>CM042143.1:19294981-19302907 GCA_023376005.1 Doryteuthis pealeii
TAAATATACTAACGTATATTAAGCAACCAGACAGACACTGATAAAAAAAGAGAAGTTCTGTAATATTTTTTCTTGGACAAAACCAAATGATTTATTAGATTTCTGTACCAAAAAAAAAAAAAAACATAAGTAAATCTGAAAGAAAACAAATTGTATATAAACTTTTAAATCAAAAAAATTTGTCTTTGTGTTTTGCATGTCATTTAATCAGTAACAAGAAGAAAATGGAAAAGTTAAGGAGTAATACTATTTTCAGTTAAATCGAACTTAACGGACCAAAATTCCACATCGTATGTCACCCCGCCGAAAGAAAAAAAATACCAAAAATCAGAGAATTATCCGAATTAATGAAAGTTCCAGTGTTGATATATCAATGAATGAAAGATATAATGCACAGGTTATTTTATTTAAAAACCTTTACATTTTTCAGCTCACTTGACTTTAATCCACGTATATTTGAGGCGTAACACAGATTCTAAAAGATACGTGGTTCAAAGTTAACTGACCTGAAAAAAATGTAAATGTTTTTAAATAAAATAACTAGTGCATTATTTCTTTCATTCATTAATATATCAACACTGAAAATTCATTAAATTCGTTAATTCCCTGATTTTTTGGTATTTTTTAGATAGAAAATTCTACCCCAAAAAGTATTATTTCAACGTAACAGGAAATGAGTACGAAAACTTCTGTTGCATACTGGCATCAAATTCTATATGTTATATAGCGGCTTCTTCAAATTCACGCTGCTAAATCGGCGTACGTATCGTAGCGGGTATCGTCACTAACCCTAGACGATATATGTAGTTGTCGTTTAATGAAATCTACAACACATGGGTATAGTAGGAGTTTTGACTTTATTCTTCTTCTCGGGTGGTGAGTGGCGAGCGTTGACAATGACAAATTTACTGCTGGGATGACTAGCGTTGGTGAGGTGGAGGGGTGGCTGGTGGCGTCTCACGCCCTTGGCGGCGACGGACCGTGAGCGTCGGTCACTCACTGTTCGCCGTCCGCTGTCTGACTCTCTCTGACCTTGGATCCCTGACTTCCTTTTATATATATCAAATGCCTACGCGTTTTCTTTTGTTATCTTTTACCAGCGAACAAATCTATTTCCGAACTTATTGTTACCCATCCTTCTTTGTTCGCTTTACCCGGAAAAAGTCCTTTGTTACTCTTTTCGTCTTCTCCCTGCGTCGATCCAACCGGAAGACCCTATTTCCGTTTTAACCTTCTTTTAAATATCTTCAATATACAACACTTCTCTGTGTTCACCAATCTTTTAAAAAAATCGTTCATACAGCAAATGCACGGTGTTCACCGGTCCAATCCATGATCATAAATAATCATATCTAAAAAGAAAAAGAAAGACATTATGTAAATAGAAAAAAAGAAAGTAAGACATTACCTAGATGGCGCTACAATCGCCACGTTGTTTGTTTTTGTTTTGTTTTACGGCATATCAACCTCAGTGGGTCATTTAAAGCCGATAAAGTTTTCAAATAAATCAATTCTTAATGGATAATACAATTTTTTATAAATACATTTTTCTATTTAACCCATAGATGGGACCCTAACAGGTACTACCACTCCGGATCAGAGTGGACTAGGGAGCAATGGTGATGAAGGGGTGCTCCACATTCCCCAAACCTCCAAATTGGAACCTCACCATCAGATAGAGTTTAACGTCATTCCCAAGACATGTAGACCCGCAGCCACCGCCTTCTAGCACCCATATGATAAAAACGGGGTTGGAGGCTTGCCATAAAGGGCAATAGGGTTGGGAAAACCTATAGGTGCTAGGGCTTGACGTGACCAGCCGATTGATCGGAGGGGGCCTCTCCGACCGCCCGTCTAGCCCAAGATAGGGCCAAAGTGGAGTATTGCATGTCATGAACTGCTCATCCACCTGGGTTCTATCCTTAAGCATCACAGGTGGCCCCATTGGGGGAGTCTTACCCCTCTGCAGAGGTGCAGTCGGTTCATTCTAACGCCCCACCGACAGGGCGGTCGCCAGGTTGCTATGTTCACTAGCACCACATAGATGAAAGTATAAAATGTGGGAGGTATATCTGTCGCAGTCTGTATAAGTAATTGAATGAATAGATTTATGTTCTTAATGCATATTTCTTCTTTTTTTTTAATTCGACTGGCAGTATATTTCATTCTAAAAGTAATTTACAACAGTAATATAAAGATACATTGAAATGTATTATTTTCTTTGTTTTCTTTAATATTTTATATTAGAATGTAATGTGATGGAAAAATTCTAAGTATAATTGTTTTGTTCTGTTCATAAGTGCCAAAACAAATCAATACTGAGAATCGAAACAAATTTTAATGACTTTAATTTTCCAGACTTATGTAATAAAGAGGAAGAACTAAATCTCTGAACAGCATTCGAAATGTTTAGCCTATAGTGGACAAGTTATTTCTGGTGCGTGTTCACAGGCCTTCCTTTTAACCCCATTATATTTGGTGATCAAGCTGAAAAGGAATTAAGGAAGGAAAAGAAAGAAACAAATCTTACATAATTATTAGATACCTAATATTTATGTGCAATAGTGTAGAAATCAAAATGGCCGTTATAAGCTGCAGCCCATGGCCTTGAAGGATTTGAATGGCAAGGGTTGACCTGTCCTGATCCTTCCTTCCGATGGATACCGTGAGAATCGGTAGAGAAGACCCTCTTCCGGTTTAGATTAGAAATAGATTTTAGTCAGTCCACGAGTTATACACGCGGCCGACTCGATCTGCGCAGGTAGTCTGGTGGGGGATTTCGAGAATGAAATGTGATCTTAGTAAATCGATTCTTGTGTTATTATCTAAAAACTACCAATGACACAGGGCTTCTGATAAACAGAAATCCCCAATGGAAGACCAGACCCGAAGTACCCAAGAGAAGTCAGACGTTAGAAGAGACCTAGAAGAACTTAAGATGTCGAAGACGCCAGAGGAAGAATAGAAGAATAGAAGTAAGTAAAGAAGTAAAGGGTATACAACACAAAGACAAAAGATAGTTTTAGGATTTAGGCTTTATTCATGGGTCATAGCTACCACGCAGAGAGGAAATTTCTTTCTGTCCAGTAATAGTCTGATCACAGTTGAGGCTCTAGTCCGAATGGCCGAGAGATTATCTCGGTGGTAAGAAGTGGGTCCTTTTTCCTGTATATGCTCGGAGGTTATTTCTGTATGAAGGCCCAAGGGCGATTGTCATATTTCATTTTTTTTAAATTTTAATTCTATTTTAATTACCACACTTTACGCAATAGGCTTCATCTCTACTTTTTCTATTAGAATAATTCCTAACACTTGATTTTTTTACGTCGTATGTAAAGGGTCAAAATGCTAATTACTTTAAAGTAAATAATATCGGTTAAATCGAACGTAACGGACCTAAATTCTACCATCGTATGTAACCCCACCGAAAGAAAACAAATCTTTGAGACGTAACACAGATTCTCAAAGATACCTGGATCAAAGTTAACTTTGAAAAAAAAATGAACTTTGAACTAACCCGTGGAATAAATAAAAGGTTAGATTCAAAGTTCCGTGATGGCTCACGAATACGACAAGAAAGTTCCCGAGTTCGAAAAGAAGATCCCTGAGTCCGAGAAGGTTCCCGAGTCCGACAAGAATTACCTGAAGAAGGCCGGAGGGTATATCGGCTGAAACGTTGTACAAATAACAATGAAGATGGGGACAATAGTCCGAATAGCGCAGATAATACTAAAATTCTGTTTGTATATTATTCATGCAGAAACTCCCTGATTGGCTGTGCTTGATGGATCCTGGCATATTTCGTGATGGCGACGACTGAGGTTGGATTGAGCATTGGCACCAATTTAGATGTAAGTAAGGTCAGACATTGATTAAAACTTCGGAACCAAAAATTCCTGGTTATAGGGACAGATTTGGCCCTGAATGTTTTTTTTTTAATTTGCTCACGTGTCGGGCTGATTCCAAATTGGCATGACATGTTGAAATACAGCCTCTAGGACAAAAGTTTGAAAAATGCGATACACTGACACATTGAAATTCGCATTTATTATCTTGTTATGATGAAGATTCGGCACCAGTATGTCTGTAAACGAAACTATGTCACTGCTTATGTCACAATACCCTCAGAAATTACTTAAGTCTATTAATGAGTATTTAATCTATAGTTAATATCATTAATACAAAGTATCATATCTATTATTTATTTATTACCGATGTCTGTATGAAAATCTGATTTAGATTTGCCTCAAAGCAGCCAATGTTATTAGTGCGTTTAAAACCCTGTCCATGTGTCTTATATATCACTAAGAAATAATATATGGTGTCGTTAATTTGCATACTGGTTTTAATAAAACCGGGTTTAATAAATAATTACTTGGTGCTGTTTATCTCTAATATTATTGTTTTATTCTCCAATCAATCCTATGAATAATTTTATATAGAAAGCAATTCGAATATTATTGGAACAAGTGTGATCTTTTTTTATCCGTTCTTATTTAATTTCGTTAGTCTTTTTAATTTAATACATTTCATTACATCAAAACCGAAATATTTATACCCGAAGGGCGCGCATTCTTGCTAGTAGATATAAGTGAAATCTATTTTGGACAAAATTCTGTCTGATAGTTTTCTATTATTTGTCATTGTCACAAAACATTTTTACTCAATAATGTTACCTAATATAATATCACACGTCATTTCTGACAAGTATACAATTGTTCAATTTATTGATTATTTTTCTTATTATTATTGTCATCATCATGAAGAAACAAAATTTATAACAAAGAAAGATGTTGAGAACGATTGTCAGAGAGATTTCTTCCTAATTCTGGAAAAAAAAATTCTGAATTAATTGATTGGATGAACATTAAAAAGATTCAATAAAAATAAATATAAGTAAAGTGTCATTTTAAGTGATGAGGAAACTTATGACTTTCAATTTTTATCTGAATCAAATTGGACCTAAATTGTCCTTTTTCAAACAAGCTGTCATCAAAATAAGATGAATACTTTTATCTTTCTTGAATTTATAGTTCATATCACTGTTATATATAAGGTGTGTTCGAAAGATAGCAATTCTATATTTACTGTTGTATACCCTTCTTCATTACTTACTTCTTACTTCTATTCTTCTTCTAGGGTCTTTGACATCTTAAGTTCTTCTAGGTCTCTGCTAGCGTCTTGGACTTCTTTTGGTGACTTCGTCTTGGTTGTCGGTCGCACTTAACTCATTTCTTCTTCTATATCAGTCTTGTTACCAAGACACTCATTAATCACAAGACCGTGTCATTTTTCTTAAGCTTTTAGTTCCTTAACTATACATTTCATGTAACTAAATATCTGACTAACATAGCGAGCGTATGTAGTGAGCTTCAGCTAAGGCAGAAAGACCTTATCTGCCCGACGTCTAACTGAAAACTGAGGACTCAACCAGGTCCCACGTGACTTCACGTATTTCGTGGGCTTTCTGTACTATTCCATGGAAAGTCCCGCCTTCTAGCACCCATATGAGAAAAAGGGGTTGGGACTTGCCATAAGGGCAATAGGGTTGGTAAAATCATATAGGTGCTAGGGCTTGACGTGACCAGCCGATTGATTGGAGGGGGCGTCTCCGACCGCCCCTCTAGCGCAAGATAGGGCCAAAGTGGAGTATTGCATGTCATTAACTGCTCATCCACCTGGGCTCTATCCTTAAGCATCACGGGTCGCCACCCACGGACAACAGATGGCCCCATTGGGGGAGTCTTACCCCTCTGCAGAGGTGCAGTCGGTGCATTCTAACGCCCCAGCCGACAGGGCGGACAATATAAATGAGGCAATTAACTCAATCAATCAACCTCATAATTCAATTACCTTCTTTTTAAAATACCTTCCGAAATATAAATAAAATCTTCATTATTTCTGCTCAAAAACCAAGCCCTGGTGATAGTGAATATATATATATATATATATATATATATATATTATATATATATATTTACTTTGTCATTAATGTATTGTAATCAACTACACCTTCACCTTTATTTCGATTCTTTAAAAAATTAAATCTTCAGTTTTAATAGTTTTTGCTCACACCTTGTATTTTTCTTCTTCACCAAGTTTTCGATATTTGATTTAGATTTATTTTGAAACACTGAACAGATAAATACATACTGACTCAAACATTCAAATATAGAAATGCATACCTACAATTTTCAGGATCAAAATATCAGGTATATATATATATATATAAATATATATATATATATATATATATATATATATCTGTGTATATATATATATGTATATATATATATATGTATATATATATATATATATGTATATATATATATATATATATATATATATATATATATATACAATAACAAATACTTGTTGAAAATTATAGGATTATTTATATAGTAACAGTATAAGGTCTGTTTACTCTGCCAAGGATCAAAATGATGCTGCTTGACATATCAGCTTAAGATTAGAATCCAGTATCTAGCTGCTCTGTGGCAGGTGTTACACATAATATACATTATCTACATTATATTTTGGAAATACATCAATCAATACAATTCCCGGAGGTGTGCTTTGTGTAATGGGTATTAGTATAGGAAATGGAATCTGTGACCCGGCTTCAAATCCTGGATGAAGCTGTTTGCATTTCACTTCACACTAATGTCATTGGGTAAGGCATTAATGCTTTTCGTCTCTCCCCATCTTCTTCTTCTTCTTCTTCTTCTGTTAATTTTCATCTTTCTTCTTCTTCTTCTTCTTCTTCTTCTTCTTCTTCTTCTTTTTCTTCTTCTGTTAATTTCTCTTCTTCTTCTTCTTCTTCTGTTAATTTCCATCTTTCTTGTTCTTTTCTTCTTCTTCTTCTTCTTCTTCTGTTAATTTCCATCTTTCTTCTTCTTCTTCTTCTTCTGTTAATTTCCATCTTTTTTCTTCTTCTTCTTCTTCTTCTTCTTCTTCTTCTTTTCTCTTCTTCTTCTCTTCTTCTTCTTCTTCTTCTTCTTCTTCTTCTTCTTCTTCTTCTTCTTCTTCTTCTTCTTCTTCTTCTTCTTCTTCTTCTTCTTCTGTTAATTTCCATCTTCTTCTTCTTCTTCTTCTTCTTCTTCTCTCTTTCTTCTTCTTCTTCTTTCTTCTTCTTCTTCTGTTAATTTCCATCTTTCTTCTTCTTCCTTCTTCTTTCCTTCTTTCTTCTTCTTCTTCTTTCTTCTTCTTCTTCTTCTTCTTCTTAATTTCCATCTTTCTTCTTCTTCTTCTTTTATCTTTTCTTCTTCTGTCTTTCTTCTTCTTCTTCTTCTTCTTCTTTCTGTTCAATTTCTCTTTTCTTCTTGTTTTCTCTTCTTTCTTCTTCTTCTTGTCTTCTTCTTTCTTCTTCTTAATTTCCATCTTCTCTTCTTCTTCTTGTTCTTTCTCTTCTTCTTCTTCTACTTCTCTTCTTCTTCTTTCTGTTAATTTCCTCTTCTTCTTCTTCTTCTTCTTCTTCTTTTCTTCTTCTGTCTTCTTCTTCTTCTTCTTCCCTTCTGTTAATTTCCCATTTCTTCTTCTTCTTTCTTTCTTCTCCTTTTAATTTCCATATTTCTTCTTCTTCTTCTCTTCTTCTTCTTCCCTCTCTTCTTTCTTCTTCTCTCTTTTACTTCTCGTTTCTTCGTTCTCTTCTTCTTCTTCTCTTCTGTTTAGGATGGTTCCATATTTTTTCTTCTCTTCTTCTTTTCTCTGTATATTTCCATCTTTCCCTGTCTTCTCTTTCTGCTTCTTTAGCTTGTCTTGTCTTCTCTTCTCTTGCTTCTTTCTGTCTACGTTCTTGGCTTCTTCTTCTTGCTCTTCTTCGTTTCTTCTTCGATGCACCACTGGCTGAGGTCTCTCATTTCCTTCTCTTCCTTCTTCGTTCTTTCTTTCTTCCTTTCTTCTTTCTACTTCTTCTTCTCCTTGAAG
>CM042143.1:19303007-19320507 GCA_023376005.1 Doryteuthis pealeii
TATATATATATATATAATATATATAAATGATAGGGTCATCCACAGACACGGTTTCGACTTATCAAGTCCTTCAGTGCTGACTAGACATTTTGTAAGCTACCTACAACCGCGAATTGAAATCCAGTCGGTTGGTTCCGCACTTAACCATTAGGCTGTCTTCACTTACAGAATGGGAGGGGATTTAACTGTTTAATACAGGCCGTCACAGAAGTGCTCCATTCCTAAATAGAAGAGTGTCGCGTTTACGCTTGAAATTGGCGGCCGTCAGCGAAATCCCCCCCCGTAATGCTCAACCCTAGGTTGATGGGTAGCATATAAAATGATAGATAGATATAAATTGATAGATAGATAGATAGATAGACAGACCTATATGTGTGCGTGTACATAAGCAATGTAACTGTTTATTTCTTTTTGGTATTTCATGCAATATATTCCAGTATAAGTATATGTTAGTGTTTTCAACCAGGTGAAACTTTTTTCAAAAGAGCGCAATAATAATAATAGAAAGAAAGAGAAGGATGCGAAGTATTGCATTTTAACTGTTTATTTATTGCACATATTCTTATTAAACAATTCCAATATTGCTACAAAAGCATCACTCAATATCTTTAAAGATAATTGCAGATTCATCATTTCTAGTAACCATGAAAGTTATCATGACAAAAAAAGAAAAAGAAAAAACGACTTGACAATGATGTCTATTCACCTGCATACAGAAACGCCCCCTTTCTACATTTCACTCCTCACTCATTGTTAAGGATTTCCTTACTTTTCACTTAGTCTTTAAAAGCTAAAGCTTAATCCTTTTATCAGTACTTGCTGAAGAAACTTGTGTTATTACTGAAAAAAGTATATATATATATATTAATATATATATATATATATGTGTGTGTGTGTGGTGTGTGTATGTGTGTGTGTGTGTGTATGTGTGTGTGAGTGATTAAGAATAAATCACAGGTTAACAAACAACACCATAGTTACCTTTCTTTTTTCTTTACACTTGCATTGTGATAAGCCTTCAAAGCTGACCAACAAACCATTATATATATATATATATATATATATATATATATATATATATATATTTACAAAAAAATCTGATATTTTCAACAATAAAAAAAAATGGAATTTCGACAAAGGAACAACACCATCCACTTTGTATTTATGTTGGAAAAAATTAAAAGACTCTACCCACAAACAAAAAACACACGAACTATATATAGAATTGCTTTTTGAAAACATATACATCCCTTTATCAAACGGAAGTAATTTAAAAATACAAAAATAAAAATTTTTTTTTCAAACATTTTATCTTTTTTTATTTTTAAACGAATTAAGGGAGTAACTTCGTTTGCATTATTTTACAAAAAAAATGCAAATTTTTGAAAAAATTTATTTAGTAAATCCGAATTACAATAGCGCCGCAGGAAGAACCCGACGTTATTTGCGGTCCAGATGTTGACATGGAGTAAAGATCTTCAACAAACACCGGGGATCTTATTCAACGCACTATATTGCCCCTCTTGGCATTGAACCTGGGTAGCTGCTTTATAATGAACATTGATCTGTGAAAAACTCTGCAAATTAAATATATATATATATATATATATATATATTATATATATATATATTGAGGAAGAAGGAATAAAGAAAAAAAAAGAACAGAATAGCATAATAAAAGCATGAATTTTAATCAATTTATCCATTCTGTTTTTTCTTCTTTATTCATTCTCCTTCATATTGTCGGATTCATTTCCAATTTCCATTTTTACACACACACACACATATATATATTATATATATATATATAATATATATATATATAAGTTCTCCACAGACAAACCGTAGTTTCGATGTTTCCTGTCTCATCCAGTGTTGGATAGACACAGAATCTAAATCGACTAGGAGGCGAAACCGACTGACTTTACGCCTGCCAGATCCGTTTAAACTTTAGGCCATCATCAGCTAGCCATTAAGGAGAGGTGTTTTAACCTTTTAAATACATATATCTGTGTATATACTTACGATCAATACTGAAAAATATAGTTTTCATATGTATGCATATTACAGAAAAAATTACACACACACACACCACACACAACACACACACCACACATAGATATATTATATATATATATAATATATACTATTTATATATATTATAAAAATCATATTACTGAAAAAGTCAGTTATATATATGTATATATGTTATATCATTCAAAATAAAAATTTCACTCTGATGAATCTTCTCCGTGCTGCGAAATATTTTCACACCAGATGAACTGACCGAAACACACGTGTAAGTCATATGATTGAATTATCTTTTATTATCCATTCTATCTTCTTTTCTTATTCATTTTCTCCTCATTATTGTCGGATTCATTTACAATTTCCATATATATACTATACTATATATATAGCTCATGTCTATCCGATCCAGTTCTTAAAAAGAAGTAACAACCATGTACTTAAGTTAATATTCACCTAGTTGTTTGCTTTCCATTTTCTAGCCCGGCCCTGAACAATGTTTATGGCTTTCAAACTGTCACTACAGGAAAAGGAGAACAGTTTTTGTTGAATTTTTATAATACTTCTGCCACTTTGGAAATGGCGTTAAATGCTAAGGTCTATGGCCAAGTCAATTGTGTCCTTTTTTGTTTCAAAACCAACCTCTTTAAAAATCAAAGTTACTTTTCAGCTTTTATATCATGTGAATCTATTGATCAACCAGGCAGTTTAGTTTTGTACAAAAGCGACTCTATTCACACACTAGAAAGGTGAACATGACCCTCTCACCTTCAATTCACAATTTCCCTGATGTTCACTTTGGAGATCAAAATTCAATGTTGACTCCCATACTTCATCAGTTGAGATGCGGAAAGTCAATTGTAGAAAATCTGTTGTTTGTAAATGTGTAATTGCTTTGACAAAATTGATAATTTTTTAAGTAAAACAATAGTCTCATTGATTAAGGTCGAAATTTAATTTTAAATTAAAATTAACTCTTGATGAACGTCGAATCTTAAAAAAATAAATTCGATCTCATCCAGAGTGAAATTTATTTAAAATTAAATTTCACTGTGAATCAGTCGAATCGCTCCTGTTGTGCGAAATATTTTCACAGAGATGAACTGACCGAAACACATGTGTAAGTGATATTGATTAAATTCATCTTTTATTATCCATTCTATTCTTTCTTTTTCTTTATTCATTCTCCCTCATATAAATATATATATATAATATATATATATATTATATATATTATATATATATATAATATATAACATATATATATATATTTATATATAATACGCTCATACTGAGAGATTAGATGGAAATGAATGGATTACGATTGATAGATAGAAATATTAAATACATAGATAGATAGATAGATAGATAGATAATATGCATACAACACCCAGAATTCAGACATATTAAATGGATAAGAATCGTCTCAGATAGACGATGAGCATTATTATTATATATATATATACGTCCTCCAATGCTATATAAAGAATCCACCTAACCATTCCCCCTCCCTTCCTACAATTCTGTATCCCCCTCAAAAAACATGATCCATTGTTTCGTACTAACTACCACCACCACTCTAAGCTACTACTCGTTCTTCTATAAAACGAGGCATCTTGAAAACTTAACATCGTTTCCCCACCTGATGATGGCTGCATAAAACCAGCCGAAAGGCCGAAAAACAAAAAAAAAGGATTGTGCGACAAACTTCTCCACCCAAAACACGGAAAAGCATCGCTAGGAAATTGAAAGCCGACCATAAAAAAACTCCTCAGACTTGAATTGTCTGTGCGCGTTTAACAGAACTTGTCTAAATATATATATATATATATATATAATAATATATATATTATGTGTGTTGTGTGTGTGTGTGTTGTGTGTGTTATATATATATATATATATATATATATATATATATATATATATAGAATAGATTACGATTGATAGATAGATAGATAGATAGGATAGATGCTATACATAAACAAAACCATTAATTTTACTTTAAAAAAATTTCCAAAAATCCCTTTCCCCCCCACCCCCAATGAACGTATGACACTCAAGGAATATATCAATTGAATTAATTTATCTATTCAGTCATTTTCATAATGCGATACAGATTTCTAAACTATATTTTTTAGTATGTGGAAATATACATTTCCCTTCAATATGAAATCTAGCGTTACTGCACAAGCTATTGGGCTGGTTGATGCTACAAGGATATTTAGTTTGTGTCCTATCTCACAATGGTAAAAATATTATGCATAGTATATCCAGTTTGATTTCTAACACTGAATAAATGGATGGAAAGACAAAGTAATCTCACTAACTTCATAAGGGCACTTATATATATATATATATATATATATATATTATTATATATATATATATATATAGTATATCTTATTATAATGGAGATTGTGCGGTTTGTTTGTCTGTACGAAACTATATTACTAATACAAGTTCCGAATTCCTTGTATTTACATTCACATTTACCATGATTTTATTTTTATTTATGCCTCAATTATAATAAAATTGTTTTACAATACTTATAATGTTGACCATAACTACATACTATAAACATGCAATTGTATTTATATATACAATAAAATAGCGTTTACAGTCATAAATGGAAGGCTTATTGCATATTGATCTTAAAAATTGATTTAATAAATATAGCTAGCTATTATGATTTCTAATTGTTGTTTTTATCTTAATGAAATGAGCAAAATCTCTTCAACAAATCCCTTAACAGAAGAAATAACTAATATTATTCTTTACTTCCCTATTTAATAAAACAGTTTTAAATTTTTAGGGAAAATTTACCAATCGAAATACGGGAGTAACGGAAAATGATGGAAGAGTTTAGTTTCAAAGTTGTTCTATTTTTCAATCTACCCCCTCTGTTCCAAAATCTTTTTATCTACATTCTTATTCAGTTTCATTAGCCTTTCTAATTTAATATGATATTTATCATAATTAAAATTAAATTACTTGCACCCGGAGGGTGCCATATATTTGCTAGTATATATATATATATATATATATATATATATATATATATATGAAGTATATTAGGAAAAGAAAAACACAGGTTAAATGGGTTAAGTTGGCGAGTTTATGGCGACGCTGCAGTGTTTCGATCTATTAATTTAGATCATCTTCAGGGCATGTTGGTATATGGAAGGTGATGATAAATATTTTATTCACAGAATAACGAGAAAAGCGAGTGGTTGTTATGTGTTATTCAGTTTAAAAATTTTTGAAGTTTAAAAGAAGAACGGTTTTGAAATATGACGTCAAATGTTCTATTTATACGGCGATAGTATAGGATTGTGTATGTGTGTGTATTCGAAAGGCAACATTGTGCATTTTTTAGGTGTGTGGTTGTGTGTGTGTGTGTATATATATATTATATTATATATTGTATTTTTAGGAAGGTCTCCGTATGCTTCTTTCGGTATATATATATATTTTTTTTTTTTTATTAAACAAAAATTTTTTTACTTGGGCGTTATTTCGAAGCATCTAAAAATAAAAAGAATGAACTCGATGTTATGGGGTATTGGACTCACTTATTTTTTATTATTTTTCTTTATCATAAATTTTCGGGTTCGTTAGATACCCTTTATCAAATGAGTGTTGTTCCTTGTTCAACGGATCTTTTTGTCTTTGTTGTTATGACAGCGGCAGCATCTGTAAAAAAAATATAATAACGGAGTATTCGATGTCAGCGTTCAGTCCCCTCACGTGAGTTTGTAATTTTAGAATCCATTTAGTTCTGCTTGTTTTCCGAGATTGCGTTTGTTGGAAATGCGTGTTCTATTTAGAATGCCTTTGAGGTGTTTAAGATTGTGTGGTAGTATATATATATATATATATAATATATATATATATATATATATATATATATATATATATATACACATTTAAAAATCAAATGGCTTAAAATTACAGACTATGTTTATCGCCGTAGCACGAATCTTCAGGGTATCTTCAGATACCCTGAAGATTTACCCTACGTGGGAGAACTTATAGTTGGTAATTTTAAGCCATTCGATTTAAAACGTATATTTACCTCTTTATTATTGAGCACTTTTAAATGTTTACTTATTCAGAAAGTAAATATATTTGTCTACTTGGTGGATTTAATGGTAACTGTGATATATAATATATATATATATATATATATATATATATTATATATATATATATATATATAATATCACAGTTACCATTAAATCCACCAAGCAGACAATATATATATTATTAAAATATATATATATATATTATATAGTATATATATATATATATACTATATATTTTACTATAATATATATATATATATATATAATATATATATATATATTTACTATATATTTACTATATATATATATATATATATATATATATATATATATATATTTAACTATATTATATATATATATTTACTATATATTACTATATAAATATATATATTTACTATATATATATATATATATATATATATAAATATATATTTATATATATATAATAAACATACAAAAAGTATTAATGAGAACACGCAAACATGTTCCAACAGATGAAATTTGACCTATTGTTCATGAAAACTTTTGTTTGAGTCATTTAATGCCAAATCACGTGGTTTCGATTAATAAAATACTCAGAGTATTTCTCTGAATGTTTGAGATGAGGCTTGAAGATTAGTATTATCTGTGTATTCGGACTATTGTCCTCATCTTCATTGTTATCTGTACAACGTTTCGGCCGATATGCCCTCTGGCCTTCTTCAGGTATTTCTTGTCGGACTCGGGAACCTCTCAGACTCGGAACCTTCTCGGACTCGGGGATCTTCTTTTCGAACTCGGAACTTTCTTGTCGTAATCGGGAGCCATCACAGAACTTTGAACTTGACCTCTATTTAGTCCACGGGGGTATCCTGTTCTCATTCGCTAACCATAGCTGGAGTAGGGAGTTGTATTAATTATTTTTCTATCTAACTGCCTCTACTCAGTATTGAACTCGGGATCCAGAGATAACTGTCACATAGAACTGTCTTAACCTAACTACCTTATCCACTAGGCCATGTGTCCAAATGGTTCCCGAGTCCGACAAGAAATACCTGAAGAAGGCCGGAGGGCATATCGGCTGAAACGTTGTACAAATAACAATGAAGATGGGACATAGACCGAATAACGCAGATAATACTAAAGGACTCGGGTTGTTTACAGTACCTTCTGTTGCTTAAGTAGTCACCCATTTTAATGATTGAACAAGCTCATTGCTGCTTAACTTTGGTCATCTAGTGCTTTCAACATGACATGATCATAATCAAAATTTGCTTTGAAAATAGCCTATCAGCAAACCATCTTCTCAATAGATGTCTATACCCTTTTGCCTATGTAAATGTGTGTCTGTTATATGTTTGTGACTCTCTTGCATTACGAAACTATCAGAGCTTTTGGGATTTAAGTTTGATAACCAATAATCATTCGAGAATCAAAACTTCTTTTCTCTTTTTTTTTGTTTACCTTTGATACAACCCAAAAAATCATTGCAAAATAGAAATGTTGTACGATTCAATCAGTTTCTTATAGTCAAAGAAATCACAACAAGACAGCCCACTGTGCACCTTTCATTGTATATAATCATTCTTGAGAGCCTCTTTATCATCTCACTGTAACACCAACCCGACTTACAAAAAGCTACAAATCTCGCAGAAACCTATTTTCTTTTTCGAGCCCTGTTCCTATATTGAATAGCAAAATCTAACTCCCCCTGTTTTCAAAGAAACTCTTCTAATTTTCCAACATTCATTCTGCCAATTCAAAAGTCTTCAGTTAGTTCATCTACATGCAAACACAATCAAATTTCCTTTAGCACAGGCCACAAATGACCACATCGGCAAAGCAAGCAAAAGACTTATATATCTTTTGTCCACTGATTCTGCCTGTGTTTGAATGCTTGAAGAAGTGAGCCAATCATGAGAACCATTTTATTTACTGGGAAGAGAAGAGCAAGTTCAAAGAGCCCAAAGTTCAGGCTCCTCGCCAGAAATTTGGCCATGTATGCTGCATTACGAAAATCATAATGATGATGTATCTATTAGCAAAGAGTGAAACCTGCCGTTTCATTCTCATCTTCGCCACTTCAAAAACTTTAAGTATACATCTTGTTACAATTTCTCTGTGTAGACAAGCATAAGAGACAAACTAAGATGAAAATAATTATCAAAAGTAAATACATTCAGATTAAGAATCATTTCATTTATAAGATTACACAAAGAAATATATATATATATATATATATATATATATATATATATTATTATAATGGAGATTGTGGGTTTGCTGTCTGTAACCGAAACTATATTACTATACAAGTCACAATTCCCTTTGTTATTTACATCACGTTTACCATGATTTATTTTTATTTAAACCCTTAATTATTAATAAAATTGTTTTACATTACTTACACTGTTGACCATATTCTACATACTAATAACATGCAATTGTATTTATATATACAACAAAATAGAGGTTTACAGTATGAATGGGGAGGCTAATTTGCATATGATCTTAAAAATTTGATTTTAATAAATATATGCTTAGTATTATGATTTCTAATCGTTTGGTTTTATCTTAATGAATATGAGCTAAAATCTCGTGGATAAATCTTAAAAGAAATCCCCTAACAAGAAGAAATAACTAATATTATTCTTTACTTCCTATTTAACTAAACAGTTAAATTCGGAAAATTTACCAATGAAAGACGGGAGTAACGGAAAATGAAAAGAAGATTTAGTTTCAAAGTTATCTGCATTTTTATTCAGTTTCAATAGCCTTTCTAATTTAATATGGTATTTTATTATATTAAAACTGAAATACTTGCACCCGGAGGGTGCATGAATTTGCTAGTACATATAAAGGTTTTTTTATAGTATGTTTGAACCATTGTGCGTATATGTAATGTAAAGATTTTTTAAGGCAATTACAATGCAATATGTGTAAAGTATATATTATTTTTAATTCTAATATTTTTGGAAATAAAATTCCATCACCAGAGTTATTAGAAGTACTAGGTGTTTTTTATAGTACTAATCCCACGGCGATGGTGTAATCTGTTGGAAACAGATGTTGTAAACAACAGATGACCACACCATCGCCGTGGATAAGTACTATAAAAAAAACACTAGTACTTTAATAACTCTGATGATGGAATTTATAAAATCTTTATATTATATAACATATATATTCAAGGATATCTGCTAGGAATGATCCCAGGTGCTTTGCCCCTTCCAGCATGGGAAAATTTGGCTCAGGACTGCCCTTGGTGGCAACAGAATCTCGTAGAGGACTGTTCATGTCAGAAGTCACCCTGACACAACACCATGAAGCTAAGAGGTCTAGAAGAAAGCAGCTGCAAAAAAAGCATTGGCACATCAACATCTTCAGGGACAGCCTTCAAATGCGAAAATTGTGTCGAGAATGTTTTCAAACATCGGACTTCACTGTCACAGGAGGCACTGTAACTTCAGGGGCACATAAAAGTTTTATTATAGTCTTCCGAGACTGAAATGCCAATATATATATATGTATATATATATATATATATATATATAATATATATATATATTATATATAGACAATTCGGACCAGCCAATAGTCCAATTTCGCATTCGCATGATAGTTTAGGAAACTGTTGTTAGAAGAGGCACACTATCGTTGAGTTTAGATGGGAAAATTACATTAGATTTGAAAACAATACTCAAATTAATGGTAAAGAAACATATGTGGGAGCTAGACTGGTTGCCTAACCAAAACTAAATATCTTAGTCTGGCCTACTATTTACTCAGTGCTGAGGGATGAATTGGGCTCATGCCTTAAACAACCTTTTACCTACGAAACACTTTTTAACACTTTTTGAACTCTTTGATGTTTTACATTGTATACCCCTGTTTGATATTTTGCATTTGCCACAGTAAAACCTTTTTCTGTATAAAAAAGTTGTGTGTCTACTTTTCTTTCAAAAGTGGCACCCATCTCCTCACTGTGTTTGAATTACGGTTTATTCTCCAATAAAATTCAGGTTTAAACAGTGCTTTTTCCAGGAATAAAAATCCCCATACGAGCAAACGCATCAAACAACTATTGCCAACCTTGACAGGACCATTCATGTTCTTATCAGTAATAAATTTTCAATACAGCCAAAATAAGTAAGCGAAATGTTTGGAGAAAAAATATTTATTCAATCAAAAATATAGCCACTACCAACAGCCCTCAGTTAAATATTTTATTCCATTCCGCAGAAAATCATTTTTATCAAAGATTTAAAAAAAAAGAATAGTAAATTCCTTGTTGGCTTTTAATTTCATCCTAATGGCAAAAGTAAAGAAATGGTTACATGCTGAACAAAACTAAAGTACATTTATTGAAACATAATCTAACAGCATTATTATGCTGATCAGTCAGACTAGTGTCCTTATCGTGATGCTATTACTTGGGTGAGTCAAAAGCTTTGCTTAATTTTGATAACATGAAGCTCCATTCGTAGATATGGATGCTTTTTGCCGAGGTTGTGAAAGTTACAGTACAAAATAAGTGATTTCTAGCCGTGGGTATTAAAATCTTATTATAATGGGATTGTGTTTTTCTGTCTGTAACCGAAAACTATATACTATACAAATCACAATTCCTTGTTATCGCATCCCATTCTCCATGATTTTATTTTATTTCAACATCAATTATTAATAAAATGTTTTACATCAAGACTGTTGACCATATCTACATACAAATGACGTGCAGTTGTATTATATATACAACAAAACAGCGGTTACAGTGTGAATGGAAGGCTAATTTACATATTGATCTTTAAAAATTTGATTTTAATAAATTATGTGCTTATATTATTGATTTTCTAATGGTTTTAGTTTATCTTATTGAATATGAGCAAATTCTCTTCAATAAATCTTAAAGAATCCCTTAAAAAAAGAATAACTGTAATATTATTTCTTTACTTCCTATTTTAACTAAATGTTAAATAGGAATAGGAGATTGAAAATGATGGAAGAGTTAGTTTCAAAGTTGTTCTATTTTCAATCATACCCCCTCTGTTCCAAATCATGTTATCTGCATTTTTATTCAGTTTCATTGGCCCTTTTAATTTAATATGATATTTTATCATATTAAAACTTAAATACTTGCACCCGGAGGGTGCATAAGCTAGTAAAACTAAAATAAATTATAATTAAAAAAAAAACAAGCTCCCCATGGACCTCCACCAGAAGAACCCTCCATGCATGTGTACATAAAGGACTTTCCTGTCTCCAAGAGATTTAGCATTTGAGTTTAGGCCTAACAGGGCCTGTCGCTCCTACTAGCCAGGGAATTTCCCTTACTACAGGCGACAATACCTGGTCAGTTAAAGCCTCGGTGCATGTTCCCAGGGCTTTCGCTTTTAACCCCATCTTATTTGGTGGTTGCGCTGAAAAGGAAGACACTCAAGGAACGAAAAGGAAAGAGGTGGTTTCATGACGAAGGCTTTACTGACCAGGTCATTGTCGCCTGTAGTAAGGGAATATCTCCCTGGCTAGTAGGAGCGACCAGGCCCTGTTAAGGCCTAAACTCAAATGCCTAAATCTCTTTGGAGACAGGGATAAGTCCTTTATGTCACACATGCATGGAGGGTTCTTCTGGTGGAGGTCCATGGGAGCTTGTTTTTTTTTAATTATAATTTTATTTTAGTTTTACTAGCAAATATATGCACCCTCCGGGTGCAAGTATTTAAGTTTTAATATGATAAAATATCATATTAAATTAGAAAGGCCAATGAAACTGAATAAAAATGCAGATAACATGATTTGGAACAGAGGGGGTATGATTGAAAAATAGAACAACTTTGAAACTAACTCTTCCATCATTTTCAATTACTCCTATTCCTAATTTAACAATTTAGTTAAAATAGGAAGTAAAGAATAATATTACAGTTATTTCTTTTTGTTAAGGGATTTCTTTTAAGATTTATTGAAGAGAATTTTGCTCATATTCAATAAGATAAAACTAAACAATTAGAAATCAATAATATTAAGCACATATTTATTAAAATCAAATTTTTAAAGATCAATATGTAAATTAGCCTTCCCATTCACACTGTAAACCGCTGTTTTGTTGTATATATAAATACAACTGCACGTCATTTGTATGTAGATATGGTCAACAGTCTTGATGTAAAACAATTTTATTAATAATTGATGTTGAAATAAAAATAAAATCATGGAGAATGGGATGCAGATAACAAAGGGAATTGTGATTTGTATAGTAATATAGTTTCGGTTACAGACAGAAAAACATACAATCTCCATTATAATAAGATTTTAATACCCACGGGCTAGAAATCACTTATTTTGTTACTGTAACTTTCACAACCTCGGCAAAAGCATCCATATCTACCGAATGGAGCTTCATGTTATCAAAATTAAGCAAAGCTTTTGACTCACCCAAGTAATAGCAATCACGATAAGGACACTAGTCTGACTGCATCAGCAAATAATAATGCTGTTAGATTATGTTTCAATAAATGTACTTTAGTTTTGTTCAGCATGTAGACCATTTCTTTACTTTTGCCATTAGGATGAAATTTAAAAAGCCAACAAGGAATTTACTATTCTTTTTTTTTAAATCTTTGATAAAAATGATTTTCTGCTGGAATGGAATAAAATATTTAACCTGAGGGCTGTTGGTAGTGGCTAATATTTTGATTGAATAAATATTTTTTCTCCAAACATTTCGCTTACTTATTTTGGCTGTATTGAAAATTTATTACTGAATAAGAACATGAATGGTCCTGTCAAGGTTGGCAATAGTTGTTTGATGCGTTTGCTCGTATGGGGATTTTTATTCCTGGAAAAGCACTGTTTAAACCCTGAATTTTATTGGAGAATAAACCGTAATTCAAACACAGTGAGGAGATGGGTGCCACTTTTGAAGAAAAGTAGACACACAACTTTTTATACAGAAAAAGGTTTTACTGTGCAAATGCAAATATCAAACAGGGGTATACAATGTAAAACAATCAAAAGAGTTCAAAAGTGTTAAAAAGTGTTTCGTAGGTAAAAGGTTGTTTAAGGCATGAGCCCAATTCATCCCTCAGCACTGAGTAAATAGTAGGCCAGACTAAGATATTTAGTTTTGGTTAGGCAACCAGTCTAGCTCCCACATATGTTTCTTTACCATTAATTTGAGTATTGTTTTCAAATCTAATGTAATTTTCCCATCTAAACTCAACGATAGTGTGCCTCTTCTAACAACAGTTTCCTAAACTATCATGCGAATGCGAAATTGGACTATTGGCTGGTCCGAATTGTCATATATATATATATATATATATATATATATATATATATATATATATATATACATATATATATATTGGCATTTCAGTCTCGGAAGACTATAATAAAACTTTTATGTGCCCCTGAAGTTACAGTGCCTCCTGTGACAGTGAAGTCCGATGTTTGAAAAACATTCTCGACCACAATTTTCGCATTTGAAGGCTGTCCCTGAAGATGTTGATGTGCCAATGCTTTGTTGCAGCTGCTTTCTTCTAGACCTCTTAGCTTCATGGTGTTGTGTCAGGGTGACTTCTGACATGAACAGTCCTCTACGGAGATTCTGTTGCCACCAAGGGCAGTCCTGAGCCAAATTTTCCCATCTGGAAGGGGCAAAGCACCTGGGATCATTCTTACAGATATCCTTGAATATATATGTATATATAATATAAAGATTTTATAAATATCCATCATCAGAGTTATTAAAAGTACTAGGTGTTTTTTTATAGTACTTATCCCACGGCGATGGTGTGGTCATCTGTTGTTTACAACATCTGTTTCCAACAGATTATCACACCATCGCCGTGGGATTAGTACTATAAAAAAACACCTAGTACTTCTAATAACTCTGGTGATGGAATTTTATTTCCAAAAATATTTAGAATTAAAATAAATATAACTTTCAACACATATTGCATTGTAAATTGCCTTAAAAAATCTTTACATTACATATACGCACAATGGTTCAAACATACTATAAAAAAAACCTTTATATGTACTAGCAAATTCATGCACCCTCCGGGTGCAAGTATTTCAGTTTTAATATAATAAAATACCATATTAAATTAGAAAGGCTATTGAAACTGAATAAAAATGCAGATAACTTTGAAACTAAATCTTCTTTCATTTTCCGTTACTCCCGTCTTTCATTGGTAAATTTTCCGAATTTAACTGTTTAGTTAAAATAGGAAGTAAAGAATAATATTAGTTATTTCTTCTTGTTAGGGGATTTCTTTTAAGATTTATCCACGAGATTTTAGCTCATATTCATTAAGATAAAACCAAACGATTAGAAATCAATAATACTAAGCATATATTTATTAAAATCAAATTTTTAAGATCAATATGCAAATTAGCCTCCCCATTCATACTGTAAACCTCTATTTTGTTGTATATATAAATACAATTGCATGTTATTAGTATGTAGATATGGTCAACAGTGTAAGTAATGTAAAACAATTTTATTAATAATTAAGGTTTAAATAAAAATAAAATCATGGTAAACGTGATGTAATAACAAAGGGAATTGTGACTTGTATAGTAATATAGTTTCGGTTACAGACAGACAAACCCACAATCTCCATTATAATAATATATATATATATATATATATATATATATATATATATTTCTTTGTGTAATCTTATAAATGAAATGATTCTTAATCTGAATGTATTTACTTTTGATAATTATTTTCATCTTAGTTTGTCTCTTATGCTTGTCTACACAGAGAAATTGTAACAAGATGTATACTTAAAGTTTTTGAAGTGGCGAAGATGAGAATGAAACGGCAGGTGTTCACTCTTTGCTAAATAGATACATCATCATTATGATTTTCGTAATGCAGCATACATGGCCAAATTCTGGCGAGGAGCCTGAAACTTTGGGCTCTTTGAACTTGCTCTTCTCTTCCCAGTAAATAAAATGGTTCTCATGATTGGCTCACTTCTTCAAGCATTCAAACACAGGCAGAATCAGTGGACAAAAGATATATAAGTCTTTTGCTTGCTTTGCCGATGTGGTCAGTTTGTGGCCTGTGCTAAAGGAAATTTGATTGTGTTTGCATGTAGATGAACTAACTGAAGACTTTTGAATTGGCAGAATGAATGTTGGAAAATTAGAAGAGTTCTTTGAAAACAGGGGAGTTAGATTTTGCTATTCAATAGAACAGGGCTCGAAAAGAAAATAGGTTTCTGCGAGATTTGTAGCTTTTTGTAGTCGGGTTGGTGGTTACAGTGAGATGATAAGAAGGCTCTCAAGAATGATTATATACAATGAAAGGCTGCACAGTGGGCTGTCTTGTTGTGATTTCTTTGACTATAAGAAACTGATTGAATCGTACAACATTTCTATTTGCAATGATTTTTTGGGTTGTATCAAAGGTAAACAAAAAAAAAAGAGAAAAGAAGTTTTGATTCTCGAATGATTATTGGTTATCAAACTTAAATCCAAAAAGCTCTGATAGTTTCGTAATGCAGAAGAGTCACAAACATATAACAGACACACATTTACATAGGCAAAAAGGGTATAGACATCTATTGATGAAGATGGTTTGCTGATAGGCTATTTTCAAAGCAAATTTTGATTATGATCATGTCATGTTGAAAGCACTAGATGACCAAAGTTAAGCAGCAATGAGCTTGTTCAATCATTAAATGGGTGACTACTTAAGCAACAGAAGGTACTGTAAACAACCCGAGTCCTTTAGTATTATCTGCGTTATTCGGTCTATTGTCCCAATCTTCATTGTTATTTGTACAACGTTTCAGCCGATATGCCCTCCGGCCTTCTTCAGGTATTTCTTGTCGGACTCGGGAACCATTTGGACACATGGCCTAGTGGATAAGGTAGTTAGGTTAAGACAGTTCTATGTGACAGTTATCTCTGATCCGAGTTCAATACTGAGTAGAGGCAGTTAGATAGAAAAATAATTAATACAACTCCTACTCCAGCTATGGTTAGCGGAATGAGAACAGGATACCCCCGTGGACTAAATAGAGGGTCAAGTTCAAAGTTCTGTGATGGCTCCCGATTACGACAAGAAAGTTCCCGAGTTCGAAAAGAAGATCCCCGAGTCCGAGAAGGTTCCCGAGTCTGAGAAGGTTCCCGAGTCCGACAAGAAATACCTGAAGAAGGCCAGAGGGCATATCGGCCGAAACGTTGTACAGATAACAATGAAGATGAGGACAATAGTCCGAATAACACAGATAATACTAATCTTCAAGCCTCATCTCAAACATTCAGAGAAATACTCTGAGTACTTTATTAATCGAAACCACGTGATTTGGCATTAAATGACTCAAACAAAAGTTTTCATGGAACAATAGGTGCAAATTTCATCTGTTGGAACATGTTTGCGTGTTCTCATTAATACTTTTTATGTTTATTATATATATATATATATATATATATATATATATATATATATATATATAGTAAATATATATATTTATATAGTAAATATATAGTAAATATATATATATATAGTAAATATATATATATATATATATATATATATATATATATATATAGTAAATATATAGTAAATATATATATATATATATATATATATATATATATATATTTATATATATATATTTGTCTGCTTGGTGGATTTAATGGTAACTGTGATATATATATATATATATATATATATATATATATATATATATATATATATATATATCACAGTTACCATTAAATCCACCAAGTAGACCAAATATATTTACTTCTGGAATAAGTTAAACATTTAAAAGTGCTCAATATAAAGAGGTAAATATACGTTTAAAATCGAATGGCTTAAAATTACCAACTATAGTTTCTCACCGTAGGGTAAATCTTCAGGGTATCTGAAGATACCCTGAAGATTCGTGCTACGGCGATAAACTATAGTCTGTAATTTTAAGCCATTTGATTTTAAATGTGTATATATATATATATATATATATATATATATATATATATATATATATATATATAATATATACTACCACACAATCTTAAACACCTCAAAGGCATTCTAATAGAACACGCATTTCCAACAACGCAATCTCGAAAACAAGCAGAAACTAAATGGATTCTAAAATTACAAACTCACGTGAGGGGACTGAACGCTGACATCGAAATACTCCGTTATTATATTTTTTTTACAGATGCTGCCGCTGTCAATAACAACAAAGACAAAAGATCCGTTGAACAGGAACAACACTCATTTGATAAAGGGTATCTAACGAACCCGAAAATTTATGATAAAGAAAAATAATAAAAAATAAGTGAGTCCAATACCCATAACATCGAGTTCATTCTTTTATTTTTAGATGCTTCGAAATAACGCCCAAGTTAAAAAAAATTTTTGTTTAAATAAAAAA
>CM042143.1:19325507-19343007 GCA_023376005.1 Doryteuthis pealeii
AATAAACAGTTACATGCTTATGTACACGCACACATATAGGTCTGTCTATCTATCTATCTATCTATCAATTTATATCTATCTATCAATTTATATATGCTACCCATCACCTAGGGTTGAGCATTCCGGGGGGGATTTCGCTGACGGCCGCCAATTCAAGCGTAAACGCGACACTCTTCTATTTAAGGAATGGAGCACTCTGTGACGGCCTGTATTAAAACAGTTAAAATCCCCTTCCCATTCTGTAAGTGAAGACAGCCTAATGGTTAAGGTGCCGGAACCAAACCGACTGGATTTCAATTCCGGTTGTAGGTAGCTTACAAAATGTCTAGTCACACTGAAGAGACTTGATAAGTCGAAACACGTGTCTGTGGATGACCCTATCAATTTATATATATAATATATATATATATATATGTGTGAAAGGATAAATAGATAAAGGAAAGAAAAAGTTGAATGGATAAAATTTATTTAATTTGAATTACTAACACGTGTTTCGGCCAAGAGTTTGTTTATGTACAATTTATTACTATTTAATATTATTTTAGATATGAAATATTTTAGTTTCTCTGTAATTTTATCATAAAACGTTCTCAATTTTATCCATTCAACATTTTCAATTTTATCCATTCAACAAACTCCTGGCCAAAACACTTGGTAACTCAAATTAAATCAATTTTATCCATTCAACATTTTCTTTCCTTTATTTATTTATCATTTCAACATATTGTCAGATTCATTTCCATTTTCAACTTACACACATTAGAGAGAGAGAGAGAGAGAGAGAGAGAGAGAGAGAGAGAGAGAGAGAGAGAGAGAGAGAGAGAGATCAGCTATGCATGGAAACTGGATGTCATGAGGGAACTTGCCAGAAATTATGATCAATCCCTATTATATACTTATATATATATATATATATATATATATATATATATATATAATATATATATATATATATAAGTATATAATAGGGATATATATATATATATATATATATATATATATATCCTATTATATATATATATATATATATATATAATAGGGATTGGTCATAATTTCTGACAAGTCCCCCTCATGACATCCAGTTTCCAGGCATAGCTGATCTATGTAAGTTTTTGCTTTTCAACCTACTCTAGTGTGTCCATGTGTAGGTATCCACAGGAGAATGTCACTTATGAGTTCATTCTTACTTTTCCCTCCTATCAGACAGACCATCCATTACCATGAGAATATTAAATTTGACAAATGTTTTCTTTCATCATGTTTTTGAGATAAGTAAAAGCAATTGAAATTAAAAAAGTTGAAATAAATACTGGTCAAATAATTAATAATTGTAATGAGTGTAAATCAGTCGGTAAGTATTTTTAGTATGAACAATTGTTGGAATTATTACTTGGATTAAGCAGAGATTGAAACAAGAACTTGAAAACTTTGTATTCAAAGAGTTACTTCGTGGTACAAAAACAGGTTGAAATAGGAAATAGAAACAGATAAGTAGTAAAGTCATTGGGGTGGCTAAAATTCAGTATCAGTGAGGGAGTCTATCCCCTTTTCATCATAAGAGTATTTACAGAATCGAAGGAGCCCTTATTTCTCCGTAGTTGAAGGCAAATTGTCGGACAAAGAAGGAACAACACAAAAGTAATGCAGACACTTGTATTGACAAAAAAATTACATAAATTGTTGCAAATTTAATGGTATTTGCCACGAGACTTATCTGTGGAGGAATTTCTTGTAGTACTGGAGATAACACAATGTTCTTCTCGTCGGTGGGAAATGTAGAAAGGACGCTTCGTCTCGGTAGTTGTTCTTCATTTAGTCACTGTTGGCATTCGACCCCTGGCGGCAGGAGGAGATAATTGGCTATGGAATTTCCAACAATCAGCGAGGGAGTCTATCCCCTTTTCATCAGCGAGGGACTCTATCCCCTTTTCACCAGCACCAATGATATTGCTTTTTAGCATCGGATCCCTATACTACTCATACGCTGAGTTGGCTAGGACCAGTATCGAACCAGGAACCTTGTGTAAGAAGAGTAACACGAATCGAGCGTCTCATACGACATACAAAGTCCAGGATGCAAATAGCAGCGCCCACCAGTCATTAAGTAGAGATTTAACGACGACCTACCACTAATATTTGCATAACACCATAACAGTCACTCTAAGTTAACTATCAATAAAGGGAGGTTACTCTAATCTACCCACACCCTTGCAGTTCCCAGCTGAACACTCTACCGACTGAGCTAAACCGGCCCTAATAGAATGATTTTCAGCTTTGAGCTAATCTGATCATTCAGTGTTTGGTGGACAGATAGAGGACAAGTATTTGACAATGACACAAATATGTTTTTATGACCAGAATAAAAGTGTCAATAAAAAGATAAGGTATATCCATAAAGAGGAGAGTTAACACGTTTCCTAAACCAAAACAAAAAATGATGTTGGCAACAGTGCTTAATTTTGTTCTGTCTTTCAGTTTGAGTCTTTTTGGTTTTTCTTTTCTCATCAGACTGTGAATATATTGAAGATATAATGTATAATTTGATAACCAGCTTTTACTGCCCATTACAGATGAGACCACAAAAAAGTGTACTCGGCTGAAGTGCTATAAATTGTAAATAGTTGTTGAAATAAAAGCAATGATTGGTTTGAATATTATAACTTAACATATAGATATAGACTTATTAGTAAAAGTTTTTTGAAATAAAAGCAATGATTTGTTCAAGTATTATAATTTATCTCCTCCACAGAGAGCGATGTTAATACATGGATAGCAAAGGCATGGTCAGCCACAAATAGTTTATCAGTCATATGGAGGTCCGATCTCCCTGGCAAGCTGAAGCGACAGTTCTTCCAGGCTGTGGTTGTATCGGTGCTGCTGTATGGCTGCACCACCTGGACCCTAACAAAGCGTGTTGAGAATAAGCTAGATGGGAGCTGCACAAGAATGCTGCGTGCAGTCTTGAATAAGTCGTGGAAACAGCACCCCACAAGGAAACCGCTGTACGGTCACCTGCCCCCCCCCATCTCACAAACTATCCGAGTGAGACGGACAAGGCATACAGGACACTGCTGGAGAAGCAAGGACGAGCTCATAAGCGACGTTCTCCTGTGGAAGCCAACACATGGACATGCAAGTGTGGGACGCCCAGCAAGGACCTACATTGAATAGTTATGTGAAGATGCTGACTGCTCCGCAGAGGAGCTTCCAGGTGTAATGAATAATAGGGAAGGTTGGCGAAAGATTGCCATGGATACCCGTGCTGCATGCGCGACATGATGATGATGATGATTATAATTTATAGAAATAGTCTTATTAGTAAAAGTTGTTGATGTAAAAGCAATTATGTGTTCAAACGTTGACATTTATAGAAATAGTTTTATTAGTGAATATTTGTTGAAATAAAAGCAATGATTTTTTTCAAACATTATAACTTATAGAAATAGTCTTATTTGTAAATAGTTATTAAAATAAAAGCGATGATTTGTTATGTATTAATGTTTTTAAGAAGTTAATATTCATTAATATTTCAATTCATTTTTCTTAATTTCCTTTCCATAATTAGAGATTGATAAAAGAGTTAAAGAATAGCCTAAAGGAATTTTTGGCCTCTATACAGAATATTCTAAGCCTGGAACATTATTTACTTTCAATGCTAACATATATTCCTATATTATAATAATGGCTGTCGTCCATGAGAAGACATTTCCAGATTGATTTGTACATTATACGCTGATGAAAAATGAGATAATGGTTATTTGAAAGAAAAAAACACAAAACAAACAAACAAACAAAAAACAGGAATAAAAAATAATACTTTTATTGAAGGATGATTGTGGACTTGATTATAGAATCCAGAAATTTCCTAATTCATTTACAGGAATTAAATTTTCTCTCCTTTTGTTTATTTGTTAATAGCAGATGAGATGATGGAGATATTTTGAGATGCTTCTGTTTTTCTATAAATAACGATTGTTGTAGCTGTGTACAAGATACTTCAAATATTCCTTTGATGTTTTTTCTTTGCAACTTTCACATCAATTTGTGATATATCTATAGACTTTTATTTCTCTCTCTCTCTCTCTCTCTCTCTTTAATATATATATATATATATATATATATATATATGTGTGTGTGTGTGTGTGTGTGTGTGTGTGTGTGTGTGTGTGTGTGTAAGTTGAAAATGGAAGCAAATCCGACGGTATGTTGAAATGAAAAATAAAGGAAAGAAAATGTTGAATGGATAAATAGGATTTATTTTATTTTATTTTATTTTACTGACACTGTTTCGGCCAGGATTTCATCCATGCATACATGTATTCTATCAATTATTATTTTAAATACAAAATAAAATAAAATGACAATAATAGAAAAAACTACATATATTTTTAGTATACAAAGAAATAGCGGTTGACTCTGTCATTATTCATTACTTGCCTGGGTGTTGCCGTCATAAGAATAGTTAGTTGAAGCTATAATTGTTTACTAATAATTACTAGTTAGTTGAAAACATATAATATGTGCAAACAAATGAATATTATTAAATGGAAATGACTGTTTGAAACCACATCATTATTAGTATTAGAAAAGGAATACTTGAGTCATAAAACTCTATGAAAATTATTTGTATTAGCAGGAATTATTTGATATCATAACAGTGTACAAGAAATATTTAATAGGTTATGGATTTTATTAAAGTTTAGTTTTAGCTGATCTCCACCAATTTTTTTTTATAAAAGAATGTTCACTCATTCATTGTACAAACAAACATACATACATACATACATACATACATACAGATAGACAGACAGAATCTTTCTTTTATATATATATATATATATATATATATATATATATATATACGATTAAAATCGAATGGTTTAAAATACATCGACGCAAGTATCTTGCAATAGCGCAAATCTTCAGGAATATATATATATATATATATATATATATATATATATATATATATATATATATATATATAGAGAGAGAGAGAGAGAGAGAGAGAGAGAGAGAACGAACGAGAGAAAGACAGAGATAGAGATAGATAGATAGAGAGAGAGATAGACACACAGACAGACAGACAGAGATATTAGCTTATAGGAGTGGGAAGGTGTAAATTCTATATTTTTGCCTCTATGAGCATAAATTATATATCATTATGTTACACCCTTCAAAAAGCCTCAGCCTCTATGAATAATTAAAAAAAAGTTTGTCTGTCTTCTAGAGACTGACAGCTATTTTGATACATAGCCCTATCAGTGGGTTTAGAAAATATCGATCCTATCCCCTGCTGAGGGGTGAGAGCACCCCAACCACTCCACCCCACCAGAAAGTGGTGTCCTTGGTATCACACTAAATTGCATTTTATCTTGAAGCTTCCATCATGTAGGTCTGAGATCTGAGGAGTGCGGAGTATCTCTTTATTATCATTACTTCCAGGTCCACTCTGAACCGGAGTGGTAATACGTGATAGGGCTCATTAGCTCAGTCAGTACAGCATTTGGCTAGAAACCCCATGATTCCTAGTGTTAGAGTAGTCTGTAAGAGCAGTCTCCCTTGTCTGAGAGTTTGGGTAATCTCCTGCGTCAAGAGCCTCTTTTTGGTCACGTGACGTAGGAACACAAGAATATCACCCTCTTTGGCCAAAGCTACTGGACAAGTGCGGACGTGTTGCCACCTCTCTCCAGCACACACATAGTGCATGCCAGCCAGTACAGACTCTACATTCAGTTAGTGGTTTCCACCTATTTTGCCTCTATTACACTACTATGTATGTTTAGACACTTGTGACATCATATAGCCTGAGGAACTTTCTTCCCCTATATATGTTATAATAAAAGTTATATAAATGTAACTAATGCATTTGTTGTTGCCCTAACTGGAGTATTCCGCATTGGGTACTTTTCCTTTAAGTAACCTAATACTTTATAAGAACCAGAATTAACTATGTGAACCTCTTATACTAGTTTGAAACGGTCCCTAACCATCTTCTTGGTCTAGCGCTAGTGAACAATGGATAGTCTCCCTCACTGTCTGGTTGATACTGACTGTAGGCCACACTGGCGACTTTACTTTACTTTACTTATGAGTCCTATAGAATGTGTTTTGTATTTGATTGGAATATTTTATGCCATATAACTGTACATTATCAAGAATAGTTGAAGCTATAATTGCTTACTAAGGATTGTTATTACTAGATAGTTAAAACCATATAACTGTGTACAAATAAATGACTATTATTAAATAGAAATAATTACTTGAAAGCATATACTTATTAATATTAAATTTGAATCCTTGAAACCATAGAAATATGTGTAAATCATTTGTATTAGATAAGAATACTTGATATTGTTATATAGACCATCGTTGCGTATCAATAGAGAGGTTCAGAATGAGTTCTTCGGTGATAGAGAGAGAGAGAGAGAGAGAGAGAGAGAGAGAGAGAGAGAGAGAGAGAGAGGGGGCTGTCATATTGTCTTCTAGTTGGGTTCTTCTAACTATGGGCTTCTTTTGGGCTTTTTCAGTCATTGCAATTAAAACAACCAGCAAGACGTTTGTGTTGCTTGATCAAGCCTTTTTTTATTTAGCCCATGTTCTTATTCGCCATATGGATGATATCTCGACATCAGCAGTGACATATCTGTCCTGCTTCCAAGTCCGGTCACATCTAAAATCTAAAACTAGTCACGTGTTTCTTGTGACACATTTTCCAGGGATCAGGGAGTATAACCGTCCTGGTAGTTTTCCACTCACTGATCTCAAAGCCAACGGACCCCATATTCAGCTACAGTGTCTGTCAATAATTTATGACACCATACATTATAACAATATCATATAACAGTGTGCAAGAAATATTAGTCAAACAAAAAATGTAAAAATAAATTCACAATTAATGTAATTCCTTCCTCATAGGAATAAAATAAATCTAGATGGGTTGACATGGCATTAAAATTAATCAATCTTTACAAAACATAAAGTAGTTAGTGAGTTCAAATTCCAGTTGCACTATTGCATTATCTTTTGGACTAATACCGTTGGGAAAGGTATGAAATTCCCCATCCATCAGCTATGGGTTAAATAGTACCACTACTGTTCCTCGACAAGAATGACTTTGGCATTAAATAACCCATATAGATTGATATGTCATGCAATGAAATCAAACTAAAACGTGGTAAGCTTAGCAATTTTTTAATTCTCATTATAAAATAATTTTAGTTGTGATTATTAAGATTCTTGTTGCCATTTGTAGGCTGCAGGTGAGAGCACTTTACAGTGGAGATCCTTTGCGGCATTAAGTTTGATCTGCTTTTGAGTGGAATCCTTGTGTTCCTCAGTGTTAGACAGAATCCTTGTGTTCCCCAGTGTTAAGCAGAATCCTTGTGTTCCCCACTGTTAAGCAGAATCCTTGTGTTCTTCTGTGTTAAGCACAATCCATGTATTCCTCAGTGTTAAGCAGAATCCTTGTGTTCCCCAGTGTTAAGCGGAATCCTTGTGTTCCCAAGTGTTAAGCAGAATCCTTGTGTTCCCCAGTGTTAAGCAGAATCCTTGTGTTCCCCAGTGTTACGCAGACTCCTTGTGGTCCTCAGTGTTACGCAGACTCCTTGTGTTCCTCAGTGTTATACAGAATCCTTATATTTCTCAGTGTTAAGCAGGATCCTTGTGTTCCTCAGTGTTAAGCTGAATCCTTGTATTCCTCAGTTTTAAGCAGAATCATTGTATTCCTCATAGTTAAGAAGAAGGCTTGGTTGTTGGTCCATTCTGTGTTAAGCACCAGCAACTGAATCCCTTTCCATGAAGGGCATTAAATAGTTAACCAACCATGTATTCGAGCATGTTGATTGGCCAATTGAATCCATGCAGCCACTAAGAGTATATCAATTTAAGTGGAAGGCCTCCAGCACACCTTATGTGCCCAAAATATTCAAACAGTTATAAATTATTTCACTCCATAAGAAAATAGCTGTATGGCCACTTGCACCCAATCACACAAACCATCAGACTAACACAAACAAGACATGCTGGTCCACTGCTAGAGAAGCAAGGAAAACTTTATTTATCTGTGTACATGTCTCCTATGAACACCTGCACATGGAGACACCAGTGTGGGCTAACCTGTAAAAACCTACATCAACCAGCGTTGTGATTCCAGATGCTTCACAGAGGACCTACCTGGAGTGATGACCAATAGGGACTGTTGGAAAGAGAGAGTCATGGATATCCGTGCTGCCACCATGACTTGATTATGAGTTCAGTTCACTGTTCTAAGTTGCATTATCCTCATTATTTTATACAGATATTTATTTCTCTAAACTTATTCCACAAGTAACAAGACAGTCATGGCACAGTAGGAATTCTATATGCCTGCTTATATATATTATATATATATATATTATATATATATATATATATATATATATGGAGAGAGAGGAGAGAGTGAGAGAGAGAAAGAGAGAGATAGGCTTGTAAGTATACAAATACATAGACGCACATATTTATTTCTCTAAACTTATTCCACAAGTAACAAGACAGTCATGGCACAGTAGGAATTCTATATGCCTGCTTGTATATATATATATATATATATATATATATATATATATATATATGGAGGAGAGAGGAGAGTGAGAGAGAGAGAAAGAGAGAGATAGGCTTGTAAGTATACAAATACATACACGCACATAAACTTATTCCACAAGTAACAAGACAGTCATGGCACAGTAGGAATTCTATATGCCTGCTTATATATATATATATATATATATATATATATATATATATATATATATATATATATATGGAGAGAGAGAGGAGAGAGAGTGAGAGAGAGAGAGAGAGATAGGCTTGTAACTATGCAAATACATACACGCACATGCACACGTATAAATCTGCATTGGCATTAACCAATATTTTTGCTGTTGTTATTAGAGAAGCAGAGAAAGTGGGTTATGGTTTTGTGTTTTAGAAACTGACTTTTCTTTTTTTGTTCTTTCTTGAAGATTATTCAGTAACTTTTTCATTTGTTACCTTTGAAAGCAAAACCTTTGGTAGCTTCAATGAAGATACATGTCAGAATAAAAGGCTGTTATCTATTGGATATATGATTCAATTTGCTTTTGGAATAACACAGCAAGTTGAAGTTTACAGTTTGACATTATGTGAACACCATACCTGTGCATACATCTATACGTTTGCATACATGTACATACATAATATATATATATATATATTATATATATATATATATATATATATATATATAATTTGATATTGATTTATCTCTTTTTGTACATTCTTACAACTTGATGTTCTGTTGGTTATTGGAACATATATAAAAAAAGAAGTATAGATTATTGTGAATGTCTTTGTATGTTTATTTCAATATTTGTTGATATATTAATTTCATTATATTCTTGTTTCAGTATGAATAAAATCATGTTTATTGTCATATTATATATAACAGCTATATCTATATGTTCGTATAGGTATTTTAAGTCTAAATACCTGAATAATTGCATATGTATATTAATTTATATACACATACATATATTTACCAACCCCTTCGCACGAGCAGGATGCGACACAAGGTCAATTTCTTAAGCGAAGTTTAACAAGTTTGAATTATGAGTTTTCCTTCTCCTAGACCTGTTGCCTAACCAAGGTTAAAGAGCACAGTCTGCCCTACTATTTATCCATAGCTGGAGGGAGAGTAGAATTCATACCTTTACCAAGGGTATTAGCGCTAAGTGAAATGCAATTATCACATCCAGGAATCGAACTCGGGGCGACGAGTCCATTTCCTATGACTTTAACCATTACACCACGCGCTTCTTATATACACATATAGTGTTCAAAAAGTATTGAGACTGAAGTTATGTTTACCTAGGCAGGAATGAACAATGAATGGAATGTTAATTTTCTTCAAAATAGTTATCTTACTTATTCTATCAGGTTTTCAATTGGTTGAAACCCTTCTGAAAATAATATTTTGACATATGGGAAGTAACACCACCATGTTTCTTTTTAATGTGTTCTTTGTTCTCAATCTTAACATGGCTTAGAAGACAACAATTTCATCCTCTACACTTGGATAATAACCCATCAAAAATGGTTTGCTTTGTTTTGTTTTACGGCATATCAACCTCAGTTGGTCATTTAATGCCGATAAAGTTTTAAAATAAATCAATTCTTAATGGATAATACAATTTTGTTTATAAACTCATGTTTTTCTATTCAACCCATAGATGGGACCCTAACAGGTACTACCATTCCGGGTCAGAGTGGACCAGGGAGCAATGGTGATGAAGGGGTGCTCCACATTACCCACACCTCCAAAACTGGAACCTCACCATCAGATAGAGTTTAACGTCATTCCCAGGATATGTAGACCCGCAGCCACCACCTTCTAGCACCCATATGATAAAAAGGGGTTGGGGCTTGCCATAAGGGCAATAGGGTTGGGAAAATTATATAGGTGCTAGGGCTTGACGTGACCAGCCGATTGGTCGGAGGGAGCCTCTCCGACCGCCCGTCTAGCCCAAGATAGGGCCAAAGTGGAGTATTGCAAGTCATGAACTGCTCATACACCTGGGTTCTATCCTTAAGCATCACGGGTCGCCACCCACGGCCAACAGGTGGCCCCATTGGGGGAGTCTTACACCTCTGCAGAGGTGCAGTCGGTGCATTCTAACGCCCCAGCAGACAGGGCGGCCATCAAAAAGGATTTTTTCTGGGTATGTATTTATCCAACCCACCTGTACAAACAGGATGTGACACAAGGTTTATTTTTAAGCAGATTTTGATAGTTCAATCCTGGTCACATAGATTAATAATTAACACAGCCTGTCCAATAATGATTGTCTTGTTTACATATAAATTTAATACACTAAATGTAACACTTATTATGGGTTAGAAATAGAGTGTTTCTAATAATTATTGTCTTATTTGTATTTACATTTCATGTTAACAAAATGTTTGGTTTAGTTTAGTTTCTTTGTTTAATAGCATATCAATTTTTGTGGGTTATTTAATGCCAAAACCATCCTTTCAGAAAATACAAGAGGTATGGACAAATATAGAGTGTGTCACATAATCATTGTTTTATTTGCATACATTAAATATAACACAAATTATGTGACAGGGTTATTAAATGCCAAATCCACCCTGCAGAATCAACATAGGGGTACCATTTAATCCATTACTGGGGGTGAGGGGATTCATTCCTTTCCCCCAAAACTATCATAGAACAGACATGGATGGAGTCAGTTGAATTATTGTTGTTTTCATTTGCATATAAATGTCATACACTATATTAGAATGCGATTTGGTGGTTTGCTTTGATGACAATCATATTGTGTCTTGTTTATTGGGGGCAAATGGAATTATAGTTCGGATGGCTAGAAATATTATTCTGAAGGAGTCAAATGTTGTTTTGAATATATATAAAACTCTACTAAGACCTCATATAGAATGCTGTACTAAGGCCTGGGCTCCAGTGTCTAGACATGGAAATCGGAGTGTTATATTCAGATTGAAGGTTATACAAAAAAAAGTGACAAAACTAACGACAAGAGAAAGAATATTACAGGTATGAGAAGGGATATGATAAATTAACATTAGCTACTTTACGAGAAAGAACAACGAAAGGTGATCTATCAGAAACTTTCAAAAAAATTAATGGAATTTCTAATTATGGTTGAACAGGTATTGTGTTCAGGTCCAGGATGTTGTTGCATGCTACATACAACATCGTACCCGCTGATTTACTTACATATATATATTTACCAATCCCTCCGCACGAGCAGGATGTGACACAAGGTACTTTTATTATGGAGCAGATATATTTACCCAACGTTCGGGTAGATTCGCGAAGCGTGATCTTTTAACAAGACTTAATTCAGATTCTTTTAGATCCACGTTAACTTTTCAGTACATTAGCTGCTAGGTGAACTACTATTTTTAAGCACATGTTAATCCTGGTCAAGGGTAACTGTAACATAGAATTATAATTAACACAGCTTCACACCTGTACCCCAGCCATGGTTAGTGGAATGAGAACTGGATAACCCCATGGACTGAAAAAAGGGTTGGATTCAAAGTTCCATGATAGCTCCCGATTACAACAAAAAAGTTCCGGATTATGTCAAGAAGGTTCCAGAGTTCGAAAAGAATGTTCCTGAGTCTGACAAGAAATACCTAAAGATGTTCCAATATTGTTGCCATTTTAGTTTGATAAATCTATACAGCTTCCTTTTATTATTTAAGTTACTTTGTAGATGGCCTCATTTGAATTTTAGAATTAGAACATTTCAAATTTCAGTTTGCTACTTTTTGATCTCACCTCATATATATCAGCTTGTTACTTTAAACACACTTGAAACGGCAAGCATCTGCATTGATTCTGCTTTTATATTATTTCTCTGAATGTTCGAGATGAGGCTTGAAGATTAGTATTATCTATGTTATTCGGACTATTGTCCCCATTTTCATTGTTATTTGTACAACGTAGAATTAAGAAGGCTAGATCAGATTGAAAAAAAAAACACAATATGAGTCTACGTAAAAAATCATACGAAAGTAAATAGGTAGATATTTTAGCCAAATCAAGACATTAGGTTTATAGGTTCACAAAATTCACACTCAATTGTCAAATTGGACACAGTGGATAAGGTGGTTAGGTTAAGACAGTTCTAAATGACAGTTATCTCTGGATACCGAGTTCAATCCTGAATGGAGGCAGGCTGTTAGAAAAATAATTAACACAACTCCTACCCCAGCTATGGTTAGTGGAATGAGAACAGGATAACCCCGTGGAATAAATAAAGGGTTAGGTTCAAAGTTCCGTGGCGGCTCCCGATTACGACAAGAAAGTTCCCGAGTTCGAAAAGAAGGTTCCCGAGTCCGAGAAGAAGGCCGGAGGGCATATCGGCCGAAATGTTGTACAAATAACAATGAAGATGGGGACAATAGTCCGAGTAACGCAGATAATACTATTCTTTTATATTATTATATTTTTGAAATATGAATTTATTATTTCCAAAATTATATAAGAAAGATAGTAAAGATCCTATCATTTAGTTGTCTATATATTATGTATATATGCTCTTTTTAACCCTATACATACACACACACACACACACACACACACACACACACACACACACACACACACACACACAGACTTAGCTCAGTCGGTAGAGTGTCAGCATAGGAATCACAAGATTCCTGGTTCAATATGCCAACTCAGTGTATGAGTAGCACAGGGATCTGTGCGGTAAAGTAAGGAGCTGATGGTAAGCGTGCCGCTCCATCTCAAATGTAAAAACAATCTCCTTGTTTCTCGGAATTACGACAAGAAGGTTACCAAGTTCGAATAGAAGGTTCCCAAGTCTGAAAAGAAAGTTCCCAAGTCCGACAAGAAATACCTGATGAAAGGCCAGAGGGAACATCGACCGAAACGTTGTACAGGTAAAATAAAGATGAGAACAATAGTCCGAATAATCCAAATAATACTAAAAATCTCCTTGGTCTAGCGCTAGTGAAAAGGGGATAGACTCCCTCGCTGTGTGGCTGATACCGACTTTAGGCCACCACGACGAATTTACTTACTCACTTACTTTTTGCACAACAGCATTGCTTCTAACAAAACTTTCATCAGATGATATATATGTATATATATATATATATATATATATATATATATATCCTATCTTATTATAATGGAGATTGTGTGTTTGTTTGTCTGTAACCGAAACTATATTACTATACAAGTCACAATTCCCTTAGTTATTTATGTCACATTCTTCATGATTTTATTTTCATATAAACCTCAGTTATTAATAAAATTGTTTTTCATCATTAAGACTGTCGACCATATCGACGTACTAATACCATGCAATTGTATTTATAAATACAACAAAATAGCAATTTACAGTGTGAATGGGAAGGCTAATTTGCATATTGATCTTAAAAATTTGATTTTAATAAATATGTGCTTAGTATTATTGATTTCTAATTGTTTGGTTTTATCTTATTGAATATGAGCAAAAATCTTGGGGATAAATCTTAAAAGAAATCCATTTACATGAAGAAATAACTGTAATATTATCCTTTACTTCCTATTTCAACTAAATAGTTAAATTAGGAAAATCTATCAATGAAAAGCGGGAGTAATAGAAAATGATGGAAGAGTTAGTTTCAAAGTTGTTCTATTTTTCGATTATACCCCCGTCTGTTCCAAATCTTTTTATCTGCATTCTTATTCAGTTTCATTAGCCTTTCTAATTTAATATGATATTTTATTATATTAAAACTTTAATACTTGCACCCGGAGGGTGCATATATTTGCTAGTATATATATAGAAAATGAAGTGCCCTAAAATTAGAGAAAACTACCTAATTATGTGTAGCTTTGTTTGAATAATGGCAGCTACATAAGATGGCATGAAATATAAGTCTATTAGATTTTGGAGTCATTGTGTTAGTGTATCGATCCAGGCATATTCCAGTGCAATACATAACAGAGTTATGTCTGTTGAATATAGCCACAGGGAATTCAGTAATGTCTACAACATGCTCAATGGGGTTTAAATGTGGTAAGTGCAGGGTTCTAATGAAGTACTTGGAAGCATTCCTCAAACCAGTTTTCTGTCACCCCGCATAATGCGGGATTGCATTATCTTTCTGAAATAAACCATCACCACCGAGAAATATGGAGAGTACATAGGGCTGCAAATGTCACACCTATTGAAATACTCTGGTTTCACACGAAGCCTTTGAAAACTAGCATAACACTTCTGACGCCATTAAAGATAGCCCTGTAAGCTGCGGTTATAGAATATGCCAACTGCACCTCTACAGAGGGGTAACATACACCCTCACCCAGTCCATGACATGCAGCACTCCTCCTTGGCCCTTTCCTGGGTTAAACATTGGTCAGAGAGGCTTCCACTGATCAATCAGCTGGTCATGTCAAGCCCTAGCACCTATATGATTGTCCCGATTTTATTCCTTGTATGACAAAACTCCAACCCATTTTCTCATAACTGATATCCTGGGTTATCATGCTAAATTGCATCTATGTTCCATGTCTGAAGCTTAGGGGAATGTTGAGTACCCCTTCATTGCCATTACTCCCAGGTCCACCCTGAAAGGGAATGGTAGTAGCTACTAGGGTACCTATGGGGTTAAACGATTTTTCTTTTAATTTTTAAATCTGTTTTACAAAAATGTTGTAACTGACCAAATTTCAGAAGAGAGAAACAAATCTCATGGGACTTGTTAATTCAACATAGCAATTGCTAATTACTCTGTTCACCTTGTATCTTTGCTTAGTGAACTTTTTCCCTTTCTTTAATACTCATTGGGTTTCTTATTATTATTTCTTTGTTAACTCTTATACTTGAGTTACAACAGATAGACTGAGTTCTTTAGCCTTGGGTGGGCTACCAACACAAACCTACATTCATCAGCTCGCATCTGTGCAGACACTCAATGCCATTAAGAGGACGTGAACATTATCTGATAGGGACAGATGGTAAGAGTGAGACAATGGAATTCATGCTATCAGCATACCTTGATGATAATGATATATCAATATATACATTTATGGAGGCCCATGGTCGTAGGAAATGGACTCGTCGACCTGAGTTCTATTCCTGGATGAAGCTGTTTGCATTTTGCATGGTGTTAATACCCTTGGAAAAGGTATGAATCCAATTCTTCCTCCAGCTATGGGTAAATAGCAGGGCAGACTGGGCTCTTTAATCATGGCTAGGTAGCTAGTCTAGGAGAAGGAAAACTCTGTATTTAAACCTGTTACTCCGCTTAAGAAATTGACCTTGTGTCAGATCCTGCTCGTGCGGAGGATTTGGTAAATATATATGTATTAATATATACATAACAAGTATTCCATTTATTTTTGTATCGCTGTGTTGTATAACAATTATAATTCAGGAAAAAATAAGTATTGCTCTATTTTATAAAATCACTATAGAAAAAATTATATCAATATTAAGTGTGGTTAGCGGAATGAGAACAGGATACTCCCATGGAGTGGATTAAAGGTTAGGTTCAAAGTGCAGTGATGGCTCCCGATTACGACAGGAAGGTTCCCGATTACAACAAGAATATTCCCGAGTCCAAGAAGGTTCCCGAGTCCGAGAAGTTTTCAGTCCGAGAAGGTTCCTGATTCTGACAAGAAATACCTGAAGAAGGCTGGAGGGCACATCGGCCAAAACGTTGTACAGATAACAATAAAGATGAGAACACTAGTCCGAATAATACAAATAATTCTAATATGAAATATTTCCACACTTAAGCACTGGTATTTTTTTTTTTTATTAAGAAACTGTTTTATCCTTAAGATCAACTGTTTTGTTATGAAATAATATGCACAAACAATTCTAAGTGCACTTATTACAAATAATTGTTCATTGAAATGCTGGAAATATTTGTATTGGAACCTTTGAAAGCAAACAAACTATAGATTCAATAAAAAAAAATGAGAACATGTTTTATGTTGAAACAAAGTCTAGTAAATAAGATTCAGTTTTTGACAATAGGTAAAGGGTGGAGCAGAAGTTATAGTGCAGTATTGTATTGAATAATATTATTGAAATTTTTCTTTCCCTTGTCAATGTTTTAATTTATATTTTCTTTCTAATTATCAAACAATGAGTTGATGTATATTTTAAATTGCAATGTTTTCAGTATTTAAATAATACAAAGAAAATATAAGATGGATTTTTCAATTTGAAAATATTTGAAATAATTAAAAAAAAGAAACAACTTTAATTACTATTTAAATAAGGAAATAAAAATAAATTAGAAAAGAAAACTATTTCTTTCTAATCAGCTTTTTTTTTATATAAATTCTACCAAAGTCAATGAAAATGAGAGCAAAATCTTTGTTTTATTTTAATTTCAACTATTTTATCACGTACTACAAGTGGCTACCCAGAATCGTCTAGGCAGAGGGGGAATAAAGAAAAGTTAGTCTCACAGATCCATTGATTATTTTGGTCTTCCATAATTGATTGTGGCTGAATAGCCTATTGAAAAAAATAACATTTCTTTCTTCCTCTCCAAAGCTGACAGCTGACAGGTGAATGTCAAAAGCTTAGTATATCTAATTTAAGCGATTCTGTTATTGTAACATTCTTTCTATATCTCTCTGCGTCACTGACTACTACTAGATTTGTCATGGCTAAAATAAACATGTTTTTAAACAAGATGGGTTGCCACGGCCTGAGTTGAAGGGACGTTTCATTCAAAAGGAAATAATAATAATAGTAATAAGACAAACGACCCATTATGTCACATTTGTAAGCCATTGCAGACTTCTGGTGGGAGTTGCTGTGGCGTAATAGCTGTGCTAGATTGCAACATTGTAGCTAGCAAGATCAAACTCGAATCATGATATTACGTTCACTTTCTGACTAATTCCCTTGGAAATGGTATCAATCCCTCAAACACTTAGCCATTGCTTAAATAGTAT
>CM042143.1:19348007-19362818 GCA_023376005.1 Doryteuthis pealeii
AAAAAGAATTAATAAAACACACAAAAAAAGAGTGAAAGAAAAATGTCTAGAAATTTTGCCAATATTAATATGGCTTCACATTAAGCATCATCTTTTTCATCCTCAACATGCTGTCTCCCTTTCTCATCAAGTTGATATTAGTTATTCAACTCAGAGCCTCTGACCCTATTCGTTTTTGTTTTTGTATTTTTTGTTTTTTTCTTTCCCCCCCTTTTTTTTTACTTCATCAACTATTTTTACCTCTTGTTTATTTCCTAATTTATTTATTTTTATGTGCTGACCCCCAGCCACTGTCTTATCCGTACCCTTCTGGAGCCTCATCTTTTATGTATGCTGGGTATAAAATGATCTATTTGTTGCCAGCAGTCAACTTGGGATAGATGATAAGTTATTGATCTTTGGGGAGCAATACAAGTTTTATTTTTGTAAAAATCAAGCATTACCAATATCTCTACTTGTTAATAGTTATAATACAAAGAAAATATATCAGAATTGTTCTATAATAATAGATCTGTACATATATAAACGGCAGTTGTGTGTATGTATATCCGGAGAAAAATACGAAAATACAACAATTAATGACAAAGTAAATATATATATACACATTAGATATCACCAGGGCTTGGTTTTTGAGTAAAATAATGAAGACATACATACATACATACATATATACATACATATATATATATACAAACCCTTTATATTTGTATAGAGGTGTGGTTCGTCATTGTACAAACAGAGAGCCAGACAGATGTAAAGAATCTTTCTACCATACCTTTTCGTATTTGTCTGGGGAGTGGTCTGCCCGTTTAATGTCGCTGGTTCCCGCTAGTGGCCTCGTGTATTTAAGCGGCTGTTTTTAATTTCTTTTCCTCTTTGCCTGCTACTCGCTATGAGACCACATGGGTTAGACAATTGTCATTCCCTTCTCGTTGGGCTTCGGCCTTCAACGCCGGACTTGTCACTGTAAGTGATTTATACAGCATGGACTATTCTTAGTCTCATGTCTGTACCTATATATTATGTAACTTTTATGTATGTATGTATATACACTATTCTATCTTCTATTCTTTATGTATCTCGTCATATCCATGTGCTGTATACCTATTAAATGTTTTGTCCCTCAACATTTGTCCGAGTTTGTTTGCGTTGCAACGAGTTATGACTTTGTCATAACCTTTGAACACTACACCTTGATTATAAGCAACTACGAGGGTCGTTCAATAAGTAATGCCCCTGACTCACTTCCCATAGGAGTAGAGCAATGAAACTTAGCACAGTTATTAGTCTTTTTCCACATAGGAACCACCCAGAGTTACGCATTTCTCCTATCGTGTGATGCAGCTCTGGAGACCGTTTTTGTAGAACACCACTGGTTGGTCCTCCAACCACGACGTGACTTCAGAAATCAAGGCTGCATCATCTGGGAAACGCTTTCCTTTCGATCAGATCAGGGAGCTGTTTCCACAGAGTTTCGACCTTGTTTGAATTCACAATGCCAGCGTTTTACAAGGTCATATGATGGGGCATCATCTCCATGAGTTACTTTCATTTCATCAAAAGTCTCACGTGGTGTGCGTCCTTTCAAATACAAAAACCGGATCACTGCTCGACACTCAACAGGTTCCATTTCACACTTGACTCAGTTCAAACACCGGTAAATCAGAAACCACAATTAGTTCAGAGCTGGAAATTTCCGCTTAATCTATAGAAATATAAATAATCGCACATGCAAAATTTTAAGCTAGATCAGACAACAGGAAGTGGGTCAGGGGCATTACTTATTGAACGCCCCTCGTCCTAGCCTGGCATCATGTTAAGAAAAACTTAATCATAACGTCAAAAATTGTAATTTTATTTAATTTAAAGCCCTTTCGAGGTGCAAACCAAATTTTCCAGGTGTGGATGCAAATTCAATAGCAAAACTATCATTCATATTTACCCAACCACTCAATCATGATACTAGGTCATTTTTTAAGTTGAGTACAGCTGGCCGGTTTAGCTCAGTCAGAAGAGTGTTCAGCTGGGAAACTCAAGGTTCCTGGTTCGATACCGGCCATCGCCAACTCAGTGTATGAGTAGCACATGACTCTGTGCGGTAAAGTGAGGAGCTGACAGTAATTGTGGCGCTCCGTCTCAGACACGAATAAGTAATCTGCTTGGTATAGTGCTAATGAAAAGGGGATAGACTCCCTCACTGTCTGACTGATACCGACTCTAGGCCTCCCCTACGACTTTTTCCATCTGGAAATGCAAACAGCCTCATCCAGGATTTGAATCTGGATTGCCAATTCTATTTTCTCTGACAATAATTCTGTTACATAATTATTAGATACCTAATGATTATGGCAATAGTGTAGAAAACATAATGGCGTTAGTGCAGCCCACGGCCTTGAAAGATGAGTGACAATGCTTGACCTCACTCTCACCTTGCTTTGCGGGATGGGTCGTGAGAACCGGAAGGCATGGAAGACCCTGTCTTCCGGTTTAAGGATATAGTAAGTTTAAGTCAGTTAGCAGCTCGAAGGTGTAAGTCGCATTTCTATGCGCATCCTGTCATCTGCGCAGATTGTCTGGGTTGGGGATTTGGAAATAAGGTAACATCAACGTAAATCGAAGTCTTGTGTTTATTTCCTAAAAACTAACAATAACACAGGGCTTCTGATAAGGAGATCCCCAACAGAAACCAGACCCGAAGTCCCAAAGTCAACACCAGATGCAAGATGATAGACGATCAGAATAGCAAGCCGGCCAGAAGAATAGATGACCAAGATATAGAAGAAGTAAAGAAGTAAAGAAAGGTATATAACATTATATCGATTTGGTACGGTGAAAACGTCAGTACGTAACAATTCTTGCACTGAACATGAAGTGACAGAATCCTCAGTAGGCGAGTTCAAACCCCAGTCACACTATCATATTCACTTTTGGACTAATATCATCGGTAAAGGTATGAAACTCCTCACCCCCCCCCAGCTATGGTTTAAATAGTACCACTACTGTTCTTCTACAAGGTTGGCTTTTGCATTAAACATCCCACAAAGTTGATATTCCATTAAATATAGATACCAAAAATGTAAAGTACAGCTGGTTTCCATTCAGAATTTTCCTTCCCTTAAAATAGTTAGCTCCTTCCACACCTACCTACAGATTGAGTATCTTAACATAGTGTAAAGGTTAGCAAGCTAGTCTCGCAGATCCATTAAAACTGAACAGTGAGTTCGATCCTCACTGGATACTCTATACTTGCGACCTTTGCATCAAATCCTATCCATGGTGAAAGGGTTGGGTAAATAAAAATGGCGTCCATTCATTGTATAATAGTTACCAAGACAGTCAGATGTAGCGAGATGGAGTTTTGCGAGAACTACTATTTGAAAAGCGAGGAAGAAGAAATAAGAGTGAGTAAAGGTTTAAAAAAATAGTGATGAGCACAAAACCGTTATCGTGGGTTTGACCGGGGCGTGCCCCCCCCCCCGAATGGAGAATTGAATGTCAACCGGAAGTTTCGGGTGTTGACCGGAACCGGAAGTCACGTGGTGACGTGGAACGACGAAGAAAAATACCGCTCTCTTTTTTGATTTGAGAGTCGTAGGGTACGGATCGGACTTCTGGTCCCTGTTGTGGGATCACAGTAATTTAACAGTGTCCCCTATCTCTCTCTCTCTTTCTCTCTGCCTTTCCTCCTCTCCGACACAACCCACGAGGCGAGCCTAGCCTGGAAATAAAAGATAAGCAGCGAGTGACGATATATTTCTCGCGTTGTACTTTTTTATCAACAAGATGACCGCCACGTGCCGAACACTTTTTTAGTGTCGTGAATTTGGAGGCACGTTGACAAGACCCGCTATACGAATATATCGCCACCGCCACGTTACACAGGTCTATTACAACTTAATAGCGAATTCGAACCTCTCGGGTGGCTCCATACGTGTGATCTACCTGTAGAGAATGGGTTGGGTGAATTGAGTGTCCATCGTGATATAAATTCGTCAATCAGCCTTACTATTAATCCCTTGCTTGTGAGAGAACAGATGGCTTCATGCCTTTTCCAAGGACCTTAGCACAATATGAAATGCAAACAGCCTTGTATAGAATTTGAAGTCAGGCCACTGATTCCGTTTCCTATGACAATAATCATTACACTAAGCATGCCCCCACAAGTATAAAACTATGGTTAGTCAATTAGATGAAGCCAGTTTTATTCTTGACACACTTTGGTTGGCTTCATTTTGATTGGAAATTTGGAAGGAGCCATGTAATCTAATGGGAATTTGGTAGGAATCATGTCCTAGGGCTACTTATATATATATATATATATATATATATATATATATATATATATAATATAATAGTATAGACATGGATACTGCTCCGTGTTTGACTCAAAACCTCGACTGCCAAGCTGACAGGCGGAGACTCTAATCATTAACTAGCTTCGTTTATTTTGAACTTATTTATATTCCACTTTTTATTGACTTGCTACAAGACAGTATGAGAGTAAATAAACAAACAAATGTATTTATTTTATATGCCTTTTTTTAGCCGACAATTATAGAAGTTATACCTAATTTTGAAAATTAATTAGTTAATAATTAATGAACTTTAGGCGGGCATATATGTGCAAATGTAAGGCTAAACAGATCGAGAAAATGTCAATCCCTGAATGTACATTTAGACCTATTAGGTCTCATCAGCAAGGTTATAGACATGGTAGACTGCTCCGTGTGTGACGAAACCTCGACTGCCAAGCTAAAAAGTGCAATATAAATAAGTTCAAAATAAACGAAGAATCTGGTAATAGCCAGCTAGTCTAATGGTTAGAGTCCCCGCCTGTCAGCTTGGCAGTCGAGGTTTCGAGTTCCATGGAGCAGTCTCCCATGTCCTTAATCTTGCTGATGAGACCTAATAGGTCGATGTATATAATATATATATATATATATATATATATATATATATTATTATATATATATATATGTGTGTGTGTGTGTGTGTGTGTGTGTGTGTGTGTGTGTGTGTTTTTGGAAAAGGTGACTTACTGGTGAAGATGGTCACAATGGTTAGTTGATGCAAAATTCAGAAAGGTAAGACAGCGATATAACAAATAAAATGTGCTCAATACGTTAGTAGAGCAAATTTTAACATTCGTATGTAGGTTGCTAATATGAGTTGTATGTATTTTCTTACCAAACATTCAGTGTTAGGTTATCTATGGATGCCTTAATACATTATAAGTGTTGGTTTGAGATTAGTACCCAATAATACTTATTCTGCCATTAACCACTTGTCTACTCACACAACATTGTTAAATTGTCTCTCAGATCATTATTAATTGTTTAGTTAAATCCTTATATTTCATAACTTTAGGGTTTTTATAAATATGTACATTATATGTACTAGCAAATATATGCACCCGGAGGGTGCAAGTATTAAAGTTTTAATATAATAAAATATCATGTTAAATTAGAAAGGCTAATGAAACTGAATAAGAATGCAAATAAAAAGATTTGGAACAGACGGGGGTATGATTGAAAAATAGAACAACTTTGAAACTAACTCTTCCATTATTTTCCATCACTCCCGTCTTTCATTGGTAGATTTTCCTAATTTAACTATTTAGTTAAAATAGAAAGTAAAGAATAATATTAGTAATTTCTTGTTTATGGATTTATTTTAAGATTTCTCCCCGAGATTTTTGCTTATATTCATTAAGATAAACCCAAAGAATTAGAAATCAATAATACTAAGTATATATTTATTAAAATCAAATTTTTAAGATCAATATGCAAATTAGCCTTCCCATTCACTCTGTAAACCGCTATTTTGTTGTATATATAAATACAATTGCATGTTATTAGTATGTAGATGTGGTCAACAGTATTAATAATGTAAAACAATTTTATTAATAATTGAAGTTTAAATAAAAATAAAATCATGGAGAATGTGATGTAAATAACAAAGGGAATTGTGACTTGAGTAGTGATATAGTTTCGGTTACAGACAGACAACACACAATCTCCATTATAATAGATGTGTTATAGTACTATAATTAGCAATCTTGTTTTACAGACCATAATCTAGTGAATTTGCTCAATGAATATGTATATTCAAAACAAAGAGTGATAATATAATATCTTGCCATTTGGCAAATAAGTGTTACATTTGGAATTTTGCTGAATATTCTTAGATCATGTGTATTTAAGATTAGCAGAAGTAATATTGGAATGAAAAAATGAAATAAAATAAAACAAACAATTTATTGATGTATATTCTACCAAAATTAATCTTCTGTGTCAATATAAATCTATGTGTAAAGAGATAGTGTGGCTGTATATATATATATAATGTTATGCATACAACCATATCTCACAATAGAATATTAAGAATTCCATTTTGGTAAAACAAGGCATAATTCCGGAAAATAGAAGAAATGAAAAAAACCAAAAAAACAAAAAAAAACAAACAAAAAAAAACAAGCAAATGAAACGAAGAGAAATTGAAGAGAAAAGATTATGATTCGATGTATGCAAGAGAAATGATTGAAGTATAGAAAGTGTATTCAGACTTTGGTCTTTAAGAAAGGGAAGAAAAAAAGAGTAGGAATAAAGGAAAACAGACAAAGAGAAAGGGGAGAATAGAAAACAAGAAAAGAGAAAGAAAAAGAAAAAGAACAGGAGAAGAGAAAGGGGAGAAATATAAAGAGAAAAAGAGAAAGGAATAAGGAAAATAGAAAACAGAAAGAAGAGAAAGAGAAAAAAGAAAAAGAAGAAAAAGAGAAAAAAAAACGAAAACAGAAAAGAAAAGAAAGGAAGAAAAGAAAGAAAACGAAAAAAGAGAGAAAGAAAAAGAAAAGAAAAAAGAGAAAGGGAGAAAAAAAAACAGAAAAGAAAAGAGAAAGGAAGAAAAAACGAAAACAGAAAAGAAAAGAGAAAGGAAGAAAAAACGAAAAAAAGAAAAGAAAAGAAAACGAAAAAGAAAGAAAAAGAAAAGGAAGAAAAAACGAAAACAGAAAAGAAAAAGAGAAAGGGAGAAAAACGAGAAACAGAAAAAAAAGAAAGGGAGAAAAAGGAAAAAGAAAAGAAAAAGAGAAAAAGAAAAAAAGGAAAAAGAAAGAAAAGAGAAAGAAGAAAAAAGAAAAAAGAAAAAGAAAGGAGAAAAAACGAAAACAGAAAAGAAAAAGAGAAAGGAAGAAAAAGGAAACAGAAAAGAAAAAGAGAAAGGAAGAAAAAAGGAAAACAGAAAGGAAAAGAGAAAGGAGGAAAAACGAAAACAGAAAAGAAAAAGAGAAAGGAAGAAAAAGAAAACAGAAAAGAAAAAGAAAGGAGAAAAGGAAAACAGAAAGGAAAAAGAGAAAGGAAGAAAAAACGAAAACAGAAAAGAAAAAGAGAAAGGAGGAAAAACGAAAACGAAAAGAAAAGGGGAAAGGAGAAAAAAGGAAAACAGAAAGAAAAGAGAAAGGAAGAAAAAAGGAAAACAGAAAAGAAAAGAGAAAGGAAGAAAACGAAACAGAAAGAAAAAGAGAAAGGGAGAAAAAACGAAAACAGAAAAGAAAAAGAGAAAGGAGGAAAAAACGAAAACAGAAAGAAAAAGAGAAAGGGAGAAAACGAAACAGAAAAGAAAAGAGAAGAAAAAACGAAAGAAAAGAAAAGAGAAAGAAAAAGAAAGAAGGAAAAGAGAAAAGAAAAACGAAAACAGAAAAGAAAAAGAGAAAGGAAGAAAAAACGAAAACAAAAGAAAAAGAGAAAAGAAAGAAAGAAAAAGAGAAAGAAAAACGAAACAGAAAAGAAAAGAGAAAAAGAGAAAGAGAAGAAGAAAAGGAAAAAGAAGAAAGAGAAAGGAAGAAAAACGAAAACAGAAAAGAAAAAGAGAAATAAAGAAAAACGAAAACAGAATAGAAAAAGAGAAATAAGGAAAAAACGAAAACAGAATAGAAAAAGAGAATAAAGAAAAAAGAAAACAGAAAAGAAAAGAGAATATTTCACATGCAGATATGCTGATAGGTACGCGTCCTGCATCCCTGACGCACAAAAATCTAAAAGGACGCAGTGATATCGTATATATGCGTCCCAGTGTTTTTCTTTTTTCTTCCCTGACCATTTCAAGTTAATTGTAAATATATTTCAATGGTTCCTTAGAAACGATTTGTTTGTTTGTTTGTTTGTTTTACGGCATATCAACCTCAGTGGATCATTTAATTCTGATAAAGTTTTGAAATAAATCAATTCACCTGGGCTCTATCCTTAAGCATCACGGGTCGTCACCCACGGCCAACAGGTGGCCCCATTGGGGGAGTCTTACCCCTCTGCAGAGGTGCAGTCGATGCATTCTAACGCCACAGCCGACAGGGCGGTCTTAGAAACGAATTACAGAGGATAGGTTAAAAGGTAGGAGTTAGACGGCTTTAGTTGGGCCCCATAAATCTTCCTTTGGACTCATCCAAAGCGAATATGTGCGTCCAAGGATGCACTAAATCAAAAATCTATCAGCATCCCTGCAGATGATAATGCTTTTTCGAGTATGTTTTCACATTTTCTATCAAATAGAAATCTAAAACATGTTTACCATAACCTCCACGAAGTCTCTTCTGTTGTTTATTTATTGATATAAAATTGGCTCTTCAGAATACTCTGCATATTAGAATAAATATAGATAAGCACACATAGATATATAAATAGCTAAATAAATAAAACTAACAAATTGATATTTATATCTATCTATCTATCTATCTATATATATATATATATATATATATATATATATATATATATATATATATATATTTAGTGATGTACTTATACGATTTTCGAATAATACCTTTTCACAATAAGCTTTTTCTTAAATTAGATGAAAGTATCCAGCCCAAATACTTTTAGTTTCTTCTTTCTTTCTTAACCAATTAAAGAATGGGATGCAGTCAAAATATCTTCCTTCTGTGCTTTCTTCAAGATCAATGATAAGTCAAAGATTTCCCTTAGTTTTTTATTTAATTTCCGAGAGGTAAACAGGGTCCCAGACAAATGATTTAACTGATTGTATTTGTGAAGAGGTCCTTCGTAAGAAAAAGAAAAATCTACTTTAATAAAACAATATATTTTTATAGAACTTGGACTAAATATTTCTAATTTCTTTTACCTCTGTCTTTTAAATCTTTGATTTCTTAATTCAAGATCACTTCTTTCTTTGAACTTATTTTTTTATAACCATTACTAAAAGAGATAAAAAAAATTTTCCTTTTTTTTTTATCTTGGAGATAAGATCCTTAGTAAATATAATGAGGTATATTTTATTTTGGTTTTATATCTTATAAATATATTCTTTGAACGGTTTCTTTTTTTTGTCAGCAAAATAAGATCTCCTAATTTTGTAGATATTTACAGACTAGAAAAATATCCAACAGTTCAAAACCAGGATAGAATGGTTTCATAATTTAACTCAGAAAACTTACATTTTGGATCTTTTTGCATTTTGCATGGTTTAAATCAGGGAAAGTCACAACTTAAATCCCTGAACTAGATTATACATTATATATACTAGTACAAATTCGCCTTCCGGGCGATGTAAAAATAAATTTTTTGAAACATATTGCCTGATGGTGGGAGTAAAAAATTCAATGTCGGCGAGTTTTGTACCCTAAGTAGTAAAAATCCTTAAATTCATTAAAGGATTAAAAAATAAACAATTTGAAATGTAACTTTAAATATGTATTAAATAAAACAAACTATATATAGATATATAATACCAGTCATGTATTTATTAAAAACTTGTGTTAAGAACAATGAAGACTGTCTAATGTTGCATGTTCAAATTGTGAGTGTATTTTATTGAATAAATACACTCAACATTTTGAACATGCCAAAAAATCGTAGAATCAATTTTATTCTGTTATGACGATATTGGGTAATGTGATGTAAGCAATGACGTCATTTTGTTACAGACAAAAACCGGAAGCGAATCTCCATTATTAATAATATATTTATATATTATAGATATATATTAATATATCATACATATATATATATATATATATATATATATATATATATATATATATATATATATATATATATATATTTTTTTTGTTAAATTTTACTTCCAATTTATAACTTCCAATCATATTTTTATAACTTCTACCATTAATACTAAATAACCTTGGGAAAGGTGTGCATCCAACTACTCTCCCTTCAGCTATGGGTAAATTGTAGGGCAGAGTGTGCTCTTTTACCTTGGATAGGTAAACAGTATAGGAGAGGAATACCCAGGACACAAAGACCCTCAGCCACCATCTTGTAGCATATATATAATAGGGTTAGGGTTTTGCTATAAGGGCAATAAGGTTGGGACATCATAATAGATGCTAGGATTGAACGTGACCAGCTAAATTGATTGGAGGGAGCCTCCTGACCACCAGTAAGGACCAAAGTAGAGTGTTGCATATCATTAAATTCGATTAATTCCCTGATTTGGTATTTTTTTCTTTTGGTTGAGTGACATACGATGATGGTATTTAAGTCCATTAAGTTTGATTCAACCATTATAATTATCCTTTACATATGGACAGTGGAAATGAGAATAATCTAAAATATGAAATAAATGGCTTGATAAAAATTCACTTTGTTATGACTAAGAGACACACTTGAAGAAGGCTGGAGAGTATAATGACTAAAATGTTATGACAATAAAACTAGAATCCCAAAATTGTACCAGTTATTATAATCTGGAAAAAAAAGATAATACTTCATGGTTGGTTAGTTGGTTTGGTTTTTATGGTATGTCTACCCTTGATGGGTTATTTAATGCTTAAGTCATTCATTTTTTTTCAAGAACTGAATATAGTTATTTTATAGCTATTCAATTTTAATAATCATTATTTGTTTGCACACAGTTATATAGTTTCAAGTATTCCTGTCTAATACTAATAATTTGTACATAGTTCTATAGTTTCAAGTATTCCTGTCTAATATTATAATTTCTACACAGTTCTATAGTTTTCAAGTATTCCTGTCTAACTAATAATTCTACATAGTTCTATAGTTTCAAATATTCCTGTCTAATACTAATAATTTGTAATAGTTCTATAGTTCAAGTATTCCTTTTAAATACTAATAATTTCTACACAGTTCTATAGTTTCAATATTCCTGTCTAATACTAATAATTTCTACACAAGTTTATAGTTTCAAGTATTCCTGTCTAATACTATATTTGTACATAGTTCTATAGTTTCCAAATATTTGTCTAATACTAATAATTTGTACATAGTTCTATAGTTTCAGTATTCCTGTCTAATCTAATAATTTGTACATAGTTATATAGTTTCAAGTATTCCTGTTAATACTAGTTATATACGTTTCAAGTATTCTGTCTCGTACTAATAATTTGTACATAGTTCTCATAGTTTCAAATATTCCCTGTGTCTAATCTAATAATTTGTACATAGTTTCATATAGTTTTCAAGTATTCCTTTCTAATTACAATATTTTCTACACAGTTCTATAGTTTCAAATATTCCTGTCTAATACTAATAATTCTACAACAGTTCTATAGTTTCAAGTATTCCTGTCTAATACTAATAATTTCTACACAGTTCTATAGTTTCAATATTTCCTGTCTAATACTAATAATTTGTACATAGTTCTATAGTTTAAGTATTTCCTGTCTAATACTAATTAATTTGTACATAGTTATATATTTCAAGTATTCCCTGTCTAATTACTAATAATTTCTAACACAGTTATATAGTTTCAAGTATTCCTGTCTAGTACTAATAGTGTCATAGTTTCTATAGTTTCAAGTATTTCTGTCCTAATACTAATAATTTATAAAATGATCTAATTCCTAGATGGGAATCTAACAAGTACTATCATCATTAATCAGAGTAGATCTGAGAGTAACTGCAAGAATGGATACTTTTAACCCCAGAACTGAATCTTCATCCTCTGATGCTGTTAGTGTCATACACAGGTGGAGATGGTGGTCTTATCACTCTACAGTCGATGCAAATACTGATATAACATATGTATATTTAAATAATATAAAGAGTTCATACGTCTTTAGATATGAACATAAAAGGTTTGAAAGTAAGGCTATAAAAAACAAAAAAAAAAACTGTTAATATATATATATTTACACCCCTCCGCACGAGCAGGGTGGGTACAAGGGCCATTTTCTTAAGGGAGTTCAACAGGTTTTTAAATTCAGTGTTTTCCTTTCCTAGACCAGTTGCCTAACCAAGGCGCTAAAGACCTAGTTGTCCTACTATTTACCCATAGCTGGAAGGTGAGAGTAATATTCATACCTTTCCCAAGGGTTTTAGCGGTCATAGTGAATGCTATTCACCAAGTCCAGGATTTGAACTCGGAGGCGACGAGTTCCATTTCACATGACTGTTAACGCATTACCCCGCGCTTCCATTTTTTTTGGTATAGCTAAATAAATAGTATCTTCTATTCTAAGGTTTGTTGTCCTTGAAAACAGTAAAAAAAAAGGCTTTTGATATAACATTTGAAATACAGACTATAAGTTCATTATTGCATTCATAATACTCGTCTTGTTATGAATAGAATCATTTCTTTTTCTTTTTGCAATCATTTTATAAGACTTGGTTTCTATCATGTATCGTCGCTTCCTAGGCATAATCTTCTTTTTTTTTCTGTCATGACTACTGCTGCTGCGATGAAAGTAGTGGAGTCCCTCTTTCCGTAATGACAAGAACTTAAAACCCGAACAAATCTTCTGGAACTAAAGGAAAAATTTGGGAGACAGATCCAGTATTCCAGGTTTGAATAAAGAACTAAGTAATTATAATACTACTAGCAAAATAAAAAAACACCTCCGGGTGATGTAAAAATTATTTTTGAAAGTTTCGCTTGAGGAGGTGGAAGTTAAAATTAAATATGTCAGAGAGTTTGAACCATAAATCACTGAAATCATAAATTATTAAAGAAGTAAAAAATAAATAATAAAACAATTTGAAATTGAAACTAATTCTATTACTTTGAATATCTATTAAAAATAAAACAAACTATATATAATACAAGGGATGGATTTTATCAAAATTGTTTTTTAAAAACAAGGAGGAACTGTCTAATGTTGCATGCTCAACATTTTGAGTGTATTTTTCTGTGATGAGAATTTCAGGTATAGTGACATAAGCGTGACATAGTTTTTGTTCAGACAAAAACTGGAAGCGAATCTCCATTTTTAATAGATTTGCCCCACCCTTCCGCATGAGTAGATTGGTGATAAACATGAAAACATGATAGAGGGACTAGGACCAGGAAACATTTAGAACTGATCTAGTATTTCCAGTTTGAATAAAAGGCTAAGTACGTTTATTATATATTTGCCAATACCCTCCCGCATGAGTAGAATGTGTCATGCGTAATCATTAATAGAGGTCGGGATCCGGAATGCTTATAAGTGAATGCATGAATTAGCACGGAAAAGGTTTTTAGGGAGGAATATAACATTATACTGCAGATTAAGATGGAAAAGTTTAAGAATGAATCTATAAAGATCAAGAATCATATTCTTCTATTGGTCAAGATGTGGTGAGGTGGGGAGCGGAAGAGTGAAGAGGTGAGAATGTGAGATGAGTTTGGAATTTATGCAATTAACAGAGTGAGACATGGCTCTGAACTAGGTTTTTTTTTTTTGTGACTTAAGGGAGAATATAGTCACCTTGGTGTTATTTCTAAAAAACTCTAATGGCACAAGGAGAAGACATCCGGCAGCAAACCCAAACATGATTTCTGAACTCCAAGCATCAAAGAAATTGTCAGTCAACTCAGCTCAGCTCAGCAACCAGATTTCAAAGCCTCTCCAATATCACGGAAGATGAGGATAAGTATGGCAATTATTTTATATAACATGTCCATCACGATGCCATTCTGTCTCGATGGGCTTGTAATGAAATACATGGTCAATTTCTTACGTGGCATTGAACAGGTTTGAATTCAGAGTTTTTCCTCTCATAGAATGCATGCTTAAACCAAGGTAAAATCGCCCAGTCTGTCCTACTATTTACTTATGCTAGGGGTACTAATAGTTTGGATGCATGCCTTTTGCAAGGATATTGTTAGCTATTGAAAATGCAGTGTAGTAAGGATTTGAATCAGGTTGTCGAGTCATTTCCTATGACAATATCCATTACCATAGAGGTGGCGGTTGGCCCATGGTACATGCTTGGATAGCAACATTGTAAGTAAGCAAGTTCAAACTTCAGTTATTCTAATACATACTTTCTTAGAAGGTCCTAGCACACGCATCCAGTTGTCTCATAATAAGTTTTCCCACTGATCACCAAGTTTAGCGGTAAATGTTCATACTTAATTGGGTGCCACTTAAGCAGCAGCAGGTACTGTAAGCCAACTTGAGTCCTTTGTTATCAAAAAAAAAAAATTGGAAAAATTGATTCGGGATTAAAATGACTTCAAAAAGAGTTTTATAAAAACCATAATTACAAACAACCCAAACCACAACCAACCAACCACCACTATATGATTGTTCACTAAGTGGCACCACGTGGAAATTCCATGACTTGAATCAAAATCAAGAGAAGCCAAAATCGATTATTTGCTATTCTTACCATATAAATCCTACTGATTGTCTTTACAATAAATAATACAAAAGAAAAGTGGAAAAAAAAAAGCAAGACTCAGAAAAAAACATTGTGCTGGAAATCGACTGATGTTGCTCGCTAACACTAGCAAATTAGAGCAGGAGACTTGAATGAATAAGAGAAATACCAAAATATCTCTATTCACATTTCAATAGTAAGAATAAACAACATGTAAATTCTTTCTTTTTTTTAA
>CM042143.1:19362918-19412918 GCA_023376005.1 Doryteuthis pealeii
ATGCGTAGGAATTTATACTTGTGGTTGGTGTCAACTATGTATTTATTGCGTCGAATTGGTAGATAAATACCCTGTCACCACTCACGAAGGTGACTTCTTCGGACTTTTGTGCTTCGGATATTTATACGAGACCTAAAGTGTTCAGTCCTTTTTACCCACTTGCAGCGCAACAAGGTTTGTTGCAAGCTTTTTCCCTATTCAAACCCGACCAGGGCGTCTTTATGGGGTAACTCAACCAAGTCTACTGGCAAATTGCCATATTAAAACTTTTTGCCTCCCCTGATTCATTATCCTGTCTGTGCTTTCTTCAACATTTTGCCAACGTTATTGCCTGAGAGGATAGCGAAAAAAGAAAAACATATATTAAGGGTTTCCCTTTTTTTGTTTAAGAAAATTCAATATTTAAAATGCATACGCTATTTTGATCTTAATTAAATTTTGACCCACAAAAAAACTTTGTATATATATATATATATATTAATATATTATATATATATATATATATATATATATTTGTACCGGCCCTTGCCAACTCAGCGTATGAGTAGCACAGGGATCAGCTTGCGGTAAAGTGAAGAACTGATGGTATTGTGGTGTATGAGAAACCTTAAGTAGGGAAAGACTTAATATATTTAAATATATAGTTATTATACATTAAGCTGGTCACATAATTATATAATTAATATTTCTATATTTAAAAAAGACAGAATCATCCAGCACCAACGTATCTGGCACTTATGTTGTATACCCTTCTCATTATTACTTGCTTACTTCATCTTCTGTCATCTTCTATCTTAGGTTCTCTTCTGGGACTTCGTCTTGGTGACTTCGTCTTTGTGGTCGGTCGCACTTAACTCATTTACGTCTCTTAACAGTCTTGTTTAACGAGACAATATAATTAATCCACAAACGTGTTAATTTTCTTAAAATGTATATTTCTTTAACTTAAACATTTCATGCTAACTAAATACTCTACTAAACATAAGCGCACGTATGCAGAGTGAGTTACAGTTAAGCAGGACATCTTCACTGCCTGACGCCAACTGAAAACTGGGACTCAACAGATCCCACGTGAACTTTCTGTACTATTCCATGGAAGTCCCGCCTGCTGATGAAAAGCCATTCCCTTTTGAGATTGTGTAACACTTATATATAAATTGGCTCTAGATTCAATGAAATAGCGTTAGCAAAAATTCAAAACAGCCATATACTGCACAGATGGGTAGGAATTAAACAAGCATATATATTTCTAGGAGGCGGGTGTCTAATGGTTAGATCATAGAAATGGAATTGTTGACCCCGAGTTCAATTCTGACGAAGCTGTTTGGCATTTCACATGGTGCTAATACCCTCGGGAAAGGTATGAATCCAATTCTCCCTCAAGCTATGGGTAAAATAGCAGAGCAGACTGGCTCTTTTAACTATTACTAGGTAACCAGTCTAGGAGAAGGAAACTCTGAATTCAAACCTGTTAAAACTGCACTAAGAAATTGACTTTGTGTTGCACCTACTCGTGCGGGGTTGGTAAATATATAATTTCTACACAGCAACAGTTAAAGGGTGTTATAACATGTTTGTGGCCTAAATTTGATGAGGGGTTTGTCTGTGACACTTGATTGAAGGGCCAACCTTGAGCATGGACGAAAACAATCTAGATAGAAATGTCACTGGCATAAAAACTTGAAGAATTTGGTCAAAAATGATTGTGCGTTGTGACAGTTTATTTGGCCACACTAGGATAACCTTGAGATGATGTATACAGGCAAATGAAAAGATGTATGCTCTCTCTTGCAATAATCAAGAACAGATGCATACCTGGATTTTCACACAAATCTCACAGTATTGATAATCTGTGTAAAAATAAAAATAAAATATTATTTCCCTAATACAAGCATTACCAAATTGATGTGAATGGGCTAACTATACTTTTTACTAATTTAACTGTTAGCCACACTTTCATTTTATAAAGGTATTTTTGCTTACCCAATTTAACTACCACATCAAATTCTAGTCTTAGAATAATTAGTATTTTCCGGTATTATGAGGAAGTGCGTCCCGGTCTCCCTGCCTTGCAAAAACCGCTACCCGGTGACTATCAAAATAACAACCCAGCTCGTCTAATTCTTGTGGTTATTTATCGTAATTTGGCGTAATATTGTTAGATTGAGAAGGATATATAGTTTAATAACTGAGTTAATAACTAGATAAACAAACAAAATAATATAGATAGATACGAACAAATGGAGATAGATAGATATTTTCGACAAGTAAATGGATTTTGGGGTGTCGCTTCTTTTTGTCGTAATTCTTGTTATTTAAACTAAAAACAAGACATTAAACAAAAACATAAAATAAATAAAAAATCTTAGTATTTAAAGTAATTTAGATAAATATGAAACAATTGGATGGATTAGATAGATGGATAGTTTTGAATAGACGAGCTGGGCGTTATTTAATAGTCACCCGGGCAGCAACTCTTGGGCAGGAGACCGGACGAACTTCCTCATAAATTACAATTTTCCTAAACCCACTTTTATCAGTTACTGCTGAACCTTAGATTACTGAGGGACTATAAGACCCTAAAGAGGAAATGGGTAAGGGAATCAGAGCCCATATACCAACATTACTGTTAGTTTATTTCATTTTTATAATGGTATTTTTGTTTACCAGTTAAACTACTGTTCTATACCCAGATTGATATCGCGTATATAAATGGTGAGTGAGATAATTCAGAGACCAGAGTTCTCGGATGATAGAGGAGAGAGAGAGAGAGAGGGGGGCAGATTACGGACTTACTTGGAGAGAAATGTTTTACCTTTATCACTTCATTTCTCTAGTTACTCTGGTTCTTGCTGATCTTCTTCCATTTCCTCCGGCTTCATCATAGAGATAGATAGATAGATAGATAGATAGATAGATAGAGAGAGAGAGAGAGAGAGAGAGAGAGAGGGCAGATTAGGACTTACTTGAAGTGGAGATGGTCTTACTTTATCACTGCATTTCGTCTAGTCTACTCTGGTTCTTGCTGATTCTTTCTTCCATTTCCTCCGGCTGCATCATAGAGATAGATAGAAGATAGATAAGAGAGAGAAGAGAGAGAGAGAGAGAAAGAGAGAGAGAGAGGCAGATTAGAGACTTACTTGAATGAGTGTTCTTACTTTATCAACTTCATTTCTCTAGTTACTCTGGTTCTTGTTGATTCTCTCCCATCTCATTGTCTAGTTGCTGACTGATTCTTCTTCTTTTTCTTCGTCCTTCTCTTCTTCTTCTTCTTCTCTTCTTCTTCTTCTAAGCGGCTTCTTTTTCCTGGACTGATTTTGGTCATTTCCATTAAATGAATTAACAAGACATTTTGTTGCTTGATCAAGCTTTTAATTTTAGTCCATGATTTTCCAGGCGGACGATCTTGTTAGTTTACTAATGCAGCTCAAAGAAGTTAAACAACTTGATTTTACGCTTTCCCTTTTTAAGAACTTTTTTGCATTATGCACATATGTTGCATAAGCCAAACACAAGTTGTAGCAGTAGACGATTAGTAATAATGGTCGTTATTTCAAAACAACATACACAGTCGTATAGTCACATGGGGCTGTTTATTTTTCCTATGCTCGTGGGTTCTTTTTAAAGAGAGAGAGAGAGAGAGAGAGAGAGAGAGAGAGAGAGAAGAGAGAGAGAGAGAGAGAGAGAGAGAGAGAGAGATTAAGGTCAAACTATTCCATCATAACTCATGTTCGCTACTACTATATTAAACCATTGGGGAACCAGGAAAGCCCAGTCTGCCCCCCATGAAGCCTGCCCGAAATAGACTGATTTCCTTTTCTTCCCTTCTCGGGCCGGTCACACCATTTCTAGTCAAAAACCCAGAAACTTCCGTTTTATTTTTACATCTATTTCCCAGGTCGTTCTTTGCGTCAATTGATGGCACCCCGTTGAGTGTTTACTCTTCCAAATTTTAACCTTTGTTCTATTTCTTTTTCTCTCTTTTCTTTAGAAATCCAATTACCGTTTTATTTTTCAATCTCGAATTCCCCGTAGACCATCACAATTACGCTACACACTGCGTGTTCATTCCTTCTTGAATTTCCATTTCTATTGAAATGTACTTGTTATCTTTTATTGAATGCGATCGATTTCAACAGTTTGAGATTTTCTTTTCCACCAAGGCCATCAGCAGTTACACTAACTGTAGCAAATAATGCAAAGGGCTATTTCATGTTGAACTGCAACATCCATTACACACCACACACACACACACACACACACACACACATATATATATATATATATATATAGATTATATATATATATATAATAACAAAAGACTTAGAGGATCTTGCCATTATAGACTATTTCAGGAGCTTAGAGAAAAATGTCTAATTCTCCCGACTCATTAGATGCGAATGATGAATTCTTATTTTTAAGGCATTTGAAAACAGATTTTTTTCCTTCCTTTTAAATTGTCCTGAATCCTGCTCAGCTGTTGAGTAATAACATAGGAATAAGAATACAAATGATAGTAAACAATAATAATAAAAACCAAAGATATCTGACCGCTTGTCAGTAATTTTTAGGAGTTACTGTTAATTTCAATTAATTCTCGGAAATCACCTTATATATATATGATATAATATATATATATATATATATAATATATATATATATAAATCATATATATAAATAGTGTGTTTTTTTGTATAACTGCATAATTTTTTTAACTATTTATTTTATTTTTTTTATTTTGTAGTTTGTTTATGTGTAGGTGACTCGCCTATGACACGAACATGGACTTACCCAAAGGGTACATATGTGCCAGAGTAAAAGCTACGAGTAGTTCTAGAACAGTCTTCGTGTATTGCTGAACAAGAAACCTTCCATTGTATGTGATATGTTATTGCTGAATACAATCTGTCTCTACATTTATACCTGTGTTGAGTTACTATTTATTGACCCTTTAATCGGGTATAACAGTTTACAATTTTTATCACTACATTTCTAAAGAAAAAAGACAAGTTGTATATTTTTGTAGAGTTGCAACATTTTTTTCAAAACAAACATAAATTGACTATAAAACTAAATCGGCTGTTCGAATTCTGCCTACTTACGTGACATATGGGGCCGTGTATATTAGTGGGCCGTGGATCACCATTATGTCACCTATTTAAGTAAACTGCATAAGTGATTGATTTTCATAATGTGTGTAAACCCAATGAAAACTCGTTTAGTTTGAGGTGAATATAAATTTCAAAAAGATTAAATAAACTTAGGGAATTGAACAGTTTATTGCTTTTATTTGAAATCAAAAATTTCCCGAGTATCACGGTTAAAAGGAATTAGCTTAAGTGTGGACTTGCTTTTAAGATGATTAAATCATATTACGGGAAAGTGATTTCAAAATTGACATCATTTGTGATTTGTGGATGATGTTGATGACATAAGATATTACAATATGGATCAGATCCAAGTTGGATTACTACTTTTATTCCATAGCTGTGTTTACAACGATATAAACATCATACACTAAATCTATATAATAATATGGTTTGTTCCTAAATCTTATGTCCGTTTCATCTTCAGCATCCTCTGGATAGAATGAGACCCTCCAAATTGTCCAAGATCCAATGCAAAAATGTGAATACAGATTATTTCTTATTTGTCCTATTCTATTTCACCCTATTTTAAAAATGAAACATTCCAATGGTCTCACATCGCTTAAATTGTAAAATTAAAAAGAATAAAAAAAAGAAATACATAATTTAGAAATAAGCAAAGGTAGGATTTTAATATTCATTCTCAAAAAATATTTTAAAAAAAAGAGAAATTACAGTTATTCGCCCATTTCATTCATAAAATAAAGAAGAGGAAGGGAGGAGAAGAAAAAAGGAAGAGAAAATAAAAAAAAAAGAAAAAAGAAAAAAAAGGATAACCACGCAGAAAAAAAAATTAAGCACGTTCATTTCTGATTTTGTCTCTGAAGATAAAGTTTCTTTGAATCGATAAGACAAAAAATAACATCTTTTTGTTTTATTTTGTATGCATTGTAATTGCCTTCAATTATTAATATATTATAAACATACTTAACAATGCTTCAAGCAAATTACCAATTACTTAAAAAAAAAAGAAGATTTACATGTTTGTTTTATTTATACTATTGAAATTGTGAATTATGGAGATATTTTGGTAATTTTCATCTTATTTCATTCAGGTCTCCTGCCCTCTAATTTTATGCTATGTTTTAGCGAGCCAACATCAGTCGAATTTCCAGCACAATGTTTTTTTCTGAGTCTTGTTTTTTTCCACTTTCTTTTTGTATTATTTAGTAAAGACAACAGTAGGATTTATATGGAATGAAATAGCAAATAATCGATTTTGGCTTCTCTTGATTTTGGATTCAAGCCATGGAAAATTTCCACGGGTGCCACTAGGTGACAATTCATTCCATAGTTGGTTGGTGGTTGGCTTGGTTGGTTGGATGTTTTATGCATTATGTTTAAAACTCTTTTTGTCATTTAATCCCGAATCAATTCATTTTGATAAACAAAGGACTCAAGTGCTTACAGTACCTGCTGCTGCTTAAGTGGCACCCAATGAAGTATTGAACATTTACAGCTAAACTTTGGTGATCTAGTGGGAAAAACTATTATGAGACAGACTGGATGCTGTGCTGAGGACCTTCTAGAAAGTATGTATTAGAATAACTGAAGTTTGAACTTGCTTACTACAAGTTGCTATCCAGCATGTATACCATGGCACCCCACCTCTATGGGGTAATGGATATTGTCATAGAAATGGACTCGACAACCTGAGTTCAAATCCTTGACTAACACTGCATTTCAATAGCAACAATATCCTTGCAAAAAGCATGCATCCAACATACCCTAGCTATAAGTAATAGTAGGACAGGACTGGGCGATTTTACCTGGTTAAGCATGCATTCTATGAGAAGGAAACTCTGAATTCAAACCTGTTCAATGCCACGTAAGAAATTGACCATGTATTTCATTACAACCCTTCGAGACAGAAGGCGTGATGACATGTTAATATAGAAATATTGCATACTTATCTCATCTTCCGTGATATGTGGAGAGGCTTGAATCTGGTTGCTGAGCTGATGTTGAGTTGACTGACCAATTCTTGATGCTTGGAGTTCAGAAATCAATTTTGGGTGCTGCGGGATGTTCTCTCCTTGTGCCATTTAGAGTTTTTAGAAATAACACAGGTGACTTATCTCCCTTAAGTCACAACTACTAGTCAGAGCCATGTCTCACTCTGTAATGCATAATATCCACACTCATTCACATTCTCACCTCTCACTCTTCCGCTCCCCACTTCACCACATCTTGACCATAGAAATAATGCCATTTTGTCTTATAAGGATTCATTCTTAAACTTTTCCAATTCTAATCTGCATATAATTGTATATTCCTCCTAAAACCTTTTCGTGCTAATTCATGCATCACTATAACATTCCGGACTCCTGACCCTCTATTATGTTACGCATGTATCACATTCTAACTCATGCGGAGGGTTGGCAATATATATTAACGTACTTAGCCTTTATTCAAACTGGAATACTAGATCAGTTTCTAAATGTTTCCTGGCTCCTGTCATCCTCTATCATGTTTTTCATGTATCACAATCTACTCATGCGGAAGGGTTGGCAAATCTATTAATAATGGAGATTCGCTTCCAGTTTTTCGTCTGTAACAAAAACTATGTCACTGCTTATGTCACTATACCTGAAATCGTCATAACAGAATAAATACACTCAAAATGTGAGCATCAACATTAGACAGTTCCTCATTGTTTTTAAAACAAGTTTGATAATACATCCCTTGTATTATATATAGTTTGTTTTATTTTAATAGATATTCAAAGTTAATAGAACTTAGTTTTCAATTTCAAATTGTTTATTTATTTATTGTTTTTACTTCTTTAATAAATTTTTGATTTCATGATTTATGGTTCAAACTCTTGACATTTATTTTTAACTTCCACCTCCTCAAGCAATATTCTTTCAAAAAATTATTTTTACATCACCCGGAGGGTGTTTTTTTTTGCTAGTATATATAATGTACTTAGTTCTTTATTCAAACTGGAATACTGGATCTGTCTCCAAATGTTTCCTAGTTCAGAAAGATTTGTCGGTTTAAATTCTGTCATTACGGAGAGAGACTCACTACTTCATCAGAGCAGTAGTCATGACAGAAAAAGAAAGAAATATGCCTAGGAAGCAGACGAGTACATGATAGAAACCAAGTTTATAAATGATGCAAAAAGGAAGAAAATGATTTCTATTTCATAGCAAGACTGATTTATTGAATGGCAATAGAGTGACTTATAGTCTGATTTCAATAGTTATTTATCAAACTTTTTTTTTTACTGGTTTAAGAGAAGCACAAACCTAGAATAGAAGATACTATTTATTAGCTATTACCAAAAAAATGGAAGCGCTGGTGTAATGGTTAAAGTCATGGGAAATGGACTCGTCGCTCCGAGTTCAAATCCGGACTTGGAATAGCATTTCACTAGCGCTAAACCCTTGGGAAAGGTATGAATTACTCTCCTCCAGCTATGGTGTAAATAGTCAGCAGACTAGGCTCTTTAGCCTTGTTTAGCGCAACTGGTCTAGGAAAAGGAAAACACTGAATTTAAACCTGTTGAACTCCCTTAAGAAATTGGCCTTGTACCACATCCTGCTCGTGCGGAGGGTTGGTAAATATATATATATTAACAGTTTTTGTTTTTTGTTTTTAAGACCTTTACTTCAAACCTTTATGTTCATATCTAAAGACTGTATGAAACTCTTTATATTATTTAATAATATTGTTACATATGTTATATCAGTATTGCATCGACTGTAGAGTGATAAGACCACCATCTCCACCTGTGTATGACACTAAACAGCATCAGAGGATGAAGATTTCAGTTCTGGGGTTTAAAGTATCCATTTCTTGCAGTTACTCTTCAGATCTACTCTGATAATGATATATATTGTTAGATCCCATTAGGAATTAAGATCATTTTATAATTATTAGTATAGACAGAAATACTTGAAACTATAGAACTATTGACAAATTATTAGTACTAGACAGAATACGTTGAAAACTATAATAAACTGTGTGAAATTATAGTATTAGACAGAATACTTGAAACATATAACTATGTACAAATTATTAGTATAGACAGGAATACTTGAAACTATAGAACTATATACAATTATTAGTATAGAAAGGATATTTGAAACTATAGAACTATGTACAAATTATTAGTGATTAGAACAGGGAATTACTTGAAACTATAAGAACTGTGTTAGAAATTATTGAGTATTTAGGACAGGAATACTTTGAACTATAGAACTGTGTAGGAAATTATTAGTATTAGAAAGGATACTTGAAAACTATAGAACTATGTACAAATATTAGTATTAGACAGGAATTTTGAACATAGAACTATGTAACAGAATTATTAGTACTAGACACGAATACTTGAAACTATTATAACGTTAGAAATTTTGTATTAGACAGCGAATACTGTAAACATATAACTATTACAAATATTAGTATTAGACAGGAATACTTGAAACTATAACTATGTACAAATTATTAGATTAGACAGGAATATTTGAAACTATGAACTATGTACAAATTATTAGTTATTAGACAGGAATACTGAAACTATAGAACTGTGTAGAAATTATTAGTATAAGACAGGTAAATACTTGAAACTATAGAACTGTGTACGAATATTAAGTATTAGAAAAGGAATAACTAGAAAACTATAGAACTATGTTACAAATTATTAGTATTAGACAGGATATTGTGAAACTATAACTATGTAGAAATATTAGTATTAGACAGAATACTTGAAACTTATAAAACTGTGTAAAATTATAATAATAGACAGGAACTACTTGAAACTATAGAACTATGTACAAATTATTAGTATTAGACAGATACTGAAAACATGATAACTGTGTGCAAACAAAACATGATTATTAATATGAATAGCTAAAAATAAACTATATCAGTTCTTGGAAAAAAATGAATGACTTAGCATTAAATAAACCCATCAAGGTTAGAAATACCTAAAACCACCAACTAACCAACATGAAGTATTATCTTTGTTCGTTAATTATAAAAATGGTACAATTATTGGGATTCTAGTTTTTAATTGTCATAACATTTAGTCATAATACTCTCCAGCCTCTTCAAGTGGTGTCTCTTAGTCATTAAACAAGTGAATTTTTTAATCAAGCCATTTATTCAATATTTTAGGATTATTCTCATTCACTGTCCATATTAAAGTATAACTTATAATGTTGAATCAAACTTAATGGACTTAAATACCATCATCGTATGTCACTCAACCAAAGAAAAAAATACCGAAAATCAGGGATTAACAATTTAATGATATGCAAAACACTCTACTTGTCCTTACTGGTGGTCAGGAGGCCCCTCCAATCAATTAGGCTTGGCACGTTCAAAATCCTAGCATCTATATATTGTCCCAACCTTATGCCGCTTATAGCAAACCCTAACCCGTTTTATTATATATTGCTACAAGATGGTGGCTGAGGGTCTATAGTGTCCTGGTATTCCTTCTCCTATACTGTTACCTATCCAAGGTAAAAGACACACTCTGCTACAATTTACCATAGCTTGAAGGAGAAGTTGGATGCAACCTTTCCCAAGCTTATTAGTATTAATGGTAGAAGTATAAAAACTATGATTGGGAAGTTATAAATTGAAGCTAAAATTTAACAAAAAAAATATATAATATATATTAATATATATATATATATATAAATATATATATAATATTATTAATATATATATATGTATATATAAATATATATCTATTAATATATAATATATTATGAATAATGGAGATTCGCTTCCGGTTTTGTCTGTAACAAAATTGACGTCATTGCCTTACATCACATTACCCAATTATCGTCAAACAGAATAAAATTATTCTACATTTTTGGCATTGTCAAATGTTGAGTGTATTTATCAATAAATACACTCACCAATTGAACATGCAACATTAGACAGTCTTTCATTGGTTCTTAACACAAGTTTAATAAAATACATGAGCTGTTTATATATCTATAATATAGTTGTTTTATTTTAATACAATTCAAATTTTACATTTCAATGTTTTATTTTTTGTAATCCTTTAATGAATTTAAGGATTTTACTTACTTAGGGTACAAACTCGGCCGACATTGAATTTTTTACTCCCACCCATCAGGCAATATGTTTCAAAAATTTATTTTTACATCGCCGGAAGGCGAATTGTTACTAGTATATATAATGTTAATCCTAGTTCAGGGATTTAAGTTGTGGACTTCCCTGATTTAAACCATGCAAAATGCAAAAAGATCCAAAATGTAAGTTTTCTGAGTTAAATTAATGAAAACCAGTCTATCTGGTTTTGAACTGTTGGATATTTTTTCAGTCTGTAAAATCTACAAAATTAGGAGATCTTATTTTGCCTGACAAAAAAAAGAAACCGTCAAAGAATAATTTATAAGATATAAAACCAAAATTAAAATATACCTCATTATATTTTACTAAGGATTCTATCTCCAGATAAAAAAAAAGGAAAATTTTTTATCTCTTTTAGTAATGGTATAAAAAAATAAGTTCAAGAAAGAAGTGATCTGAATTAAAAATCAAAGATTTAAAAAGACAAGAGTAAAAGAAATTAGAAAAATATTGTAGTCAAGTTCTATAAAAAAATATATTGTTTTATTAAAGTAATTTTTCTTTTTCTTACGAAGGACCTCTTCACAAATACAATCAGTTAAATCATTTGTCTGGACCCTGTTTACCTCTCGGAAATTAAATAAAAAACTAAGGGAAACTTGCATCATTGGATCTTGAAGAAAGCACAGAAGAAAGAAAAGGGAAAAAAAAAAAAAAGAAAAGGAAAAAAAAAAAAAAGAAAAAAAAAAAAGAAATTAAAAGAGGGAAAAAAAAAGGAAAAAAAAAAAAAAAAAAAAAAAAAAAAAAAAAAAAAAACAAAAAAAAAAAAAAAAAAAAAAAAAAAAAAAAAAAAAAATGGAAGATGATTTTGGACTGGCATCCATTCTTTATTGGTTTAAGAAAGAAAGAAGAAACTAAAAGTATTTGGGCGGGCAACTTTCATCAATAATTAAGAAAAAGCTTATGTGAAAAGTATTATTCGAAAAATCGTATAACGTACACACTATAGAAATATATTTATATATAATATATAGTATATATATATATATTATATATAATATATTATATAGATAGATAGATAGATAGATAAGATATAAAATATCAATTTGTTAGTTTTATTTATTTAGCGTATTTATATATCTATGTGTGCGCTTATCGTTATATTTATTCTAATATGCAGAGTATTCTTGAAGAGCCAATTTTATATCAATAATAAACACAGAAGAACTTCGTGGAGTTATGGTAAACATGTTTTAGATTTTCTATTTGATAGAAAATGATTGAAAAACATACTGTCGAAAAAGCATTCATATCTGCAGGGATGCTGATAGAATTTTTGATTTAGTGCATCCTTGGACGCACATCCTTTGGATGAGTCCAAAGAAGATTTATGGCGGCCCCAACTGAAAGCCGTCTAACTCCTAACTTTTTAACTATCCTCTGTAATTCGTTTCAAGACCGCCCTGTCGGCTGTGCGTTAGAATGATCGACTCACCTCTGAGAGGGTAAGACTTCCCCCAATGGGGCCACCTGTGGCCGTGGGTGACGACCGTGATGCTTAAGATAGAGCCCAGTGAATTGATTATTTCAAAACTTTATCAGAATAATGAGCCACTTGAGGTTGACTATGCCGTAAAACAAACAAACAAACAAACAAATCGTTTCCTTGAAGGACATTGAAATATATTTACAATTAACTGAAATGGTCAGGAAGAAAAAAGAAAAAAACACTGGACGCATATATACGTATATCAGCGTCCTTTTTAATTTTTGTGCTCAGGGATGCAGGACGCTACTATCTATATCTGCATTGTGAAATATTCTCTTCTTTCTTTTTCTGTTTCGTTTTTTTATTTCTCTTTTTCTATCTGTTTTCGTTTTTTTCTTATTTCTCTTTTTCTATTCTGTTTTCGTTTTTTCTTTAGTTCTCTTTTCTTTTCTGTGGTTCGTTTTCTATCCTTTCTTCTTTTCTTTCTGTTTTCTATTTTCTCTTTCTCTTTTTCTTTTCTGTTTCCTTTTTCTCCTTTCTCGTTTTCTTTCTGTTTTCGTTTTTCTTTCCTTTCTCTTTTTCTTTTGTTTTCGTTTTTTCTCCTTTCTCTTTTTCCTTCTGTTTTCGTTTTTTCTCCCTTTCTCTTTTTCGTTCTGTTTTCGTTTGTCTTCCCTTTCTCTTTTTACCTCACCTCCTACAACCTTTCTGTTTTCGTTTTTTCTCCCTTTCTCTTTTCCTTTCTGTTTTCGTGTTTTCTCCCTTTCTCTTTTCTTTTTCTGTTTTCGTTTTTTTCCTTTCTCTTTTTTTTTCTGTTTTCGTTTCTCCTTTCTCTTTTTCTTTTCTGTTTCGTTTTTTCCTCCTTTCTCTTTTTCTTTTCTGTTTCGTTTTTCTCCCTTCTCTTTTTCCTTCTGTTTTCGTTTTTCGCCTTGGTCTCTTCCTTTCTCTTTTTCTTTTCTGTTTTCCTTTTTCTTCCTGGTTCTCTTTTTCTTTTCTGTTCCTTTTTCTCCTTTCCCCTTTTCTTTCTGTTTTCGTTTTTTCCTCCTTTCTCTTTTTCTTTTCTGTTTTCGTTTTTTCTTGTCCTTTCTCTTTTCCTGTCTGTTTTCCTGTTTTTCTTCCTTTCTCTTTTTCTTTTCTGTTTCCTTTTTCTTCCTTTTCTTTTCTTTTCTGGTTTCGTTTTTTCTCCTCTCTTTCCTTTCTGTTTTCCTTTTTTTCCTTTCTCTTTTTCTTTTCTGTTTCCTTTTTTTTCCTTTCTCTTTCTTTTCTGTTTCGTTTTTTCTCCCTTTCTCTTTTTCTTTTCTGTTTTCGTTTTTTCTTCCTTCTCTTTTTCCTTTCTGGGTTTCCTTTTTGCCTTCCTTTCTCTTTTTCTTTTCTGTTCTTTTTTTCTCCTTTCTCTTTCTTTTTCGTTTTCGTTTGTTCCCCTTTCTCTTTTCTTGTCTTTTTCGTTTTTCTCCTTCTATTTTTCTTTTCTGTTTCGTTTTTTCTTCCTTTCTCTTTTCTTTCTGTTTTCGTTTTTTCTTCCTTTCTCTTTTCTTTTCTGTTTTCGTTTTTCTCCTTTCTCTTTTCTTTTCTGTTTTTCGTTTTTTTTCTCCCTTTCTCTTTTCTTTTTCTGTTTTTCCGTTTTTTCTTCCTTCTCTTTTTCTTTTCTGTTTCGTTTTTTTCTTCCTTCTATTTTCTTTTCTGTTTTCTTTTCTTCCTTTCTCTTTTTCTTTTCTGTTTTCGTTTTTCTCCTTTTCTCTTTTTCTTTTCGTTTTCGTTTTTCTTCCTTCTCTTTCTTTCTGTTCCTTTTTCTCCTTCTTTTTCTTTTCTATTTTTCCTTTATTCCTTTCTCTTTTTCCTTATTTATTTTCTCCCCTTCTCTTCTCCTGTTTTCTTTTTTCTTTTTGCTTCTTTTTTCTTGTTTTCTATTTCCCTTCTCTTTGCTGTTCCTTTATTCCTTACTCTTTTTTTTTCCCTTTTCTTAAAGACCAAAGTCTGAATACACTTCTATACTTTCAATCATTTCTCTTGCATACATCGAATCATAATCTTCTTCTTCAATTCTCTTCGTTTCATTTGCTTGTTTTTTTGTTTTTTTTGTTGTTTTTGTGGTTTTTTTCATTCTCTATTTTCCGGAATTATGGCCTTGTTTTACCAAAATGGAATTCTTAATATTCTAGTTGTGAATATGGTTGTATGCATAACATATAGTATATATATTATACAGCCACACTTATCTCTTTACACATAGATTTATATTGGACCAGAAGATTATTTTTGTAGAATATACATCAAATAAGAATTGTTGTTTTATTTATTTATTTTTTCATTCCAATATTACTTCTGCTAATCTTAAATACACATGATCTAAGAATATTCAGCAAATCAATATGTAACACGTTATTGTGCCAAATGGCAAGATATTATATTATCATCTTTGTTTTGAATATAATATTCATTGGAGCAAATTCATAGATTATGGTCTGCTAAAAAAAGATTGCTAATTATAGTACTATAACACATCTTATTATAATGGAGATTTGTGGTTTGTCTGTTCTTGTAAACCGAAACTATATCATACTCAAGTCACAATTCCCTTTTTTATTACATTCACATTCTCCCAGGATTTTATTTTTAATTTAAATTCATATTAATAAAATGTTTACATTATTTAATACTGTTGACCACATCTACATTACTAATAACATGCAATTGTATTTATATATACAACCAAAATAGCGGTTTACAGAGGTGAATGGGAAGGCTAATTTGCATATTGATCTTAAAAAATTTGATTTTAATAAATATATACTTATATTATGATTTCTTAATTCTGTTATCTAATGAATATAAGCAAAATCTCGGGAGAAATTCTTAAAATTAAATCCATAAACAAGAAATTACTAATATTATTCTTTTACTTTCTATTTAACTAAATAGTTTTAAATTAGGAAAATCATACCAATGAAGGAACGGAGTTGAGGAAAATAATGAAGAGTTGTTTCAAAGTTGTTCATTTTCAATCATACCCCCGTCTTTCCAAATCTTTTATTGGCATCTTATTCAGTTTCATTAGCCTTTCTTAATTTAACATATATTTCATTTATTAAAACTTTAATACTTGCACCCTCGGGTGCATAATTTGCTAGTACATATAATGTACATATTTATAAAACCTAAGTTATGAACATATAAGGATTTAAACTAAACCCCAATTAATAATGATCTGAAGACAATTTAAAATTTGTTGAGTAGACAAGTGGTTAATGCCAGAATAAGTATTATTGCGGGTCTAAGCTCAAACCAACACTTATAATGTATTAAGGCATCCATGAGATAAACCTAACACTGAATTTTGTAAGGAAATACATACAAAACTCATATTTAGCAATCCTACATTACGAATGTTAAAATTTTGCTCGTTTACCTTAAAAAAAAAAAAAAAAACCGGTATTGGGAGCACAATTTTATTTTGTTAATATCGCGTCTTACCTTCTGAATTTTGCATCAACTAACCATTTGACCATTCTTCACCAGTAAGCACCTTTTCAAAATAACACCACACACACACACACACACACACACACACACACACACTATATATATATATATATATATATATACTATATATACTATATATATATATTAATATATATACATTCGACCGATATAGGTTTCTCATCAGCAAGATTTAAGGACATGGGAGACTGCTCCATGGAACTCGAAACCTCGACTGCCAAGCTGAAGGCGGGACTCTAACCATTGACTAGCTGCTATACCAGATTCTTCGTTTATTTTGAACTTATTTATATTGCACTTTTTAGCTTGGCAGTCGAGGTTTCGTCCACCACACGGACAGTCTTACCATGTCTATAAACCTTGCTGAATGAGACCTAATAGGTCTAAATTGTACATTCAGGGATTGAATCTCATCTGTTTAGCCTTACATTTGCAATATATGGCCAGCACCTAAAGTTCATAAATTATTTAACTAATTAATTTCAAAATTAGGTCATAACTTCTATAATTGTCGGCTAAAAAAAGGCATATAAAATAAAACATTTTTTTGTTTATTTACTCTCATACTTTCTTGTAGCAAGTCATAAAAGGGGAATATAAATAAGTCAAAATAAACGAAAGCCTTAGTTAATGATTAGAAGTCTCCGCCTGTCAGCTGGCAGTCGATTTTTGAGTCAAAACACGAGCCAGTATCCCATGTCTATACACTATATATATATTATATATATATTATAATAATTATAGATTATAATATTATATATACAGTTAGCCTAGCCGACTGATTCCTACAAATCCCATTAGGTATTACATGGCTTCCTTCAATTTCCAATCAAAAATGAGCCAACCCAGAAAGGTGTGTCAAGAGAATAAAACTGGCTTCATAAATTGGACTAACCATAGTTTTAACTGTGGGGGCATGCTTAGTGTATGATATTGTTCATAGGAAAGCGGACATTCAGTGCCTGACGTCAATTCTATACAAGCTGTTTGCATCTCATATTGTGCTAAAGGTCCTTGGAAAAGGCATGAACCATCTGTTCTCTCCAAGCCAAGGATTAATAGTGAAGCTGATTGAACGAATTCTGATATCACGATGGACACTCAATCACCCAACCCATTCTCTACAGGTAGATCACACGTATTGGAGCCACCGAGAGGTTCGAATTCGCTATTAAGTTGATAATAACCTGTGTAACGTGGCGGTGGCGCGTGATTTGGAGGCACGTGACAAGACCGCTGTACGAATATAGGTCGCCAACTCGCCACGTTACACAGGTCTATTTACAACTTAATAGCGATCGAACCTCTCGCGGTGGCTCCATACGTGTGGATCTACCTGTAGAGAATGGGTTGGGTGAATTGGATGTCCCACCGTATATAAATTCGTCAATCAGCCTTACTATAAATCCCTTGCTGTGAGAGAACAGATGGCTTTCATGCCTTTTCCAAGACCTAGCCCACATATGAATGCAAACAGCCTTTGTATAGAATTTGAAGTCAGGCCACTGATTCCGCTTCCTATGACAATAATCATACACTAGCATGCCCCCACAAGTATAAAACTAGTGGTTAGTCAATTAGATGAAGCCAGTTTATTCTTACACACTTTGTTGGCCTTCATTTTGATTGGAAATTTGGAAGGAGCCATGTAATCTAATGGGAATTTAGTAGGAAGCATGTCTAGGGCCTACCTTATATATATATTATATATATATATAGATATATTTATATACTATATTATATTATATATGTATAGACATGGATACTGCCTCCTTTGACTCAAAACTCGATGCCAAGCTGACAGGCGGAGAACTTAATCATTAAACTAGCTTTCGTTTATTTTGAAACTTATTTATATTTCCACTTTTTATTGACTTGCTACAAGACAGTATGAGAGTAAATAAACAAACAAATGTATTTTATTTTATATGCCTTTTTTTAGCCGACAATTATAGAAGTTATACCTAATTTTGAAAATTAATTAGTTAATAATATGAACTTGAGGCGGGCATATATGTGCAAATGTAAGGCTAAACAGATCGAGAAAATGTCAATCCCTGAATGTACATTTAGACCTATTAGGTCTCATCAGCAAGTTATAGACATTGGTAGACTGCTCCGTGTGTGACGAAACCCGACTGCCAAGGCTAAAAAGTGCAATATAAATAAGTTCAAAATAAACGAAGAATCTGGTAATAGCCAGCTAGTCTAATGGTTAGAGTCCCCGCCTGGCAGCTTGGCAGTCGAGGTTTCGAGTCATGAGCAGTCTCCCATGTCCTTAATCTTGCTGATGAACCTAATAGTCGATGTATATATATATATATATATATATATATATATATATATATATATATATATATATATATATGTGTGTGTGTGTGTGTGTGTGTGTGTGTGTGTGTGTGTTATTTTGAAAAAGGTGACTTACTGGTGAAGATGGTCACAATGGTTAGTTGATGCAAAATTCAGAAGGTAAGAAGCGATATAACAAATAAAATGTGCTCAATACGTTAGTAGAGCAAATTTTAACATTCGTATGTAGGTTGCTAATATGAGTTGTATGTATTTTCTTACCAAACATTCAGTGTTAGGTTATCTATGGATGCCTTAATACATTATAAGTGTTGGTTTGAGATTAGTACCCAATAATACTTATTCTGCCATTAACCACTTGTCTACTCACACAACATTGTTAAATTGTCTCTCAGATCATATTAATTGTTTAGTTAAATCCTTATATTTCATAACTTTAGGGTTTTTATAAATATGTACATATATGTACTAGCAAATATATGGCACCCGGAGGGTGCAAGTATTAAAGTTTTTAATATAATAAAATATCATGTTAAATTAGAAAGGCTAATGAAACTGAATAAGAATGCTAAAAAAGATTTGGAACAGACGGGGGTATGATTGAAAAAAAACAACTTTGAAACTAACTCTTCCATTATTTTCCATCACTCCCGTCTTTCATTGGTAGATTTTCCTAATTAACTATTTAGTTAAAATAGAAAGTAAAGAATAATATTAGTAATTTCTTGTTTATGGATTTATTTTAAGATTTCTCCCCGAGATTTTTGCTTATATTCATTAAGATAAACCCAAAGAATTAGAAATCAATAATACTAAGTATATATTTTTATTAAAATCAAATTTTTAAGATCAATATGCAAATTAGCCTTCCATTCACTTCTGTAAACCGCTATTTGTTGTATATATAAATACAATTGCATGTTATAGTATGTAGATGTGGTCAACAGTATTAATAATGTAAAACAATTTTATTAATAATTGAAGTTTAATAAAAAATAAAATCATGGAGAATGTGATGTAAATAACAAAGGGAATTGTGACTTGAGTAGTGATATAGTTTCGGTTACAGACAGACAAACACACAATCTCCATTATAATAAGATGTGTTATAGTACTATAAATTAGCAATCTTGTTTTACAGACCATAATCTAGTGAATTGCTCAATGAATATGTATATTCAAAACAAAGAGTGATAATATAATATCTTGCCATTTGGCAAATAAGTGTTACATTTGGAATTTGCTGAATATTCTTAGATCATGTGTATTTAAGATTAGCAGAAGTAATATTGGAATGAAAAAATGAAAATAAAATAAAACAAACAATTTATTGATGTATATTCTACCAAAATTAATCTTCTGTGTCAATAAAATCTATGTGTAAAGAGATAGTGTGGCTGTATATATATATATATATGTTATGCATACAACCATATCTCACAATAGAATATTAAGAATTCCATTTTGGTAAAACAAGGCATAATTCCGGAAAATAGAAGAAATGAAAAAAACCAAAAAAACAACAAAAAAACAAACAAAAAAAAACAAGCAAATGAAACGAAGAGAAATTGAAGAGAAAAGATTATGATTCGATGTATGCAAGAGAAATGATTGAAGTATAGAAAGTGTATTCAGACTTTGGTCTTTAAGAAAGGGAAGAAAAAAAAGAGTAAGGAATAAAGGAAAACAGACAAAGAGAAAGGGGAGAATAGAAAACAAGAAAAAAGAGAAAGAAAAAAGAAAAAAGAAAACAGGAGAAGAGAAAGGGGAGAAAATAATAAAGAGAAAAAAAGAGAAAGGAATAAAGGAAAATAGAAAGAAAAAAGAAAGGAGAAAAAAGAAAACAGAAAAAGAAAGAAAAAGAAAAAGAAAAGAAAAAGAGAAAACGAAAACAGAAAAGAAAAGAGAAAGGAAGAAAAAACGAAAAAAAAAGAGAAAGGAAAGAAAAAAAAACGAAAAACAGAAAAGAAAAAGAGAAAGGAAGAAAAAACGAAAAACAGAAAGAAAAAAGAGAAAGGAAAAAACGAAAAACAGAAAGAAAAAGAGAAAGGAAGAAAAAACGAAACAGAAAAGAAAAGAAAAAGCAAAAAAGAAAAGAAAAGAAAAAAGAGAAAGGAAGAAAAAACAAAACAGAAAAGAAAATAGAAAGGGAAGAAAAAAACGAAACAGAAAAAAAAAAGAGAAAGGAGAAAAAACGAAACAGAAAAGAAAAAGAGAAAGGGAGAAAAAAGGAAAACAGAAAAGAAAAAGAGAAAGGAAGAAAAAAAGGAAAACAGAAAGGAAAAAGAGAAAGAAAAAAAACGAAAACAGAAAAAGAAAAAGAGAAAGGAGAAAAAAACGAAAACAGAAAGAAAAAGAAAAGGAGAAAAAAGAAAACAGAAAGAAAAAGAGAAAGGAAGAAAAAAGGAAAACAGAAAAAAAGAGAAAGGAGAAAAACGAAAACGAAAAGAAAAAGAGAAAGGAAGAAAAAAAGGAACAGAAAAGAAAAGAGAAAGAAGAAAAAAGGAACAGAAGGAAAAAGAGAAAGAAGAAAAACGAAAACAGAAAAGAAAAAGAGAAAGGAGGAAAAAACGAAAACAGAAAGAAAAGGGGAAAGGAAGAAAAAGGAAAAACAGAAAAGAAAAAAGAGAAAGAGAAGAAAACAGAAAAGAAAAAGAAAGGAAGAAAAACGAAACAGAAAGGAAAAAGAGAAAGGGAGAAAAAACGAAAACAGAAAAGAAAAAGAGAAAAGGAGGAAAAAACGAAAAAAAAAAAAGAGAAAGGAGAAAAAACGAAAACAGAAAAGAAAAAGAGAAAGGAAGAAAAAACGAAAACAGAAAAAGAAAAAGAGAAAGGAGAAAAAACGAAAACAGAAAGGAAAAGAGAAAGGGAGAAAAAACGAAAACAGAAAGAAAAAAGAGAAAAGGAAGAAAAACGAAAGAAAAAGAAAAGAGAAAAACGAAAACAGAAGGAAAAAGAGAAAGGGAGAAAAAAAACGAAAACAGAAAGAAAAAGAGAAAGGAAGAAAAAACGAAAACAGAAAAGAAAAGAGAAAGGAGGAAAAAAGGAAAACAGAAAAGAAAAAGAGAAAGGAAGAAAATAGGAAACAGAAAGAAAAAAGAGAAAGGAAGAAAAAACGAAAACAGAAAAGAAAAAGAGAAATAAAGAAAAAACGAAAACAGAATAGAAAAAGAGAAATAAGGAAAAAACGAAAACAGAATAGAAAAAGAGAAATAAAGAAAAAACGAAAACAGAAAAGAAAAAGAGAATATTTCACATGCAGATATGCTGATAGGTACGCGTCCTGCATCCCTGACGCACAAAAATCTAAAAGGACGCAGTGATATCGTATATATGCGTCCCAGTGTTTTTCTTTTTTCTTCCCTGACCATTTCAAGTTAATTGTAAATATATTTCAATGGTTCCTTAGAAACGATGTTTGTTTGTTTGTTTGTTTTACGGCATATCAACCTCAGTGGATCATTTAATTCTGATAAAGTTTTGAAATAAATCAATTCACCTGGGCTCTATCCTTAAGCATCACGGTCGTCACCCGGCCAACAGGTGGCCCCATTGGGGGGAGTCTTACCCCTTCGCAGGTGCAGTCGATGCATTCTAACGCCACAGCGACAGGGCGGTCTTAGAAACGAATTACAGAGGATAGGTTAAAAGGTAGGAGTTAGACGGCTTTAGTTGGCCCCATAAATCTTCCTTTGGACTCATCCAAAGCGAATATGTGCGTCCAAGGATGCACTAAATCAAAAATCTATCAGCATCCCTGCAGATGATAATGCTTTTTCGAGTATGTTTTCACATTTTCTATCAAATAGAAATCTAAAACATGTTTACCATAACCTCCACGAAGTCTCTTCTGTTGTTTATTTATTGATATAAAATTGGCTCTTCAGAATACTCTGCATATTAGAATAAATATAGATAAGCACACATAGATATATAAATAGCTAAATAAATAAAACTAACAAATTGATATTTATATCTATCTATCTATCTATCTATCTATATATATATATATATATATATATATATATATTATATATATATATTATTATATATTTTATAGTGATGTACTTATACGATTTTCGAATAATACCTTTTCACAATAAGCTTTTCTTAAATTAGATGAAAGTATCCAGCCCAAATACTTTTAGTTTCTTCTTTCTTTCTTAACCAATTAAAGAATGGGATGCAGTCAAATATCTTCCTTCTGTGCTTTCTTCAAGATCAATGATAAGTCAAAGATTTCCTTAGTTTTTATTTTAATTTCCGAGAGGTAAACAGGGTCCCAGACAAATGATTTAACTGATTGTATTTGTGAAGAGGTCCTTCGTAAGAAAAAGAAAAATCTACTTTAATAAAACAATATATTTTTATAGAACTTGGACTAAATATTTCTAATTTCTTTAACCTCTGTCTTTTAAATCTTTGATTTCTTAATTCAAATCACTTCTTTCTTTGAACTTATTTTTTTTATAACCATTACTAAAAGAGATAAAAAAATTTTCCTTTTTTTATCTTGGAGATAAGATCCTTAGTAAATATAATGAGGTATATTTTATTTTGGTTTATATCTATAAAATATATTCTTTGAACGGTTTCTTTTTTTTGTCAGCAAAATAAGATCTCCTAATTTTGTAGATATTTACAGACTAGAAAAATATCCAACAGTTCAAAACCAGGATAGAATGGTTTCATAATTTAACTCAGAAAACTTACATTTTGGATCTTTTTGCATTTTGCATGGTTTAAATCAGGGAAAGTCACAACTTAAATCCCTGAACTAGATTATACATTATATATACTAGTACAAATTCGCCTTCCGGGCGATGTAAAAATAAATTTTTGAAACATATTGCCTGATGGGTGGGAGTAAAAAATTCAATGTCGGCGAGTTTGTACCCTAAGTAAGTAAAATCCTTAAATTCATTAAAGGATTAAAAAATAAAACAATTTGAAATGTAAACTTTAAATATGTATTAAAATAAAACAAACTATATATAGATATATAATACCAGTCATGTATTTATTAAAACTTGTGTTAAGAAACAATGAAGACTGTCTAATGTTGCATGTTCAAATTGTGAGTGTATTTATTGAATAAATACACTCAACATTTGAACATGCCAAAAATCGTAGAATCAATTTTATTCTGTTATGACGATATTGGGTAATGTGATGTAAGCAATGACGTCATTTTGTTACAGACAAAAACCGGAAGCGAATCTCCATTATTAATAATATATTATATATATAGATATATATTATATATCATACATATATAATATATTATATATATATATATAATATATATTATATATATATATATATATATATTATATATTTTTTTGTTAAATTTTACTTCCAATTTATAACTTCCCAATCATAGTTTTATAACTTCTACCATTAATACTAATAACCTTGGGAAAGGTGTGCATCCAACTACTCTCCCTTCAGCTATGGGTAAATTGTAGGGCAGAGTGTGCTCTTTTACCTTGGATAGGTAAACAGTATAGGAGAAGGAATACCCAGGACACTAAGACCCTCAGCCACCATCTTGTAGCATATATATAATAAAAAGGGTTAGGGTTTGCTATAAGGGCAATAAGGTTGGGACAATCATATAGATGCTAGGATTTGACGTGACCAGCTAATTGATTGGAGGGAGCCTCCCTGACCACCAGTAAGGACCAAAGTAGAGTGTTGCATATCATTAAATTCGATTAATTCCCTGATTTTCGGTATTTTTTTTCTTTTGGTTGAGTGACATACGATGATGGTATTTAAGTCCATTAAGTTTGATTCAACCATTATAAGTTATCCTTTACATATGGACAGTGGAATGAGAATAATCTAAAATATTGAATAAATGGCTTGATTAAAAATTCACTTGTTAATGACTAAGAGACACACTTGAAGAAGGCTGGAGAGTATAATGACTAAAATGTTATGACAATAAAAACTAGAATCCCAATAATTGTACCAGTTATTATAATTACTGAAACAAAAGATAATACTTCATGGTTGGTTAGTTGGTTGGTTTTATGGTATGTCTACCCTTGATGGGTTATTTAATGCTTAAGTCATTCATTTTTTTTCAAGAACTGATATAGTTATTTTATAGCTATTCATATTTAATAATCATTATTTGTTTGCACACAGTTTATATAGTTTCAAGTATTCCTGTCTAATACTAATAATTTGTACATAGTTCTATATTTCAAGTATTCCTGTCTAATATTATAATTTCTACACAGTTCTATTAGTTTCAAGTATTCCTGTCTAATACTAATAATTTCTACATAGTTCTATAGTTTCAAATATCCTGTCTAATACTAATAATTTGTACATAGTTCTATAGTTTCAAGTATTCCTTTCTAATACTATAATTTCTAACAGTTCTATAGTTTCAAGTATTCTGTCAATACTATAATTTCTACACAGTTCTATAGTTTCAAGTATTCCTGTCTAATACTAATAATTTGTACATAGTTCTATAGTTTCAAATATTCCTGTCTAATACTAATAATTTGTACATAGTTCTATAGTTTCAAGTATTCCTGTCTAATACTAATAATTTGTACATAGTTATATAGTTTCAAGTATTCCTGTCTAATACTAATAATTTCTACACAGTTATATAGTTTTCAAGTATTCCTGTCTAGTACTAATAATTTGTACATAGTTCTATAGTTTCAAATATTCTGTCTAATACTAATAATTTGTACATAGTTCTATAGTTTCAAGTATTCCTTTCTAATACTAATAATTTCTACACAGTTCTATAGTTTCAGTATTCCTGTCTAATACTAATAATTTCTACACAGTTCTATAGTTTCAAGTATTCCTGTCTAATACTAATAATTTGTACATAGTTCTATAGTTTCAAATATTCCTGTCTAATACTAATAATTTGTACATAGTTCTATAGTTTCAAGTATTCCTGTCTAATACTAATAATTTGTACATAGTTATATAGTTTCAAGTATTCCTGTCTAATACTAATAATTTCTACACAGTTATATAGTTTCAAGTATTCCTGTCTAGTACTAATAATTTGTACATAGTTCTATAGTTTCAAGTATTTCTGTCTAATACTAATAATTTATAAAATGATCTAATTCCTAGATGGGAATCTAACAAGTACTATCATCATTAATCAGAGTAGATCTGAGAGTAACTGCAAGAAATGGATACTTTAAACCCCAGAACTGAATCTTCATCCTCTGATGCTGTTTAGTGTCATACACAGGTGGAGATGGTGGTCTTATCACTCTACAGTCGATGCAATACTGATATAACATATGTAACAATATTATTAATAATATAAAGAGTTCATACAGTCTTTAGATATGAACATAAAAAGGTTTGAAGTAAAGGTCTATAAAAACAAAAAAACAAAAACTGTTAATATATATATATTTACCAACCCCTCCGCACGAGCAGGATGTGGTACAAGGCCAATTTCTTAAGGGAGTTCAACAGGTTTAAATTCAGTGTTTTCCTTTTCCTAGACCAGTTGCCTAACCAAGGCTAAAGAGCCTAGTCTGTCCTACTATTTACCCATAGCTGGAGGGAGAGTAATATTCATACCTTTCCCAAGGGTTTTAGCGCTAAGTGAAATGCTATTACCAAGTCCAGGATTTGAACTCGGAGCGACGAGTCCATTTCCCATGACTTTAACCATTACACCACGCGCTTCCATTTTTTTGGTATAGCTAAATAAATAGTATCTTCTATTCTAGGTTTGTGCTTCTCTTAAACCAGTAAAAAAAAGGTTTGATATAACTATTGAAATACAGACTATAAGTCACTCTATTGCATTCAATAAATCAGTCTTGCTATGAAATAGAAATCATTTCTTTTTCCTTTTTGCATCATTTATAAACTTGGTTTCTATCATGTACTCGTCTGCTTCCCTAGGCATATTTCTTTCTTTTTCTGTCATGACTACTGCTCTGATGAAGTAGTGAGTCTCTCTCCGTAATGACAGAATTAAAACCGACAAATCTTTCTGGAACTAGGAAACATTTGGAGACAGATCCAGTATTCCAGTTTGAATAAAGAACTAAGTACATTATATATACTAGCAAAATAAAAAAACACCCTCCGGGTGATGTAAAAATAATTTTTTGAAAGATATTGCTTGAGGAGGTGGAAGTTAAAAATTAAATGTCAGAGAGTTTGAACCATAAATCATGAAATCATAAAATTTATTAAAGAAGTAAAAAAAATAAATAAATAAAACAATTTGAAATTGAAACTAAGTTCTATTAACTTTGAATATCTATTAAAATAAAACAAACTATATATAAATACAAGGGATGTATTTATCAAAACTTGTTTTTAAAAACAATGAGGACTGTCTAATGTTGCATGCTCACATTTTGAGTGTATTTATTCTGTTATGACGATTTCAGGTATAGTGACATAAGCAGTGACATAGTTTTTGTTACAGACAAAAACTGGAAGCGAATCTCCATTATTAATAGATTTGCCAACCCTTCCGCATGAGTAGATTGTGATACATGAAAAACATGATAGAGGGACAGGAGCCAGGAAACATTTAGAAACTGATCTAGTATTCCAGTTTGAATAAAAGGCTAAGTACGTTATATATATTTGCCAACCCCTCCGCATGAGTAGAATGTGATACATGCGTAACATAATAGAGGGTCAGGAGTCCGGAATGTTATAGTGATGCATGAATTAGCACGGAAAAGGTTTTAGGAGGAATATAACAATTATATGCAGATTAGAATGGAAAAGTTTAAGAATGAATCCTTATAAGACAAAATGGCATTATTTCTATTGGTCAAGATGTGGTGAAGTGGGGAGCGGAAGAGTGAGAGGTGAGAATGTGAGATGAGTTTGGAATTATGCATTAACAGAGTGAGACATGGCTCTGACTAGGTAGTTGTGACTTAAGGGAGAATAAGTCACCTTGTGTTATTTCTAAAAACTCTAAATGGCACAAGGAGAGACATCCCGCAGCACCCAAAATTGATTTCTGAACTCCAAGCATCAAGAAATTGTCAGTCAACTCAACATCAGCTCAGCAACCAGATTCAAGCCTCTCCACATATCACGGAAGATGAGATAAGTATGCAATTATTTCTATATTAACATGTCATCACGCCATTCTGTCTCGAGGGTTGTAATGAAATACATGGTCAATTTCTTACGTGGCATTGAACAGGTTTGAATTCAGAGTTTTCCTTCTCATAGAATGCATGCTTAACCAAGGTAAAATCGCCCAGTCTGTCCTACTATTTACTTATAGCTAGGGGTACAATAGTTGGATGCATGCCTTTTGCAAGGATATTGTTGCTATTTGAAATGCAGTGTAGTCAAGGATTTGAACTCAGGTTGTCGAGTCCATTTCCTATGACAATATCCATTACCCCATAGAGGTGGGGTGCCCATGGTATACATGCTGGATAGCAACATTGTAGTAAGCAAGTTCAAACTTCAGTTATTCTAATACATACTTTCTAGAAGGTCCTCAGCACAGCATCCAGTCTGTCTCATAATAGTTTTTCCCACTAGATCACCAAAGTTTAGCTGTAAATGTTCAATACTTAATTGGGTGACCACTTAAGCAGCAGCAGGTACTGTAAGCAACTTGAGTCCTTTGTTTATCAAAATGAATTGATTCGGGATTAAATGACTCAAAAAGAGTTTATAAACCATAATACAAAACAACCAACAACCAACCCAACCAACCAACTATGATGATTGTTCACTAGTGGCACCCGTGGAATTTCCATGACTTGAAATCAAAATCAAGAGAAGCCAAAATCGATTATTTGCTATTTCATTACATATAAATCCTACTGTTGTCTTTACAATAAATAATACAAAAAGAAAAGTGGAAAAAAAAACAAGACTCAGAAAAAAAACATTGTGCTGGAAATTCGACTGATGTTGGCTCGCTAAAACATAGCATAAATTAGAGCAGGAGACCTGAATGAAATAAGATGAAAATTACCAAAATATCTCCCATAATTCACAATTTCAATAGTATAAATAAAACAAACATGTAAATTCTTCTTTTTTTTTAAGTAATTGGTAATTTGCTTGAAGCATTGTTAAGTATGTTATAATATATTAATAATTTGAAGGCAATTACAATGCATACAAAAAATAAAAACAAAAAGATGTTATTTTTGTCTTATCGATTTCAAAGAAAACTTTATCTTCAGAGACAAAAATCAGAAATGAACGTGCTTAATTTTTTTTCTGCGTGGTTATCCTTTTTTTCTTTTTTCTTTTTTTTTTATTTTCCTCTTCCTTTTTTTCTTTCTCCTCCCTTCCTCCTTCTTTATTTTATGAATGAAATGGGCGAATAACTGTAATTTCTTTTTTTTAAAAATATTTTTTGAGAATGAATATTAAAATCCTACCTTGCTTATTTATCATAAATTATGTATTCTTTTTTTTATTTCTTTTTAATTTTACAATTTAAGCGATGTGAGACCATTGGAATGTTTCATTTTTAAAATAGGGTGAAATAGAATAGGACAAATAAGAAATATCTGTATTCACATTTTTGCATTGGATCTTGGACAATTTGGAGGGTCTCATTCTTATCCAGAGGATGCTGAAGGATGAAAACGGACATAAGATTTAGGAACAACCATATTATTATATAGATTTAGTGTATGAATTTTATATCGAATTGTAACAACAGCTATGGAATAAAAGTAGTAATCCCAACTTGGATCTGATCCATATTGTAATATCTTATGTCATCAACATCATCCACAAATCACAAAATGATGTCAATTTTGAAATCCACTTTCCGTAATATGATTTAATCATCTTAAAAGCAAGTCCCACACTTAAGCTAATTCCTTTTAACCCGTGATACCTCGGGAAATTTCTGATTTCAAATAAAAGCATAAACTGTTCAATTCCCTAAGTTTATTTAATCTCTTTTGAAATTATATTCACCTCAAACTAAAACGAGTTTTCATTGGGTTTACACACATTATGAAAATCAATCACTTATGCAGTTTAATTAAATAGGTGACATAATGGTGATCCACGGCCCACTAATATACACGGCCCCATATGTCACGTAAGTAGGCAGAATTCGAACAGGCCGATTAGTTTTATAGTCAATTTATGTTTGTTTTGAAAAAAATGTTGAAACTCTACAAAAATATACAAACTTGTCTTTTTTCTTTAGAAATGTAGTGATAAAAGATTGTAAACTGTTATGACCTATTAAAGGGTCAATAAATAGTAACTCAACACAGGTATAAAAATGTAGAGAACAGATTGTATTCAGCAATACATATCACATACAATGGAAGGGTTTCCTTGTTCAGCATACACGAAGACTGTTTCTAGAACTACTCGTAGCTTTTACTCTGCCACATATGTACCCTTTGGGTAAGTCCATGTTCGTGTCATAGGCGAGTCACCTACAACATAAACAAACTAACAAAAATAAAAAAATAAAAATAAATAGTTAAAAGAATTATGCAGTTATACAAAACAAACACACTTATTTATATATATGATTTATATATATATATATATATATATATATATATATATATATATATATATATATAAAGGTTGATTTCCAGAGAATTAATTGAATTAACAGTAACTCCTAACAAATTACTGACAAGCGGTCAGATATCTTTGGTTTTATTATTATTGTTTACTATCATTTGTATTCTTATTCCTATGTTTATTACTCAACAGCTGAGCAGGATAGGACAATTTAAAAGGAAGGAAAAAAAATCTGTTTTCAAATGCCTTAAAAATAAAGAATTCATCATTCGCATCTAATGAGTCGGGAGAATTAGACATTTTTCTCTAAGCTCCCTGAAATAGTCTATAATGCAAGATCTCTAAGTCTTTTGTTATATATATATATATAATATATATATATATATATATATATATATGTGTGTGTGTGTGTGTGTGTGTGTGTGTGTGTGTTATGGATGTTGCAGTTCAACATGATAGCCATTTGCATTATTTGCTACAGTTAGTGTAACTGCTGATGGCCTTGGTGAAAAGAAAATCTCAAACTGTTGAAATCGATCGCATTCAATAAAAGATAACAAGTACATTTCAATAGAAATGGAAATTCAAGAAGGAAATGAACACGCAGTGTGTAGCGTAATTGTGATGGTCTACGGGGAATTCGAGAATTGAAAAATAAAACGGTAATTGGATTTCTAAAGAAAGAGAAGAAAAAGAAATAAGAACAAAGGTTAAAATTTGGAAGAGTAAACACTCAACGGGGTGCCATCAATTGACCAAAGAACGACCCTGGAAATAGATGTAAAAATAAAAACGGAAGTTCTGGGTTTTGACTAGAAATGGATGTGACCCCGGCACCGAGAAAGGGAAGAAAAGGAAAATCAGTCTATTTCGGCCAGGCTTCATGGGGGGCAGACTGGGCTTTCCTGGTTCCCCCAATGGTTTAATATAGTAGTAGCGAACATGAGTTATGATGGAATAGTTTGACCTTAATCTCTCTCTCTCTCTCTCTCTCTCTCTCTCTCTCTCTCTCTCTCTCTCTCTCTCTCTCTCTCTCTCTCTCTCTCTTTAAAAAGAACCCACGAGCATAGGAAGAAATAAACAGCCCCCATGTGACTATACGACTGTGTATGTTGTTTTTGAAATAACGACCATTAATACTAATGTCTACTGCTACAACTTGTGTTTGGCCTTATGCAACATATGTGCATAATGCAAAAAAGTTCTTAAAAAGGGAAAGCGTAAAATCACTGTGTTAACTTCTTTGAGCTGCATTAGTAAACTAACAAGATCGTCCGCCTGGAAAATCATGGACTAAATTAAAAAGCTTGATCAAGCAACAAAATGTCTTGTTAATTCATTTAATGGAAATGACCAAAATCAGTCCAGGAAAAAGAAGCCCTTAGAAGAAGAAGAAGAAGAAGAAGAAGAAGAAGAAGAAGAAGAAGAAGAAGAAGAAGAAGAATCAGTCAGCAACTAGACAATGAGATGGGAGAAGAATCAACAAGAACCAGAGTAACTAGAGAAATGAAGTGATAAAGTAAGACCATCTCCACTTCAAGTAAGTCTCTAATCTGCCTCTCTCTCTCTCTCTCTCTCTCTCTCTCTCTCTCTCTCTCTATCTATCTATCTATCTATCTCTATGATGACAGCCGGAGGAAATGGAAGAAGAATCAGCAAGAACCAGAGTAACTAGAGAAATGAAGTGATAAAGTAAGACCATCTCCACTTCAAGTAAGTCTCTAATCTGCCTCTCTCTCTCTCTCTCTCTCTCTCTCTCTATCTATCTATCTATCTATCTATCTATCTATCTCTATGATGACAGCCGGAGGAAATGGAAGAAGAATCAGCAAGAACCAGAGTAACTAGAGAAATGAAGTGATAAAGTAAAACCATTTTCTCTCCAAGTAAGTCTCTAATCTGCCCCCCCTCTCTCTCTCTCTCTCTCTCTATCATCCGAGAACTCTCTCTGAATTATCTCACTCACCATTTATATACGCGATATCAATCTGGGTATAGAACAGTAGTTAAACTGGTAAACAAAAATACCTTTATAAAAATGAAATAAACTAACAGTAATGTTGGTATATGGGCTCTGATTCCCTTACCCATTTCCTCTTTAGGGTCTTATAGTCCTCAGTAAATCTTAAGGTTCAGCAGTAACTGATAAAAGTGGGATTTAGGAAAATTGGTAATTTATGAGGAAGTTCGTCCCGGTCTCCTGCCCCAAGAGTTGCTGCCCGGTGACTATTAAAATAACGACCCAGCTCAGTCTATTCAAAACTATCCATCTATCTATCCATCTCAATTTGTTCATATTTATCTATATTACTTTAAATACTAAGATTTTTTATTTATTTATGTTTGTTTAATGTCTTGTTTTTAGTTTAAATAAACAAGAATTACGACAAAAAAGAAGCGACACCCCCAAATACATTTACTTGTCGAAAATATCTATCTATCTCCATTTGTTCGTATCTATCTATATTATTTTGTTTGTTTATCTATCTATCTATCTCAGTCTATTCAAAACTATATATCCTTCTTCATATCTAAACAATAATTACGACAAATTACGATAAATAAACAAGAATTACGACGAGCTGGCGTTGTTATTTTGATAGTCACCGGGTAGCGGTTTTTGAGGCGGGAGACCGGGACGCACTTCCTCATAAATTACCGGAAAATCAACTAAATTATTCTAAGACTAGATATTTGATGTGGTAGTTAAATTGGTAAGCAAAAATACCTTTATAAAAATGAAGTGTGGCTAACAGTTAAATTTAGTAAAAATTATAGTTAGCCATTCACATCAATTTGGTAATGCTTGTATTAGGGAAATAATATTTTATTTTTATTTTTACACAGATTATCAATACTGTGGAGATTTGTGTGAAAATCCAGGTATGCATCTGTTCTTGATTATTGCAAGAGAGAGCATACATCTTTTCATTTGCCTGTATACATCATCTCAAGGTTATCCTAGTGTGCCAAATAAACCTGTCACAACGCACAATCATTTTTGACCAAATTCTTCAAGTTTTTATGCCAGTGACATTTCTATCTAGATTGTTTTCGTCCATGCTCAAGGTTGGCCCTTCAATCAAGTGTCACAGACAAACCCCTCATCAAATTTAGCCACAAACATGTTATAACACCCTTTACTGTTGCTAGTTGTAGAAATATATATATTTACCAACCCCTCCGCACGAGTAGGATGCAACACAAAGTCAATTTCTTAAGTGCAGTTTAACAGGTTTGAATTCAGAGTTTTCCTTCTCCTAGACTGGTTACCTAGTAATAGTTAAAGAGCCCAGTCTGCTCTGCTATTTACCCATAGCTTGAGGGAGAATTGGATTCATACCTTTCCCGAGGGTATTAGCACCATGTGAAATGCAAACAGCTTCGTCCAGGAATTGAACTCGGGTCAACAATTCCATTTCCTATGACTCTAACCATTAGACCACCCGCCTCCTATAGAAATATATATGCTTGTTTAATTCCTAAATCTGTGCAGTATATGGCTGTTGATTTTTGCTAAAGCTATTTCATATGAATCTAGAGCCCAATTTATATATAAGTGTTACACAATCTAAAAAGGGATGGCCTTTTCATATCACAGGCGGGACTTTCCATGGAATAGTACAGAAAGTCACGTGGGATCTGGTTGAGTCCTCAGTTTTCAGTTGGACGTCAGGCAGTGAAGATGTCCTGCCTTAACTGTAACTCACTCTGCATACGTGCGCTATGTTAGTCAGATATTTAGTTACATGAAATGTTTAGTTAAAGAAATAACAGTTTAAGAAAATTAACACGGTCTTGTGATTAATTAATGTCTCGTTAACAAGACTGATTTAAGAGAAGAAATGAGTTAAGTGCGACCGACCACAAAGACGAAGTCACCAAGACGAAGTCCCCAAGAAGAAGAACCTAAGATAGAAGATGAACAGAAGATGAAGTAAGAAGTAAATAATGAGAAGGGTATACAACATAAGTAGCCAGATAAGTTGGTGCTGGGAATGATTCTGTCTTTTTTTTAAATATAGAAATATTAAAAATTGATATAATTCATGTGACCAGCTTAATGTATAATAACTATATATTTAATATATTCAAGTCTTTCCCTACTTAAGGTTTCTCCTACACACATACCATCAGTTCTTCACTTTACCGCACTGATCCCTGTGCTACTCATACGCTGAGTTGGCAAGGGCCGGTATCAAAATAATATATATATATATATATATATATATATATATATAATATATATATATATATATATACAAGTTTTTTGTGGGTACAAAATTTAATTATAGATCAAAATAGCGTATGCATTTTAAAATATTGAATTTCTTAAAAAAAAAAAGGGAACCCTTATATATGTTTTTCTTTTTTCGGCTACTCTCTTCAGAGAAATAACGTTGGCAAAATGTTGAAGAAAGCACAGACAGGATAATGAATCAAGGGGAGGAAAAAGTTTTAATATGGCAAATTGCCAGTAGACTTGGTTGAGTACCCCAATAAAGACCTCCTGGTCGGGTTTGAATAGGGAAAAAGCTTGCAACAAACCTTGTTGCGACCTTGCAAGTGGGTAAAAAAGGAACTGACACTTTAGGTCTCGTATAAATAGTCCAGAAAAAAAAAGTCCTGAAGAAAGTACACCTTCGTGAGTGGTGACAGGGTATTTATCTACCAATTCGACCAATCAAATAATAGTTGACACCAACCACAAGTATAAATTCCTACGCATTTTTCATTCCTGCTTTCTTCCCTCAGAAGATTGCAGGTGAGTAGTTTTCATTTTTTTTCCGACATTAAAAAATAAATTAAAAAAGGGAAAATTCTTACTTTCTTTCTTTTTTTCTCTCTTTCTTAAATATATATATATATATATATATATATATATATATATTCCCCTCTCTAATAACCGGAAAATTATAACTGAAAACACATATACTGTACAAAGAAAAAGAAAAAAAAACTTCAAATACTTGAAGCCCTATACCTGTAGAAAAAATAAATAGTTGAACACTGGTGACCCAGGTTGAACAGGCCAACGAGTCGGGGTTGCAAAAGGAATAATCTTTTGCGATCCATTCCTGCCTTGGGTCTGGTAACAAGTAGTAAGCACTCCGTAAAAAAATTCTATAACCGTAGTTTGATCACGTGAGCGAAAAAGTTAATTGAACGGGGAGTAAAGCCCATTATATAGGCGCTACTATGTCTCCTCACCACTCCAACTTCCGATTGGAAACTATATATTGCAATCCTTTTCTGGTCTCGTGTTCAATCACAAGAGCCAGAACCTCCCTCAACCCAACCAGTAGCTCCAGCCGGTAAGTCACCAGTCCTCCCCTTTTTTTCACAAACCATGATCAACTTAGAAACCACCCAACATGTCCTTAATCATTTTGATGAGTGAAGGAAAACACATTGAGTTGAAATCTGTACATTTTTTTTATTTACCTTGTGAGAATTATTTTCTCCTCCACCCTCTTTCTATAACTTGGTAGCGAGTTGGTGAGGTGGTCGCCGACTGGGTTGTCCCATTTCCCTCTTTTAAAGCTGACACCCCCTCGTAGTGGTTTATGCCAAGGCCTAAAAAGTCCGGCTGCGAGGCGGGTGGACTGAACTAGCTAAGAGTACAAGCTGAAAGCGAGTTGGTTATACGAGCAATTCCACATTCTTCTTCCCCCTCAACTATTTCACCCAGTAAGAGTAACAGTGGGTCGCGTTTTTGAAGTGGTTAGCTGCAAAGCCCACTAAATTTCGCAACCACTTTATTTACCTGGTCTGGTGGCTACCCCACTAAAGCTCACTACTGGCCACACTCCGCTGCGTCGGGATAAGCGCCTCATATTTTTTTCCGACAATGTGCGATGTTGACAAGCTGATGTCTGCTGACTTCTTTGAGTTAATTTATTGTTTAGAAATGCTCCTGGTCAATTAATTAAGTCTCATCCAGAAACTGAAAAAGAAGTTCAATGGTCCTAATAAGAATAACCGAATAGTCACAGTAGTATATTGATTTAGATATGATCTTCCCCCCAGCAATGGGTAAATAGTTGGGTACACTGGGCTCTTTAAATTAGGCAAACAATCTAGGGGGAAAAAACCTCTGAATTCAGACCTGTTACTCTCCGGTTAAAAATTGACACTGCATCACATCCTACAAGTGTGGAGGGGTGGATAAATATGTGTATCGACTTAGATATGATGAAAGATGTTTTAACGATGAAACAAACCGGGTAGGTCACATACTATAACATAATAAAAAAGGGGATCATATGACCTTTAGGCACCCCTTTTTGATCTTGATTAAGAAAGGACATGTTTTTTATTTACACCGTCAATATGCAGTTGTTTTAACAGACGATTTTTGGAGATTTAAAAAAAATTATAAAACTAACTCTAACCTCTAATAAACAACTGGATATTGACGGTGTAAATAAAAAACATGTCCTTTCTTAATCAAGATCAAAAAGGGGTGCCTAAAGGTAATATGGTCCCAAAAAGTATCTTAACTCTTTGCCAAACAAATTTCCCTCAAACAATAAAAAGAACCAAACGTAAAAATAATCCAATTAATATTCGCACAAAATATGAATAACACTGATTTATATATACAAGATATAATATTTTATTTAATGATGGACAAATATTTAAAAAATCTAAATTCATAACAGAGAAAAAGCCAAAATATTTTTTTAAAAAACAAAAAAAAACATACAAAGATAATTCATTTCAATTAGTTTCAATTTGATCACGTGATTAAAAAAAAAAAACTTTTTTTTTCTAAAATATGAAATACCCAAAATTTAATAAAACAGGTAAAAACAAAAACAAATTTCGAATGGAAACAGCGGGTGGAAGACAAGGAATTTCCCGCCAATTTCCCAGAACATTCGGTATCGAACCAGGAACCTTGTGATTCTTAGCCGAACGCTTTACCGACTGAGCAAACCGGCTTGGAAGAATTCTCCCTTTATCTCATCAGAGAGAATTGATTTGGTTTGTTTGGTTTGTTTTGTTTTACGGCATATCAACCTCAGTGGGCCATTTAATGCCGATAAAGTTTTGAAATAAATCAATTCTTAATGGATAATACAATTTTTTTATAATACATTTTTCTATTTAACCCATAGATGGACCCTAACAGGTACTACCACTCCGGGTCAGAGTGGACCAGAGAGCAATGGTGATGAAGGGGTGCTCCACATTCCCCAAACCTCCAAAAACTCTAACCTCACCATCAGATAGAGTTTAACGTCATTCCCAGGACATGTAGACCCGCAGCCACCGCCTTCTAGCATCCATATGATAAAAAGGGGTTGGAGCTTGCCATAAGGGCATAGGACTTAGGAACTGGGGAAATCAATAGGTACTAGGCTGACGTGCAAGCGATTGATCGGAGGGGGCTCTCCGACCGCCGTGTTTAGCAAGATAGGCCAAAGTGGGAGTTATTGCATGTCATTAACTGCTTATCTATCTGGGCGCTATCCTTACATCACGGAGGTCGCCACCACGGCAACAGGTGGCCCCATTGGGGAGTCTTACCCCTCTGCAGAAGGTGCGAGTCGGTGCATTCTAACGCACGCAGCCGACAGGCGGCGGAGAGAGAAATTGGAGAAAAAATGCAGGATCTTTAACTACTCATTACAACTCATTTTGGTCTAATAATTAATTCTTATGTCAGAGTATAGAATATTCATTTTCATATATATTTCTATAGTAGGATGCAAAAATATTTAAGGACACAAGTTGTCTATTTTGATATTAAGGACAAAACCAGATTGTGTTAAGTGGCTTAGGATGAATTTCTAACTGGTGTGTCATCAAGTTTTCTGGGCAGTCTACCATTTCCTACAGACCAAGAATTTTTGGTAGTATTAAATTCTAAACGAAAACTCTTGAAATGCTGCTGCAGTGATGTGATGATTGACTGCTTGGATTTAATAACCAAGATATTTGTTCTGATCTCATTTTTCAGGTTAAACCTTGTTTAATGTGCAAATGTAAGGTTGTGGGGCTTAATCTCGGTGGCAATGTGTGATGCATGCACNCCGTGGTGAAAAGAAAAATTTCAAACTGTTGAAATCGATAGCATTCAATAAAAAGATAACAAGTACATTTCAATAGAAATGGAAATTCAAGAAGGAATGAACACGCAGTGTGTAGCGTAATTGTGATGGTCTACGGGGAATTCGAGAATTGAAAAATAAAACGGTAATTGGATTTCTGGAAAAAGAAAAGAAAAAGAAATAAGAACAAAGGTTAAAATTTGGAAGAGTAAACACTCAACGGGGTGCCATCAATTGACCAAAGAACGACCCTGGAAATAGATGTAAAAATTAAAAACGGAAGTTCTGGGTTTTGACTAGAAATGAATGTGATCCGGCAACGAGAAACGGAAGAGAGGAAAATCGGGTCTATTTCGGCCAGGCTTCATAGGAGGCAAACTGGCTTTCCTGTTCCCCCCAATTGGTTTAATATAGTAGTAGCGAACATGAGTTATGATGGAATAAATTTGACCCTCTCTCTTCTCTCTCTCTCTCTTCTCTCTCTCTCTCTCTCTCTCTCTCTCTCTCTCTCTCTCTCTCTCTCTCTCTCTCCTCTCTCTCTCTCTCTCTCTCTCTCTCTCTCTCTCTCTCTCTCTCTCTCTCTCTCTCTCTCTCTCTCTCTCTCTCTCTTTCTCTCCTCTCTCTCTTCTCTCCTCTCTCTCTCTCTGAAAAGAACCAACTAGCCTAGGAACAAATAAATAGCTCCCATGTGACTAATGACTGAGTATGTTGTTTCTGAAATAACGACCATTTAATACTACTAACGATACTGCTACAACTGTGTTTGGCCTTATGCAACATATGTGCATAATGCAAAAAAGTTCTTAAAAAGGGAAAAGCGTAAATCACTGTGTTAACTTCTTTGAGCAGCATTAGTGAACTAACGAGATCGCCACCTGGAAAATCATGGACTAAATAAAAAAAGCTTGATCAAGCAACAAAATGTCTTGTTTATTCATTCAATTGCCAATGACCAAAATCAGTCCAGGAAAAAGAAGCCCTTAGATAGAAGAGGAAGAAGCAGTTAGAAGAATCAGTTAGCAACTAGACAACGGGATGGGAGAAGAATCAGCAAGAAACCAGAGTAACTAGAGAAATTAAGTGATAAAGTAAGACCATCTCCTCTCCAGTAAGTCTCTAATCTGCCTCTCTCTCTCTCTCTCTCTCTCTCTCCTCTTCTCTCTCTCTCTCTCTCACACACACACACACACACACACACACACACACACACACACACACACTTTATCATCCGAGAACTCTCTCTGATGTGTCTCACTCACCATTTATATACTCGATATCAATGTGGATATATAACAGTAGTTAAATTGGTAAACAAAAATACCTTTATAAAAATGAAGTAAACTAACAGTAATGTTGGTATATGGGCTCTGATTCCCTTACCCATTTCCTCTTTGGGGTCTTATAGACCTCAGTACATTTTAAGGTTCAGCAGTAACTGATAAAAGTGGGATTTATGAAAATCAACTAAATTATTCTAAGACTAGATATTTTATGTGGTAGTTAAATTTAATACAGTTCTAAGTGATTATCATCTGTAGTTTGCAGGTTCAGTCCTGACTACGGATGATAATAACATATACTTAACATAACTTAACACTTCTAACCAGTCATAGTTAACAGAATGAGTACAGTTTACCCCAATCATCAGTAAGTTGCAGGTTCAATCCTGATTACCGGTATTATAATAACACAGAATACTTAATATAGTTTAGCACTTGTACCTGGTCAACACAATGAAAACAATCTATCCCTATGGATTAAATAGAGTGTTCAGTTTGAAGTTCCATGAAGGCTCTCAATTACAACATGAAGGCTCCTGATATGCTAGATTCATATGTTTCTGATTTTTTTAAGAAAACAAAGTTAATTTATAAAAATGAAGTGTATCTTACAGTTCAATTTAGTAAAAAGTATAGTTAGCCATTCACATCAATTTGGTAATGCTTGTATTAGGGAAATAATATTTTCTTTTTATTTTACACAGATTATCTACCAATGTGGAGATTTGTGTGAAAATCCAGGTATACATCTGTTCTTGATTATTGCCAGAGAGAGCATACATCTTTTCATTTGCCTGTATACATCATCTCAAGGTTATCCTAGTGTGCCAAATAAACCTGTCACAACGGACAATCATTTTTGACCAAATTCTTCAAGTTTTTATGCCAGTGACATTTCTATCTAGATTGTTTTCATCCATGCTCAAGGTTGGCCCTTCAATCAAGTGTCACAGACAAACCCCCTCATCAAATTTTGCCACAAACATTTTATAACACCCTTTACTGTTGCTAGTTGTAGAAATATATATATTTACCAACCCCTCCGCATGAGTAGGATGCAAGACAAAGTCAATTTCTTAAGTGGAGTTTTTACAGGTTTGAATTCAGAGTTTTCCTTCTCCTAGACTGGTTACCTAGTAATAGTTAAAGAGCCCAGTCTGCTCTGCTATTTACCCATAGCTTGAGGGAGAATTGGATTCATACCTTTCCCGAGGGTATTAGCACCATGTGAAATGCAAACAGCTTCGTCCAGGAATTGAACTCGGGTCAACAATTCCATTTCCTATGACTCTAACCATTAGACCACCCGCCTCCTATAGAAATATATATGCTTGTTTAATTCCTAAATCTGTGCAGTATATGGCTGTTGATTTTGCTAAAGCTATTTCATATGAATCTAGAGCCCAATTTATATATAAGTGTTACATAATCTAAAAAGGGATGGCCTTTTCATATCAAAGGCGGGACTTTCCATGGAATAGTACAGAAAGTCACGTGGGATCTGGTTGAGTCCTCAGTTTTCAGTTGGACGTCAGGCAGTGAAGATGTCCTGCCTTAACTGTAACTCACTCTGCATACGTGCGCTATGTTAGTCAGATATTTAGTTACATGAAATGTTTAGTTAAAGAAATAACAGTTTAAGAAAATTAACACGGTCTTGTGATTAATTAATGTTTTGTTAACAAGACTGATTTAAGAGAATAAATGAGTTGAGTGCGACCGACCAGCAAGATGAAGTCTCCAAGAAGAAGAACCTAAGATAGAAGATGAACAGAAGAAGAAGTAAGAAGTAAATAATGAGAAGGGTATACAACATAAGTAGCCAGATAAGTTGGTGCTGGGAATGATTCTGTCTTTTTTTTTATTACAGAAATATTAAGAATTGATATAATCCATGTGACCAGCTTAATGTATAATAACTATATATTTAATATATTCAAGTCTTTGCCTACTTAAGGTTTCTCCTACACACATACCATCAGTTCTTCACTTTACCGCACTGATCCCTGTGCTACTCATATGCTGAGTTGGCAAGGGCCGGTATCAAAATGCTAATATATATATATATATATATATATATATATATTATATATATATATATATTCAAAATAAAATTTTACTCTGATGAAGGTCGAATCTTCTCTGTGTGCAAAAATATTTTCTCACATATGAACTGACCGAAACACATGTGTAAGTGATATGGATTAAATTCTTCTTTTATTATCCATTCTATTCTTTCTTTTCTTTATTCATTCTTCCTCATATTGTCGGATTCATTTCCAATTTCCATTTTTACACACACACACACACACACACACACACACATATATATATATATATATATATATATATATATATATATATATATATATATATATATATAGTTTTTTGTGGGAACAAAATTTAATTATAGATCAAAATAGCGTATGCATTTTAAAATATTGAATTTCTTAAAAAAAAAAAGGGAACCCTTATATATGTTTTTCTTTTTTCGGCTACTCTCTTCAGAGAAATATCGTTGGCAAAATGTTGAAGAAAGCACAGACAGGATAATAATCCAATGAATCAAGGGGAGGAAAAAGTTTTAATATGGCAAATTGCCAGTAGACTTGGTTGAGTACCCCAATAAAGACCTCCTGGTCGGGTTTGAATAGGGAAAAAGCTTGCAACAAACCTTGTTGCGACCTTGCAAGTGGGTAAAAAAGGAACTGACACTTTAGGTCTCGTATAAATAGTCCAGAAAAAAAAGTCCTGAAGAAAGTACACCTTCGTGAGTGGTGACAGGGTATTTATCTACCAATTCGACCAATCAAATAATAGTTGACACCAACCACAAGTATAAATTCCTACGCATTTTTCATTCCTGCTTTCTTCCTTCAGAAGATTGCAGGTGAGTAGTTTTCATTTTTTCCCGACATTAAAAAATAAATTAAAAAAGGGAAAATTCTTACTTTCTTTCTTTTCTCTCTTTCTTAATATATATATATATATTATATATATATATATATATATATATATTTTCCCCCTCTCTAATAACCGGAAAATTATAACTGAAAACAACATATACTGTACAAAGAAAAAGAAAAAAAAAAACTTCAAATACTTTAAGCCCTATACCTGTAGAAAAAAATAAATAGTTGAACACTGGTGACCCAGGTTGAACAGGCCAACGAGTCGGGGCTGCAAAAGGAATAATCTTTTGCGATCCATTCCTGCCTTGGGTCTGGTAACAAGTAGTAAGCACTCCGTAAAAAAATTCTATAACCGTAGTTTGATCACGTGAGCGAAAAAGTTAATTGAACGGGGAGTAAAGCCCATTATATAGGAGCTACTATGTCTCCCCACCACTCCAACTTCCGATTGGAAACTATATAATGCAATCCTTTTCTGGTCTCGTGTTCAATCACAAGAGCCAGAACCTCCCTCAACCCAACCAGCAGCACCAGCCGGTAAGTCACCAGTCCTCCCCTTTTTTTTCACAAACCATGATCAACTTAGAAACCACCCAACATGTCCTTAATCATTTTGATAAGTGAAGGAAAACAGATTGAGTTGAAATCTGTACATTTTTTTTATTTATCTTGTGAGAATTATTTTATCCTCCCCCCTCTTTCTATAACTTGCTAGCGAGTTGGTGAGGTGGTCGCCGACTGGGTTGTCCCATTTCCCCTCTTTTAAAGCTGACACCCCCTCGTAGTGGTTTATGCCAAGGCCTAAAAAGTCCGGCTGCGTGGCGGGTGGACTGAACTAGCTAAGAGTACAAGCTAAAAGCGAGTTGGTTATACGAGCAATTCCACATTCTTCTTCCCCCTCAACTAATTGACCCAGTACGAGTAACAGTGGGTCGCGTTTTTGAAGTGGTTAGCTACAAAGCCCACTAAATTTCGCCACCACTTTATTTATCTGGTCTGGTGGCTACCCCACTAAAGCTCGCTACTGGCCACTCCCCGCTGCGTCACGATAAGCGCCTCATATTTTTTTCCGACAATGTGCGATGTTGACTAGCTGATGTCTGCTGACTTCTTTGAGTTCATTTATTGTTCAGAAATGCTCCTGGTCAATTAATTAGGTCTCATCCAGAAACTGAAAAAGAAGTTCAATGGTCCTAATAAGAATAACCGAATAGTCACAGTAGTATATTGATTTAGATATGATCTCCCTCCAGCAATGGGTAAATAGTTGGGTACACTGGGTTCTTTAAATTAGGCAAACAATCTAGGGGGAAAAAAAACTCTGAATTCAGACCTGTTACTCCCCGGTTAAAAATTGACACTGCATCACATCCTACTAGTGTGGAGGGGTGGATAAATATGTGTATCGACTTAGATATGATGAAAGATGTTTTAACGATGAAACAAACCGGGTAGCTCACATACTATAACAGAATAAAAAAGGGGATCATATGACCTTTAGGCACCCCTTTTTGATCTTGATTAAGAAAGGACGTTTTTTATTTACACCGTCAATATGCAGTTGTTTTAACAGACGATTTTTTGAGATTTAAAAAAAATTATAAAACTAACTCTAACCTCTAATAAACAACTGGATATTGACGGTGTAAATAAAAAAAACATGTCCTTTCTTAATCAAGATCAAAAAGGGGTGCCTAAAGATAATATGGTCCCAAAAAGTATCTTAACTCTTTGCCAAACAAATTTCCCTCAAACAATAAAAAGAACCAAACGTAAAAATAATCATATAAATTTCGCACAAAAATATGAATAACACTGATTTATATATACAAGATATAATATTTTATTTAATGATGGACAAATATTAAAAAATCTAAATTCATAACAGAGAAAGCCAAAATATTTAAAAAAAAAACAAAAAAAAAAAAAACATACAAAGATAATTCATTTCAATTAGTTTCAATTTGATCACGTGATTAAAAAAACAAAACTTTTTTTTTCTAAAATATGAAATACCCAAAAATTTAATAAAACAGGTAAAAACAAAAACACATTTCGAATGGAAACAGCGGGTGGAAGACAAGGAATTTCCCAGAACATTCGGTATCGAACCAGGAACCTTGTGATTCTTAGCCGAACGCTTTACCGACTGAGCAAACCGGCTTGGAAGAATTCTCCCTTTATCTCATCAGAGAGAATTGATGTGGTTTGTTTGGTTTGTTTTGTTTTACGGCATATCAACCTCAGTGGGTCATTTAATGCCGATAAAGTTTTGAAATAAATCAATTCTTAATGGATAATACAATTTTTTTATAAATACATTTTTCTATTTAACCCATAGATGGGACCCTAACAGGTACTACCACTCCGGGTCAGAGTGGACCAGGGAGCAATGATGATGAAGGGGTGCTCCACATTCCCCAAACCTCCAAAACTCTAACCTCACCATCAGATAGAGTTTAACGTCATTCCCAGGACATGTAGACCCGCAGCCACCGCCTTCTAGCATCCATATGATAAAAAGGGGTTTGGGGCTTGCCTTAAGGGCAATAGGACTGGGGAAATCATATAGGTGCTAGGGCTTGACGTGACCAGCCGATTGATCGGAGGGGGCCTCTCCGACCGCCCGTTTAACCCAAGATAGGGCCAAAGTGGAGTATTTGCATGTCATTAACTGCTTATCTATCTGGGCTCTATCCTTAAGCATCACGTGTCGCCACCCACGGCCAACAGGTGCAGAGGTGCAGTCGGTGCATTCTAACGCACCAGCCGACAGGGCGGAGAGGGAATTGAGAAAAAAAAATGCAGGAATTTAACTACTCAATTACAACCTCATTTGTCTAATAATTAATTCTTATGTCAGATAATAGATATTACATTTTCATATATATTTCCCATTGTAGATGCAACAAATATTAAAGGAGAGAAGTAATTCTATTTTTATATTAAAACAAAACCAATTGTGTTAATGGCTTAGATGAAATTTCTACTGGTGTGTCAATCAAAGTTTTCGGGGCAGTCTACCATTCCCACAGCACCAGATTTGGTAGTAATTAAGTTCTACACGAAAACCTCTTTACAATGATGCTGCCAGTGATGGTGATGATGACTGCTGGATTTAACCAAATATTTCTGATCTCATTTTCAGGGTTAAACCTGTTTAATTGTGCAAATGTAGGTGTGGGCTTAATCTCTGGCAATGTGTGATGCAATGTCACATTTTAAGTAATGTTGCATTAGCCTCATGACCTCAGCGTCAATTTGTTGATTAAACTTATCTAATGAAAAGACAGATGTGGGTGGCATTTTCTGGATCTTCTCACTCGCTTTGTTTTCCAGTTCAGTTTCCATCTCCATGGTAACCACTTGTCCCCGACAAATGCTCATTTAATTATTCCTTTTAACTTTTTAAAATTTTCTTTCTTTATTTATTTATTTATTTATCCACCGACTTTTTAACATTTTCTGTCTTTCTTTCTTTATTTATTTATTTATTTATCTACCGACTTTTAATTTGTTTATTTCAACCTTTTTTTTTTTAATTATTTCTTTATTCATCTAATTACTCCACTTAATCTAGTTTTATTTCATTTGTTTTTATTTTCTTGTTTTTTGCTATTTAATTTATTTAACTTCTCCCATTTGAAATTTTAAAACTATTTAATTTATATTAGAGTGTATCAAAAGTATTTTCGTTCTTTTACAAAACATTTAATACAAAGCTTATTTCATGTACACATACAAAGACTATGGATTTAGTATTTTTTTACACAAAATACACACACACACACATACATATATATATTATTTCGCACGCAATAATCACATTATGAACTACAAACGCTACTCAACTAACGGTTACAAACCTTTTTCCACACATTTTTCTAATTCAATGTATACAAAAAATTCATCATCTTTTATAACACATAAATTCTTGTTTTCTTCTCATTTTCACAGTCCTGATGATGGTTTTTATTGAAAACCGAAATGCTCGAGTATCGAATATAAATTAAATCAGCTGTATGGCCACCTGCCCCATATCACCCAAACCATCCGAGTAAGACGGACAAGACACACAGGACACTGCTGGAAAAGCAAACACTAAATCATAAGTGACATCCTTCTGTGGAAGCCAGCACATGGGCACGCTAACAGACGTACATTGATCAGCTCTGTGCGGATACTAGATGCTGCGTAGAGGACCTCCCGAGAACAATGAGTAATAAGGACGGCAGGAGAGAGATTGTCATGGATATCCGTGCTAATAACACAACATGATAATGATGAATGTGATAAGAAAATGTTCCTTACAAAGAGTACTTACAAAACCAGAATTTTCGACCCAACTACTTTCTACAAAGAATTATTATTCTATCTCTATTTCTGTCAGCATTAAATGACCCGCTGTGGTTGATATGCCATTTAAACAAATCAACTAAATTAAACTAACCCAAGGAAAAACCATGAGTTGAAAATAGTGTAAAAACTTGCTTAATAAAAAAAAGAAAGAACTTGTCAACTGGTGGATTTTGCAGTTCCAACAGATCACAGGGTGAAGCTAAAGGAAAATGAAAAAAATGGACAAATACCTGGACCTTGCCAGAGAACTGAAAAAGTTATGGAATATGAAAGTCAAAGTGATACCAATTGTAAGTGATGCACTTGCAGCGGTCCCAAAGTGATTGGAAAAGGGTTTGGAAAGTCTGGAAATCAGGGGAAGGATTGATACCATTAAGAACACTGCACTGCTGCAATTTGCCAGAATACTCAGACGAGTCCTGGAGACTCGAGGAGAATTGTTATCACCCAGACTCTAGTGTAAGACCATCAGCTAATGCTGATGTGAAAACTCAAAAGGAGTAAATAGTAATAATAATAATAATAATAGGAAGAATTGAAACCTTCCAGACTACTGCATTGCTGCAATCTGCCAGAATACTCAGAAAGTCCTGGAGACCTGAGGAGACTTGTTGTCACTCAGACTCCAGTGAAATACCATCAGCTAACACTGATGCGAAAAACTCAAAAGGAGTGAAAATAATAATGTGTCGTACCAATTGTAATTGGAGCACTGGGATCAGTCCTCAAGGGTTTCGAAAAGAGTCTGAATGAATTGGAAATCATAAGAAAAATTAAGACCACCCAAAGAGCATTGTTAAGTTCGACTAGAATACTGAGAAGTTTCCTGAAGACCTGCGAAGACTTGCTGTCACTCAGCCTCCAATGAAAGACATACAGATAAGGCAGGTGTGAAAACTGTTAAGAAGTAAAATAATAATAATGCGTACATGAAATAAGCTTTGGGGTAAAAATCTGTAAAACAAAACAAAACTACCTTAATAAATCGTCCATTACTTTATAAACTATTCTTTCTCATTTCTGTCAATATCCTTTTCATAAAATATGTTGTCATTTAGTTTTCTTTATTTATTGTTTATATTTTATGTCTTTGAAATTTTTTTTTTGTTTAATAATTGCCATTATTTTATAATATCTGCTTTTCTTCTTCTTCTTCTTCTTCTTCTTCTTCTTCTTCTTCTTCTTCTTCTTCTTCTTTATGTAATCCTTCTTCTTCTTCTTTTTCTTTTTCTTTTTCTTCTTTTAAATTCTTCTACTTCTTCTTCTTCATTTTTCTTCTTTTTCTTCTTCTTTACATGTAATCTCATTTGTTCTTCTTTTTTTACTAGTAATAACATTTTTCCTTCTTTTCCTTCTCTTTTTTCTTTAGATGTAATTTTAATTACCTTCTTCTTCTTCTTCTTCTTCTTCTTCTTCTTCTTCTTCTTCTTCTTCTTCTTCTTCTTCTTCTTCTTCTTCGTTACATGTAATCTCATTTTTCCTTCATCTTTACATGTAATTTTATTTACATTCTTCTTCTTCTTCTTCTTCTTTCTTCTTCTTCTTCTTCTTCTTCTTCTTCTTCTTCTTCTTGTAATCCTATTTCTTCTTCTTCTTCTTCTTCTTCTTCTTCTTCTTGTAATCTATTTCTTCTTCTCTTCTTCTTCTTCTTCTTCTTCTTCTTCTTCTCTTCTTCTTCTTCTTCTTCTTCTTTCTTGTAATCCTATTTCTTTCTTCTTCTTCTTCTTGTAATCCTATTTCTTCTTTTCTTCTTCTTCTTCTTCTTCTTCTTCTTCTTCTTCTTCCTCTTCTTTACATGTAATCTCATTTTTCTACTTTTTTACTAGTAATCACCTTTCTCCTTCTTTTCCTCCTCCTTCTTTACATGCAATTCTAATTACCTTCTTCTTCTTCTTCTTCTTCTTCTTCTTCTTCTTCTTCTTCTTCTTGTACATTACTTTCTGTTCACTTTCTAACTCTATTTGCTTTCAAATTCCTTTTTGTTTCAAATTCCTTTTTTTGTTTAATTACTCCCATTATTTTATAATATCTGCCCTTCCTCTTCTTCTTACTGTACATTACATTCTTTATTCTTCATTCATCTTCTTACTCTATTTCCTCTCTCTTCAACTCCACTCGTTCTTATCATATTCTAACCTTCCCTCCATCTTTAACCACTCACTTCTCTTTACTGTCTCCAGTTTTCCATTATTATAAAAGCAATTTTCATTTTATTTCAATATTCCATTTATAGGTTTAAGTATAAGTTTTAGGCAGAGTTTTAGAGTAGCAATTTACATCATTCCAGTCAATGTCAACGATATGATTCAAATAAATCAAGAAAAAATACAAATAACCGTTACTGTTAAATTCTGGAGGATCAGTCGGTAAAAATCACATTACTTTTTAACAAGTCAGAAGTTTTAAAAGAAACCTTTAACCATCATATTTCAATTAGAGCATGAAGACATGGCTGAAAATACTTTCCATTCAAAAGAATATTTTCACAAACCTAGTCTGGTAATAGGCAACAAGGGGAGAGAACTCATGAGTATTTATAAGGGTCAATTTATGGAAGCGCGTGGTGTAATGGTTAAAGTCATGGGAAATGTACTCGTCGCCCCGAGTTCAAATCCTGGATGTGGTAATTGCATTTTACTTAGCGCTAATACCCTTGGGAAAGGTATGAATCCTACTCTCCCGCCAGCTATGGTTAAATAGTAGGGAAGACTGGGCTCTTTAACCTTGGTTAGCAACCGGTCAAGGAGAAGGAAAACTCTGAATTCAAACCTGTTGAACTCCGCTTAAAAAAATTGACCTTGTGTCACATCCTGCCCATGCGGAGGGGTTGGTAAATATATATAAGGGTCAATTGAAAAGTTCATAGGCTAACCAAGATACTCTTGTTGCTTGCTGTCCGCACACTTCTTTCCTTGGTGTTGTTAAGTATCTGGTCGGCATCCTTGGTTCCAGATGTAATAAGTAAGTAAGCAAGCCAATAAGAATCCGGTGTTAGGGTATTCTTTGTAAGTCCGTCGTCCAAGATGATCCAAATAGCAATGACATAAGCTCAGAATGGGGTCTCTATTAATACAGCAGAAGCAGCAGCAGCAGTGCCAGTGATTGGACAATAGAAATGCCTTCGGTGGTCACGTGGTAGTCAACGAGTCTATATTTAGGAGTGACCATTTGCCCCATGCCTTATATCCAAAATAGTTCAACAGGTGTGGCTATGCTTAGATCTCATTGGTCAATAATTCATCAACAGCAGATATGACATCATTTTATGAACTTTTAGCATCTTGTATTTACCGAACCCCCTCTATTTAAACACATATATACCATATCTCGTCGGAGGTGCCTGGTCTAATGGTTAGCAT
>CM042143.1:19417918-19450418 GCA_023376005.1 Doryteuthis pealeii
GAAAGGATTTGAAACCGGCGCTTAAATACTAGTGCCCTAGCGGGCATCATCAAACTAAAAGGGGCAGACAACTCCACCAGGCGAATACAAACAAACGCTACACAAGTGTACTGAACAGAGAAAGTAGAATTTACAGAAGGAACGTGAAGTTACGTCCGACAATACAGTCTAGAACTGAATCATGTCGCTTGTTCTTCAAGCTACAATTGTCTTTGCTACTTATAGTAGTAGTAGTAGTATCATTCCATTACGTAGATATGTTATATCACCTATGACAAAAAGGTTCGCTTAACGACGCATTTTGGTAATAATATTTTTGAAAGATTATGGTAGATCGTTCTTTTTTTTTGGGGGGGGAGGTGGAGTCTTTTCTTTAGAAATTTGATAATTCATGTTCAGATGCAAGTCTAACAATCAGCATTTTTTTAAACACCTCTGAATAAAATATACAAAAATAAATGGTAACTACAAAAAGTTTTCTTTCAGATAGATTTAAAAAAAGATTTTACAAGCATACCCCAAAAGTTAGTGATTATATCTCGGATAAAATTTGGCAAATATTTTAATGAATAAAGATAATTTGATTTAGATGACAGGGATATCAGTTCAAAAATCAGAATCGGATTTTTTTGTTTTTTTCGACTCCCTTCTGAACCGAAGTTAAAACCAGGAATCTTTTCCAAGAAAGAGTATAATTTTCTGTGAATATTATTAGAGTCAGAATGATAAGATCTGAAAAATTTTTAAAAGAGAAAAAGAATGTTTCTTTACAGTAGAATTAATGTTGTAAGCATCAAAAAAGAAGGAAAAAAAGAAGAAAACAATCATTCTATTGGCAGTGGCTCAGAATCCGAGTGATTTTTCTTGATTTAAAAAAAAATAGTTTTATATTTTTAGTGCGAGATAATTTGCTTTTGTAATGAATTTAGAATAAGCCAGATTACATTGCTTTAAGTTGGTTATTCTGAAGGTCGCTAAAATATTGAGAAGGGTCACATACACAAAAGTTATTTTTAGAAACAGGATGTCACTTGTTAACAGATTTTTTTATTATCAATTTTTGTAAATAATTTTTCAAAGATTGATAATGAAAAATAAAATATTAAAAAACAGATTTTTTTATTATCAATTTTTGTAGATAATTTTACAAAGATTGATAATGAAAAATAAAATTGTAGATAATTAGTATTTATTATACACTTAAAAATTATTTCTCAGTTTTCTTTTCTCTTAAAAATATTCTTTTTCAGAGATAAATTTATTCATTCAACACATTTTTACATATAATTTCTCATTTCTTTTTTTTTCTTAGCATTTATATGAATTTGAGTGAATTCTAAAAATATTTTCAAATCAAAAACTGCCAAGCATTTTTATATCTTTTTTTATTTTAGATATTTTCTATCACTGATATTGAGCACTCTTTATCTATAAATTTATCCAACCAAGTTAGGTAGATGTATATATGTTAAGAAAGCTCAGAATGATGATCCAGCTCCTCATTTGCATCTAGTCAAGAGATTATATGGTAATAAAACTAGAAAAAACTTAATAGAGTTGAACATTCAAATTATTTACATTTATTTCAACAAGAATTGAAAATTATTTTTATACCCACAGAAAGCATAAAAACAGACAAAACAAAAAAGAAAACATTTTGTATTTAACTTCTGTTATATAGTACCTAAGTAATGAGAATAGAATTGTCTTTTTTTCTATGAATAATGTCTAAAAAAATCTCAGAAGTGGGAAACAATAAGATCTTAGACGGCTTGTTAATTCAACCAAGAAATTGCTAATTATTCTGTTCATCTTGTATCTTTGCTGAGTAAAACGTTTCCCCTAACCATAATACTCATTGTGTTTCTTCCAATTATTTTTCTATCAAATCTGATATTGAGTTACAGTACCTTCTTGAAAATATCAGATAAAAAGAAAACCTACCAATTATTTTATTTACTTCTCAGCTACTGACAAGGTCAAGGGTCAAAAGGTCAAACATGAAAGACAATTCTAAAATGAATGATGCTGTATGTCATCCTGTTACATAATCTATGCGGTGGCATAAGATTATTGTCAATCCCCTGTATTTCTAAAGGGATGGCCCTTTTCATATCACGGGCGGGACTTTCCATGGAATAGTACAGAAAGCCTGCAAAATACGTGAAGTCACGTGGGACCTGGTTGAGTCCTTAGTTTTCAGTTGGACATCGGGCAGAGAGGATGTCCTGCTTTAACTGGAGCTCACACTGCATACACGCGCTATGTTAGTCAGATGTTTAGTTACATGAAATGTTTAGTTAAGGAAATAAAAGTTTAAGAAAAATAACACGGTCGTGTGATTAATGGATGTTTTGGTAACAAGACTGATATAGAAGAAATGAGTTAAGTGCGACCGACCAAGACAAAGTCCCCAATAAGAAGAACTTAAGATGCCAGAAGAACAGAAGAAGAATAGAAGAAGTAAGAAGTAAAGTAAATGAAAGGGTATACAACAATCCAGCCAAGATTGAAATATCAATCAGCCTATAAGCCCTTATTTTTGTCTCCCTTCCATTAGCCCACCATTTTTATGCCTAGCAAAATGTCTCTCATATCTTAACCAGTTTAGATGTTCTTCTTGCTGAATGAGGCTTCCAAAATTTACAACCGACCTTTTAAATTTCAATGCATTTAAATCATTATATTTTGTTACTCATTTTCAAAACAGTTTTCTGTGATCTTAATTGATAAGCAATTATTTTGTTGATTGTTTTTATAATTAAATTGCTTAGGTATTCAAATAAAGTTATTGTCTGACCAAAACTGGTTACGACTTTGGCACTTTCAGTCAAAGGTCGAGAAATATAAGGAGCAGTAAGCGATCATACCAGCATAATCTATGTATTATGCTACACAAGTTCCTAACGTTGAGTTAAAATTTCTCTTGGCAATAGGGCTTAGAATGTGTTGACTGTATTTGATGCAGTGGTGTAGGAATCCAACCCCCACCAAAAATGGAGGATGTCTTGGGTGTGACATTCCACTGCATCCATGGTAAGACACCAAGAGACAACTCCACAAAAAATGTAAGTATAAATGTTTTTGATGCAGAGGAGTATGACCCCAGCCCCACCCACCCCCCAAATAGGTGTGTCAATGAACTGTATCTGTGGTGAGGCTCTTAAGAAAAAAAGTCTACAAAAAATATAAATGTACAATGAATGTGATTCCCTAAATTCTGAGCATAAAATGACCCAAGACATGTTGACATGCCATTAAAGTCAGTCAGGAATAAATAATTTAGAAAACTCTGATGCATCTTGGTTAAAAAAAAATCATGCAAACTCTACTTCATTTCATTAAGAAATGAAATTAGCGATCTGAGTTCAAATCCTGAACAAGGCTGAGTGCATTTTATTTCATTTTTAATTTTCAGACTTAATATGAGAATTAAAATCTTCTTCACTACAGATTACTAGCAAGATTTAGCGCCTTCAGACTATCATCTCTCTGGACTTATGAAAAATGGCTTGAGAAGCAAATATTATTCCAGTGACTAGGAAGTGAAATCTGTAGTGAAGAAGTGGCTCAAAGAACAATCAACAGAATTTTACAGGACAGGATACATGCTCCAATTCGATGGTGTAACATGTATGATACATGTTCCTGTGTTGGTAATTATACCTGTCCTAAACAACATGGCATTAGTTTTTTAGCCACCCTCATATTAACATAAGCATATCTTAAGCTTGCACAGGCTCAAAGATCAGTCAATAGAATTATTCCAGTGACTCGGAAGTGAAATCTGTAGTGAAAAATTGGCTTAAAGAACAGTCAACAGAATTTTACAGGACAGGGATACATGTTCCAATTCGATGGTGGAACATGTATGATACATGTTCCTGTGTTGGTAATTATACCTGTCCTAAACAAAATGGCATTAGTTTTTGACACCCTCATATTAACATAATCATATATTAAGCTTGCACAGGCTCAAAGATCAGTCAATAGAATTATTCCAGTGACTCGGAAGTGAAATCTGTAGTGAAGAATTGGCTTAAAGAACAGTCAACAGAATTTTACAGGACAGGAATACATGCTCCAATTCGATGGTGGAACATGTATGATACATGTTCCTGTATTGATAATTATACCTGTCCTAAACAAAATGGCATAGTTTTGACACACCCTCATATTAACATAAGCATATCTTAAGCTTGCACAGGCTCAAAGAACAGTCAATAGAATTTTACAGGACAGGGATACATGCTCCAATTCGATGGTGGAACATGTATGATACATGTTCCTGTGTTGGTAATTATACCTGTCTTAAACAAAATGGCATTAGTTTTTTAGCCACCCTCATATTGACATAAGCATATCTTAAGCTTGCACTGGCTTCAAATTTTGACTTGCAACACAAAGTAAAAAATTGACTGAGTGACAGCTTGTAAGTAGGAAAACTTGTAAGTCGGGGCACTCATAAGTCAAGTACTGTGGCGAGCCGGAAGTTATTGCTTCAACAGACAGAGATCGAATGACAAAAATAAGTAGTTTCCGCATGTGGATTGCGCACCCTAGTAAAAATAAAATTTAAAATAAAATTCGTAAAATTCAACCAATCAGAGGCGTTCCCGCTTAAAAAGAAAAATTATCGAATGGAGCCTCTGGAGCCTACCTGATTGCTATACATGCTCAGACTTTTTCATTTTCAAGCAGAAAGACTTTGCCTAAGAAAATCCTTGTCACTTGTTTTAAGAAATTTTAATGCAGAAGGTACGAACTATCTCTCTCTCTCTCTCTCTCTCTCCCTCTCTCTCTCTCTCTCTCTTTCTCTCTCTCTCTCTCTCTCTAAATAATCATCGCTTTAAGAGACAAATTAAATAACAGTACAAATACAGCTTGACTGATGATTATTGTGACATAAAGATTTTAACGTTCTTTCTCATTTAGTGAATTGTAAAATATTATCTTACATTTTATATTTGAACTTAAAAAAAGAACTTTTGGCGGAACCTCGCCCAGTATTCGATGCTACCTTTTTGTATACATTTTGTTAATACAATTTTGTTTGTTTAATCAAGAGTTTTGTCTTCTATGCCATATGCTTGATTGTTTTAAGGTCTTTAATTGTTTGAACACTTTTATTAGATATAGACATCAAACTGACCTACCTATCACCATAGTAACATTGTATATATTATTTTATCAAGAAAAGTAGCAGATTCATATATATATACTCTCACACACTTCTGTTATGTGTAACCTTTATATTTCAACCTAAGTGGACGGTCAGGGTATTGAACTTCCCCTCCAATAGAATTTACTTTGCTGACATTATATTTGATCTTTGTTCATGTAGATTAATCTTCATTGGCAGTGATATGAAAAACAGTGTTTTAAGATGGATAGTAAGTAGCACTTTATGAGAAAAGAGTGTAAAGGGTGATACTTTAATGGATTGAACTTGCATCCACTTTGGCCTGTCTATTCCAAATTATGCAATTTTGAAACATGATTACTGCAATTTGAAAAAAATATATATATTACAGAAAATGAAAATTATTGATTTAAAAGAAAATGAATGCTGAGGTTTGTATAAATTGCTATCATTTAAATGTATTGTTGTTTAAAACATTTATTTAGTCGAGAGAAGCATTTTTTTTTTAAAATTAAAGCAATATTATTCTGAAACTAATTTGGTATCTTGTGTTGCAAGAATCAGTATTTCAAATTAAGGGATTTTTATATTTTTAAGTTTGTTCATTACAATTAGGAACTGGTCTAGCTCAGTCAGTCGAGCAGTTGCTTAGGAATCACAAAGTTCCAGGTTTGATACTGGTGCGTTGCATAGCGCTCGACTCGGGCCACAAAAGCGTACATGTATATACTGTTGCTGGGTCGTATGTGTTAGTAGTGGAGTATAAAGATTCACACGTAGACATATGTAGTAGTAAGACTTTGAACGTTTATTTCTTTACCCCTCGTGGTGTGTGTGGGTGACGGGCGTTGACAATGGGAATTACTACTACTACTACTACTGTTGGGATCTGAGGCAAAAAGGGGTGGCCGAACCTCACTGACCGCTGGCTGCGATGGTGCGTGACCGGCGCGGTAACGCACGTTCTCGTCCTGTCTCTCTCCTGACTGACTGTCCCCACTGACCGTTCTGTCTTTTGTATCCCTCAAATGCCTACGCGTTTTCTTTGTTCACTACCACCAGGAAAAAGTCCTTTGTTATCTTCGTCGTCCTCCCTTTTTTAATTCAACCGGAAATTCCTATTTCCGTTTGTACAATATCCAACAGTGCCTGCCAATTCAGCTTATGAGTAGCACAACTTGTGTAATCTGAGCTGTGTTGTAAAGTGGAAAAATGCCCTACTATTTACCCAAAGCTGGCGGGATAATAGTTGGATTCATACCTTTCCCAAGGGTATTAGTAATATGTGAACAGTGGCTTTGTCCGGAATTGAACTCGGGTCGACAAGTACAGTTATTACGACTCTAACCAGTACACCACCGCGCCAACTAAAATATCTTCTAAACACTTTCTTATTGTTTGCGCTGGTGAACTGGAAGATCAGGTCAACACAGGGTTAAAAAGTGACAATTATTTTTACTGTGTTTTTATACTAAACTGTTAGTTTTGAATCTAAGCTACACTTACGTATATAATTAATAGGCTACCTATTAATAACATAAGACTCAATGGTAGATGTGGTATTCCACCGCCACAAAAACAATCTACCTGGTGTAGCTCTAGCAAAAAGAGGATAGACTAATCCTGTAACCATTTATTGTGATAATCAATCGAGCATATTACTGGCAAAAAAAACCCATCATACACCAGCGATCAAAACATATTGATATAAAATATCAATTTATAAGGGATGAAATTAAAAAGGGGCTATACTCTTGCTGTATATAGAATCGGAAAAAGAATATTGCGGATCTGTTCACAAAAACATTGAACAAGATAAAACTTAATACTTTTAAAAAAGATATCATGGGGGGGGCAAAATTAAACTTATGATTTCGCCCTGTTGGTTTGGGCCGTAGAATAGGCCGACTGTATTCCAACTAACTTGTATTAGATTGCATTGTATTGTATTGTATTTTTCTAATAAACACAAAAAACTTCTCTTTTTTTAAAAAAAAAAAAAGAAAGAAAAAGGGGACAATACTAATATTAATATTGGCAGTAATGTCTGGCTGATACTGACAATAGACCACACTTCTAACTTAATTAGAATCAGTTAATTTTTATATTTTGACAAAATATACTATAAATAGAATAGAGAAGAGAGAGAGAGAGAGAGGAAACTCATAGAGATAAAACAAACAAATACCCAGCCAAACCAGCTGTACTTAGAAATGTGTGCTTAGAAATTGATCTTGTGTTACATCCTGCCTCTAGCAGAGGGGTTGGGTAAATAGATACATCTGGCAGAATGTGGTATGATGCTTATCATTGTAGGAAATGGACACATGGAACCAGGTTCAAATCCTGGACAAGGCTCTTTGAATTTCACTTTGCACTAATACCTTTGAAATAGGCACAAAGTTATTTATCCCTCCCCAAGCTCTATAGCTTGGAGAAGGAAATTTTAAAATCAGACCAGTTAAACACTGCTCAAAAATTGACCTTGTACCACATCCTTTCATTCATGAACTTCATTTTTTACATGGCTTCCCACTATAAAATGATTTCATGTCAATTCTGGCTTAGTGGGAAGTCAGGAAAATATTCTGCTTATCATTGGGTAAGGCTCCCCCAATGGGGCCACCTGTTGGCCGTGGGTGGCGACCCATGATGCTTAAGGATGGAATCCAGGTGACTGAGCAGTTCATGACATTCAACACTCCATTTACACCCTTATATAAGCTAGATGGGCAGTTGGAGAGGCCCCTCCAATCAATCGGCTGGTCACATCAAGCCATAGCGCCTTTATGATTGTACAACCCTATTGCCCTTATGGCAAGCCTCAACCCATTTATCACATATGTGCTAGAAGGCAGTGGCTGAAGACCTGGGAATGACGTTAAACTCTGTTTGATGGTGTAGTTCAAGTTCTGGGGGTTTGGGGAATGTGAAGCACATCTTCATTACCATTACTCCCAAGTTCACTCTGACCCGGAGTGGTCGTACCTTTAGAGTCCCATCTAGGAGTTTAATCGTAATGCGGTAAGTCCTTCCTGTGGCAGGAGTGATAAATACATACAACTTGCAGCAACATGGCTTCAGACTAATTATTAAAGACATCCTCGGATTGAGAGTCCATACCTTTCACTAGATGGAACAACACTTTTTAAAGATTAATTTTAGACCCAAGAAAGGGGTAGGCATAAGACTACCTTATTGTATCTCGTAGGTCGAGCAGCAGGAAAAGAGGAAGAGAAATTCGAATCAGCCGCTTAAATACAAGAGGCCCCTAGCAGGAACCAGCGACATCAAGCGGGCAGACAACTCCTCAGGCAAATGCGGAATTAACCCCTACAACCACTTCCCTTTTGAGTTAAGGTAGTATATATTATTATATTGCCAAAAGATTTCTTTCAAATAAATTATGACGCAGGTGGCACTGAAACCAGAAGTAATAATTAAACATGTTATCTAAAGTTGTGAGAATTTTTAATAAACATTAAAACAAGAAAAATATATTCACATTTTTGCACTAGGTTTTAAAAATTGTATTTTAAGAAAGAAGTATGTGCTCATTGCAACAACTGATCTCTCTGATAATATTGATTGACTGCTTGATTTTAACAGTATTTTTAACAGTTAAATAGTCCATCCAATACAATATAGTACCCCCTTGTGGTTGACACCTCTTCCATCAATTTGGCAGTGCTAATGTTATATTTCCCTTTACTTAACAGAAATATTGGGGAGAAATAATAGTTCTAACATAAAAATAACAATTTATAGGTGCAATATAAGAAGTGTTCACAAAGTGTATGTTCAAAGTTGTGTGCGAAAAGTTCATAGAAAATTGCCAAACACGCACGCTTGACGGGAAATATTATAGATGTAAGAGAAAAATGTTACTTAACTTTAGAAGAAATTTTTCTGTAATTGTTTCATGTTGTTGTAGTAGTCTGTTCAGTTTGTCAGGTCTTATTCCTGTTGGGGCCTAGACTAAAAGCTGACTTTATTTTGGACGCTGCTAATGTGTTCTCTGCCTGTTTAGTTCCCTGTGTTGACTCTCATGGGTGGTTAACTCTTCGTTTCAGACTGCTGCCTCGTCCGTAGAATTTGTCTGGTCTTATCCCTGTGGGTGCCTAGACTGGTGCTGAAGCTGACCTTAATTCGGCCGCTGCTAAAACTGTTCTGGGGATTTAGGGCTCTCTACACCCTAGCGTCTGGACTTCCATTGCCAAACAAGATCGCTCGGCGGGTAGTGTTATAAAATGTAAGAGACAGATGTTACTTAGCTTTAGAGGCAATGTTTGTGTAATTGTTACTTGTTGCAGTAGTCTGTTGAGTTTGTCAGGTCTTATTCCTGTTGGAGCCTAGACTAAAGGGCTGACCTTATTTTGCCGCTGCTAATGTGTTCTCTGCCTGTTGAGTTGACTCTCACGAGTGTTTGCCTGTTCTGCTGATTTACAGGTCTGAACCTGTCCGGAGTTAAAGCTGTTCTTACCTCATTGTCTGCTGAAACTGTTCTGATGATTTAGGGCTATCTCTACCCCCTAGCGTCTGGACTTCCAGGAACTGATTAAGGGGCAGATAACCCAATTTTTTCTATATACTCAGGTGTATAAATAGTGAAAGAGAGAGACAGAGAGACAGAGTATGAGAGAATGATGAGATGAGGGACTCTTACTTTGGTTTGGTTTTGATTTGTTTTGTTTTACGGCATATCAACCTCAGTGGGTCATTTAATGCCGATAAAGTTTTGAAATAAATCAATTCTTAATGGATAATACAATTTTTTTTATAAATACATTTTTCTATTTAACCCATAGATGGGACCCTAACAGGTACTACCACTCCAGGTCAGAGTGGACCAGGGAGCAATGGTGATGAAGGGGTGCTCCACATTCCCCAAACTTCCAACACTGGAACCTCACCATCAGATAGAGTTTAACGTCATTCCCAGGACATGTAGACCCGCAGCCACCGCCTTCTAGCACCCATATGATAAAAAGGGGTTTGGGTTTGCCATAAGGGCAATAGGGTTGGGAAAATCATATAGGTGCTAGGGCTTGACGTGACCAAGGTCTCTTTCTTGTTTTCATGTCTGTTTCTGATGTTAATTCGTCGGCCGCCTTATTCTTCAGGGCTGATTCTCGGGGTTGTTTCTATTTCGTGTTGATTTCTTCGCACAGGTTGCCTATGCATTCTTATTTCAATCAATCAACAAGAAATAGTTGTTTTTCTATATACTTTTATTAAACAACCCCAGCCCACAAAACTGCATGGTGAGATTTAACTCTTGAGAACATCCTCTCTCATCGAGTACCTGGTTGCAACTAAACTAAAAAAATGTTACTTATTTATTTTTTTTATTTTGAATTTTAACATGGCAACACACTTGCAACACGCTTGGAACATTTGACCGGATGACAGACGATATTAGGAAAATTTGTTCTCCACAAACTTAAAAAAAAGAAAAAAGAGACATAAGAAATTACAGTTATTCGCCCATTTCAATCATAAAGGAGGAGAAGAAGAAAGAGAAAAAAAAGCAGAGGAAAAGGAAATAAGAAGAGAAATTGTAACCACACAAATAAAAACATAAGCACGTCCATTTCTGAAAATAAAGTCTGATGATGAAGCTCATGCTTCGAAATCGATAAGACAAAAATAACATCTTTTTGTTTTTATTTTTCATACGCATTGTATTGGCCTTCAAAACTTTTTCACACCCTACTAGCACAGTTTTAAGTCATAACCACAGCGGTTGGTAATTTTCCACTCAACCCCCATTATTTTCAATCTAATGAATTTATCTAACTACAGTACGTACATAATTCATAAGCTACTATTAATTATGTAATACTTAGATCTCATTGGTCAAAAAAGTAGCAGCTGAATCTTCCTGTAAAAGAACAACATAGACGAGCAAAATAATTAAATAGTCCATAATACAACATAGTACTCTTTGCAGTCCGCGCACCTCCTCCATCAACTTTGGCAGTGCTTTTCAGTCCACATTGATATATCAGAAGAAGGCTGAAGGATACAGAGCTGAAACTTCCTGTAAAAGAATAAGACAGACAAGGAAAATAGTCCATCCAACACAAAATGAATTAGAATAAATCCTGTCTACCAAAAATTCAGACGAGAATGAAAAAAGACATTTAAATTCCAGCACAGATCTTGACTCATGCAAAGTAAACATGCAAATAAATGGATAATAACCAGCTTATTTTTATTTGAGATTTTTTTTTTTTTTTTAATATTCTTTGGATTATTCTTGAAACAAATTTCCCATTAAGATTTTCTGCTTTACCGTTTCTATTCTAAGAATGGCGGAAAACTAAAGAACAAGAATCAATATTGTATATTTCTATCCGTTTAACTGGCATCAGTCAAATGAAAAATTGATAAAATGTAAAATAAACCGAAAAAGAAGTATGTGTGATAATGTTAAAGATTATATTTAGAATAAATCTTGGGGAATGTGGAGCACCCCTTCATCACCATTGTTCCCTGGTCCACTCTGACCCGGAGTGGTAGTACCTGTTAGGGTCCCATCTATGGGTTAAATAGAAAAATGCATTTATAGTGGGGGCCAAGAGTATTCTCAGTTGCTTTTCATAGGTGGGTTGAAAATTTCTCAGACTGAAAAGTTCATATGATGATGTCATAACTGCTGCTGATGAATTTTTTTTAGCAATGGGATCCAATACTGCAACACCAATGGAATAAGTTTATTGACTCCAAGTTGTACTATGTTGAATAAACCTCATTTTTCACCCGCCCTGTCGGCTGGGCGTTAGAATGTACCGACTGCACCTCTGCAGAGGGTAAGACTCCCCCAATGGGACCACCTGTTGGCCGTGGGTGGCGACCCGTGATGCTTAAGGATAGAGCCCAGGTGGATGAGCAGTTCTTGACATGCAATACTCCACTTTGGCCCTATCTTGGGCTAGACGGGCGGTCGGAGAGGCCCCCTCCGATCAATCGGCTGGTCACGTCAAGCTATATGATTTTCCCAACCCTATTGCACTTATATGCAAGCCCCAACCCTTTTTATCATATGGGTGCTAGTAGGCGGTGGATGCGGTCTACATGTCCTGGGAATGACGTTAAACTCTATCTGATGGTGAGGTTCCAGTTTTGGAGGTTTGGGAATGTGGAGCACCCCTTCATCACCATTGCTCCCTGGTCCACTCTGACCCGGAGTGGTAGTACCTGTAGGGTCCCATCTAGGGTTAAGTAGAAAAATGTATTTATAAAAAAATTGTATTATCCATTAAGAATTGATTTATTTCAAAACTTTATCGGCATTAAATGACCACTGAGGTTGATATGCCGTAAAACAAAACAAACCAAACCAAAATCATATTGTCACCTTCCATGAGGGTGTAGCAATTGTCTGCCCCTACTGGGATGGACTTGTGTCCAAAAGGGCTATCTTCCCTTGTCACCAGGGATTCGCAACTTGGTGGCACGACTATCTGAGTATTAAACACAAGCTCTCTGCCTCTCTTTGATCTGGTATCTACAATGATGCACTAGGCAAGTGGTGTATCCGTCCATTAAGTCTGGGGGCTTTGCTTCCCATCTATGGGATCGTACCTATGTGTGTACGGCCCTGTGTGTCATACATAGTAAGTGACTCATTAAAAATAATCTTATTAATTAGAACTCTTTCTTACTTTCGTCCTAACTGTTGTATCTTGTTATATATTTCATGTCCCATGTGCTCAGACAATAAAGTCTGTATTGTTCTCAGATTGTACCTCTTTGGTTGGATTTTATTAAGTATATATTACACCTATGTTGGAAGGTTTCTCTGAAGCCTGCTAGCATATTATACGAACCAGTTTTGGCCACTAAACCCAAAACTTTACATTAAAAACTTATCAGGGTATCTTGTTTAGCCTACAAACTTTTAGACAACCTTCACATATAAAAAAATTGATTGTTTAATCATCTGCTAAAATTGAAAGTTAAACTAACTCCACATGTGCCTTCATGACTGTAGTTTCTCAGGGGTTAGTGTCTTAAGGTGGTCCCCAGCCACATTTGGGTAACTGGTTTGAATTCAGAGTTTTCCTACTCCTAGACTGCTTGCCATACCGTGGTTAAAGTGTCTACTTTACTATTTATGCATAGCTGGTAGGGAAATAGTTCAAAGCATAAATTTCCCAAAGGTCAGAGCTACTTCTATGGTCTCATGCCCCATTTAATCTATGATACAGAGCCCCCACTCTTGTTCATGTCAGTTTTCATAGAATAGTATTAATAACATATATTTGAACCCAAACTCTACTAAATGATAATTTTCATAATATAGTTCATAGAAAATATATGAATCCCCACTCTACTAAGTAGTATTCATAGAAAATATGTGAAACCCACATGTCTGGGGTCTCCAAGCAGACTACCTCACCAGTAAGGGACTTTTGCGGTAGTAAGCACCTGCTCTGCAAAGAGTATATGTGCTATGGAGGTGCGTGGTCTAATGGTTACAGTTGTAGGAAATGGACTTGTTGATTAGAGTTCAATTTCTGGACGAAGCTGCTGGTGTTTTACATGGGGCTAATACCTTGAGAAAGGTATGAATTCAATTCTCCCTCCAGCTTTGAATAAATAGCAGAGCAGACAGAGCTATTTAACCATGGCTAGGTAACCAGTCTAGGAGAAGGAAAACTCTTATTCAAACCTGTTAAACTCTGCTTAATAAATCAACCTTGTGTTGCATACTGCTCATATGGAGAGATTGGTTATATATATATATATATATATATATATATATATATATATATATATATATTATTATAATGGAGATTGTGTGTTTGTCTGTCTGTAACCGAAACTATATCCCTACTCAAGTCACAATTCATTTAGTTATTGACATCACATTCACCATGAATTTATTTTTTATTTAAATCTCAATTATTGATAAAATTGTTGTACCTTATTAATACTGTTGGATCTACATACTAATAACATGGAAGTATATTTATATATTCAACAAAATAGCGGTTTACAGTGTGAACGAGAAGGCTAATTTGCATATTGATATTAAGAATTTGATTTTACTAAATATATGCTTAGTATTATTGATTTCTAATTGTTTGGTTTTCTCTTAAAGAATCTGAGCAAAAATCTCTTCAATAAATCTTAAAAGAAATCCATAAACAAGACGAAAGAACTGTAATTTTATTAAATACTTCATAATCTAACTAAATAGATAAATTAGGACAAATGAAAGAGGGGAGTAATGGAACAGGATGGAAAAGTTAGATTTAAAGCTGTTCTATTTTTCGATTATACCCCCTCGATTTATCATTTTCTAAATAGTTTTCTAATTTGATATAATATTTTATTACATCAAAACCTAAATACTTGCACCCGAAGATTGCATATATTTGCTAGTATATATATATTATATATATATATATATATATATATATATATATATATATATATATATATATATATCCTATTGGGAAAATGGAAACAACCTCATTTAGATTCGAACCTGGATTTTTGGGTCCATTTCCTATGATAATAACTATTACACCACAAGCAGTTTTATAGTTTCTCATACAATATCAACTTTGATGTATATTTTTGATATTGTGATTTAAAGATCATTTTTCTATTTAATTTATTTAATCAATATTGTATTTACGAATTGTTATTTTCTCTTCTCACTGTTTTTCTTTCTATCAAATAGCAAGATTCTAAACTGCCACCATACATATTTCCTGAGTCGCTTAACTGATCTTTGGAATAATTTTTTTCTCACGAAATACACTTTAATTCTCAAACTAGTCATTTTCCTTATCTTTCTCTCTTAGGTGGATTAATCTTTTTCAAGAAATATGTGAACTATGGAGCCAATACTAATCTGGTGAAACAAAAAGTGCGCTGAGATAAAATCAAAGAATTCAAGGTTGTTTGTTAGTCTTTTCTGGTTTATATTTTTACAGTGTATACATTGCTAAATCCAATCTATTTTTGATGGAACTTACCAAAGTCATTTCAAAGAGATTTTTGCCAACTAAATTCTCGGATAAATCAATGGAATATCTTGTCCTCTTTTAATGTTGGTTCCAATTCAGTTTTTCTATAAATATGTCTTTTTTTTTCTTTTTTTTTTTTGCTTGATAGTTTGTGAATTATGCACTACCTATCTTTTGCGTTTGCCATTCTTCCAGCTATAATCAGCTTATATCTGTACACAGGAATAAATTCTATGAGTAATGACCTGGAAGAGCGTCTGGTGCACATTTGTTTTGTTGACAAATGAAACTGGAGAACAGTGATATTTGATTTTGTAATTTTATACTGATATTTGGCAAAACGTCCATCTTTCTTATTATTTCATCACTAATCATTTAATCTAAGATGATTTTTCAAAGAATTTTCTCGAAATGGAAACCAAATATACATTTAAAAAATACATCATCAGAGATGCTGATAAAATGATTTTTTTTAAATTGAAATAGTTCACTAAGTAGGCCTGAGCCTATTCTAGTAGTGACCAGGTTTTAATTCAGAGTTTTTCTTCTCCTAGACTGGTTGCCTAAACAAGGTTAATGAACCCATAGCTGGAGGGAGACTAGTTGGATTCATACCTTTACCAAGGATATTAGTGCTATATGAACTGTGGCTTCGTCCAGGAATTAAAATTGGGTCTACAAGTCCATTTCCTGCGACTCTAACCACCACGCCTCCCTATAAGTATGCACCCTGCATTACTGATGTATAAATATCTAAAAGCACACAGTGGATTCATACCTTTACCAAGGATATTAGTGCTATTATTGAGAATTCTGAGGTATGGGGGTTATCGTCCTTGTCTACAAGCCTCTGTTTCAAAACAACCAATCACAGGCTATAATACTTTGGCGGTAAACCCAAAGTGGGAAATTCTTCCTTTTTTCTGCTCAACCAGCATCGAAGATGGACCACAAATTGAATGTTTCTCATATCCAGCATTACGACAGATAAGCCGTAGCAGGGGATCCGATAATTCACTCTACCTCAGGAGTCAGCTAAGTTTTTTTTAAATTACATACATTTGTGCAGATGCACTAAAAGTTTGCAACCTTATAGTAATATATATATATATATATATATATATATATATATATATATATATATATATATTCTGTAATACACGTTTTTATTCCTATTTCACGTTGTTCGTTTTATTCTTAACTCGTGACCTGTCTGTCACCATTCGTGGTTAAATCTTTATACTATGTGAACTGTGTCTTCGTCCAGGAATTAAAATTGGGTCTACAAGTCCATTTTCTGTGACTCTAACTAGTACACCACCACGCCACCCTATAAGTAGGCATCCTGCGTTACTGATGCATAAATATCTAAAAGCACACAGAAAAATCCTATCCATGCATCCCAGTGGGTTTTTTTCCTTTCATCACCATTTCCAGCTAACTGTAAATACATTTCAATATTTTCTTGGAAACGAATTACACTGTACGGGGTACGAAAAAAGGGTTAGACTGTTTTAGTTGTTCATAAATAAAAACTCTACAATTTATTAAGAAACATTAGTTGGGACCCATCACAATTCCTGGGGACTCATTCAAATCAAAATCGTGCCTCTTAGGACGCACTAAATCAATAATCTCATCCTAGGACGCACTAAATTAAAAATCATCATGCATCATGAAAAAATTATGAATTCTAGGTTAAGTCATATATATATTTATCAACCCCTCTCGCACGAGCAGTATACGACACAAGGTCAATTTCTTAATCGGGTTCAGCAGCTTTGAATTCAGAGTTTTCCTTCTCCTAGACCGGTTGCCTAACCAAGGTTAAAGAGCCAAGTCTGCCCTACTATTTACCCATAGCTGGAGGGAGAGTAGGATTCATACCTTTCCCAAGGATATTAGCACTAATTGAAATGCAATTACCACATCCAGGATTTGAACTCAGGGCGACGAGTCCATTTCCCATAACTTTAACCATTACATCACGCGCTTCCTACTTAAGTCATAGAAAGGATTCAAAAAGTTAACTATTTTTCAGCTATTTGGATTCATGTGTTACCTGTAAAGTGTGAAAGCTAGGTATTTAAGAATACAGAGGTACCTTGACTTACAAATACCCATGTGTCACCTGTAAAGTGTGGAAGCTAGGTATTTGAGGATACAGAGGTACATTGACTTACAAATACCCTAACTTAGGAGTTTCCTGAGATATTAACTGTCATTCAGTTGATTTTTTGCTTTGTGTTGTGAGCTAAAATAAGAGGTACAGATGAGCTTCAGATTGGCTTATGTTAGTAAAGTTCACTAAAAACATTTATGTCTCAAAACTTATTACACCAGGGAAAAATATTATTTAGTCGTCATCGCCCTCATCGTCGTAGCTCGGTCAGCAAAGCAAAGACACCCAGTACACAGAATGGACAAGACGATAGCGCGCGGCGACAATGACGTCACTCGGTTATCTCACTTTCGGTCCGTCGTTGGCCACCCTCTTGACACACCGCTGCTTACTCTCCTCCTCCGACATTCGTCTCACTCACTTCCTATGACACGACATTGGATAAAAAAAATAATACATCAGATCATGTTACAGCACATAATTCATTGCATTTTATTTTATCATATTTCTATACAATACAGTTTAAGCAAAGTAAGCTTTAAAATTTTAAAAACATCTCTTGTGTAATGAACATGTGAAAAATTGGTCTTAAAAATATGTTTGTTATATACAGTAATTAAAATGATGATGTCATTAATCAAGCATCATTGAGAAGCTCGCATCTACTAGCAATTGTTCTAATATATTGGCCACTTATAAACAGTAAGCAATATCTTTAATATATTGGCCACTAGCATCTACCAGCAATTTTCTAATATATTGGCCACCTATTAACAGTAAGCAATATCTTTAATATATTGGTCACTAGCATCTACCAGCAATTTTCTAATATATTGGCAACCTATTAACAGTAAGCAATATCTTTAATCTATTGGTCACTAGTATCTATAAGCAATATTTCGGTATGTGGCATAACGGTTAGAGTCATAGGAAATGGATTGGTCAACCCGAGTTCAAATCCTGGATGAGGCTATTTGCATTTCACATTCTGCTAATACCCTTGGGAAAGGTATATATCGAACTACTTTCCCTCCAGCTATGGATAAATAGTATGGCAGACTGGGCTCTAACCTTGGCTAGGTAACCGGTCTAGGAAAAGAAAACACTAAATTCAAAGCTGTTAAAACTTTGCTTAAGAAATTGACCTTGTGTCACATCCTGCTCCTGCAGAGGGGTTGGTAAATATATATATAAGCAATATTTCAAATATATTGGCCGCCTAGCATCTGTTAGCAATGTTTATAATAAATTAGCCACCAAGCATTTGTAAACAATATTTCTAATAATTTAGCCACCAAGCATCTGTAAACAATATTTATAATAAATTAGCCACCTAGCATATATAAACAATATTTCTAATAAATTAAATAGAATATAGTAAAAAAATATTCTAATAAATTAGCCCCTAGCATATATAAACAATATTTCTAATAAATTAGCCACCTAGCATATGTAAACAATATACAATAAATTAGATTTTAACAATTTCTAATAAATTAGCCACCTAGCATCTGTCAACATATTTCTAATAAATTTAGCATCTGTCAAAATATTTAATAATTCATCTGCATCTGTAAATAACATTTCAATAAATTAGCCACCAAGCATCTGTAAACAATATTCTAATAAATTAGCCACCTTTCATATGTAAACAATATTCAAATAAATTAGCCACCAAGCATCTGTAATACTAATAAATTAGCCACCAAGCATCTGTAAACAATATTTATAATAAATTAGCCACCTAGCATCTGTAGCAATATTTCTAATAAATTAGCCACCTTTCATATGTAAACAATATATCTAATAAATTAGCACTAGCATCTGTAAACAACATTTCTAATAAATTAGCCACAAGCATCTCTTATCAATATTTACAATAAATTAGCCACCTAGCAACTGTAAAAAATATTTCTAATAAATTAGCCACCTAGCATCTGTAAAAATATTTCTAAAAAATTAGCCACCTAGCATTTGCTAGCAATATATCTAATATATTGGCCATTCATTTGAAATAATGTAGTTCTCTTGCTGAATGATTCTTTTATTTTCTACTCAACTAAATTTTATCGCATAACTTTCCTTTAATTGAGCATGCATACAGAAAAATATTTTTAAAGATTTTTTTAATGAATTGCTTTAATAGAACTATCTAACCTCAGCTCACTTGTGTCATTTCATTTATTCAGTTCAACTTTCTCCTCTAAATTATTACTTTCTTATTGCGTATCTCATTTCAATATTATATCAAAATCATTTTTCTTATTTCTTTTTCCCCTGACAGTTTTGTTTTGATGTCGTAATTTTATTACTAATGAAGCAGTGGAGACTATTGAAGCAGAGACACATTTTTCTTTGGTTTCATATAATTTTTTTTAATTTTTTTGTTTTTAAGGAGAATTATATTTATAGATTTCAACTACAAACACTAATTGGCTTCCTGGCCAATGATTTTTATCACTTATGGATTTCTTGATAAAAAAACAGAAAAAAAAAGGTTTCGTTTATGTGTTTGATAAAACCAAGAAGCCATTCATTGCTCGGAGATGAATACTATTAACAACCAAAGATACAAGTACATTTTTTTCACATTGCCTTTCCACCAAATCAAAATATTTTCTCCTTCTTTCTCTTTTTTCAGGATTGACCCAAAATGTATTCTGTCAGCTGAAAATCCTGTATTGTTAACTTCTTACTTGTTTACTGTAGATGTTACAATTCATGGTATCATGAATTGTTGACAGACCCTGTAGCTGAATAAGGGGCCTTTGGCTTTGAGATCTACCAGGACAGTTATACCCCCCTGATCACTGGAAAACACGTCACGAGAAACATGTGGCTAGTTTTAGATTTTAGAATCAACCGGACATTGAAGCAAGACAGGCGTGTCACTGCTGAGGTCGAACTCTCATCCGCACGGTGAATAAAAACATGGGCTAAATAAAAAAGCTTGATCAGGCAAGAAAGTCTTGTTGGTTATTTTAATTGTAATGACTAAAACTAGCCCAGGAAAAAAGAAGCCCTTGTTAAGAAGAAGTTATATAGAACTCAGCAACTAGACGAGATGTCGGTCAGAGTTAAGAAGAGGACACAGAAGACAGGAACATGGCAACTAGAAGCAGTACTGAAGTTAGCAAGAAGCAAGTAAGATCTCCTAACCAAGTAAGTCTCAAATCTCTGTCTCTGTCTCTCTCATATCTCTCTCTCTCTCTATCACTGAAGAACTCTTTCTGAAGTCACTCTCTGTTGTATACCCGATGTTCGATGTACGATGTCAATGTGGGTATACAACATAGATGCTAAATTAATTGTAGGTATTTACTCAACCTATTCCCCACAGCTAGGATGTGACACTAGGTCACAAGCATGAGACACAGTGATGATCAAACTCATTAATCAGTACTAATGGATCAGAGAGACTGGCTTTCAAACCATTACATCGCGATGGGACAACCTGCTAAAATAGTTTCTTTCCAGAAATTTATGGGCAAAATCAGGGCAGGAGTCTTCGTCCAGGAGTTGAACTCGGATCGACGAGTCCATTTCCTACGACTCTAACAATTACACTATGCGCTTCCTAAAGTCTTTTGAGATATATGCACTCATAGTCCGAAAAGTCATATAAGCTGTAAAAATCCTGAGCTTGAAGAAGGAAGAAGCTGGCTATCTCTGACTCACTGTGGTTGACGGATACTTATAAGTTGCTTTGACGGATGCTACATTGAAAGAGAAATGAGAATACTAAAATTTGGCGCATACCAAGTAACAATACGTTCTTTGTCTTCCATGTATAAACCATTGTGAGCCCCGGAACGATGAATTTCCTATATTTTCTATGAATACCCCTTTGTGAAAACTGACATGAAGTAGAGTGGGGAATCATATATTTTCTGTGAATACTATTTTATGAAAATTGTTGTGTGGGGTCCATTTCATGCTTTTATCAAATTAGACTGCTAACCCTTATTAGTATCTGCTAGGAATACTTGATATCATATACTATGTATAGGGCCAGTTTAGCTCAGTCGATAGAGCATCAACCTGGAAACCACAAGGTTCCTTGGTTCGATACTGTCCCTCACCAACACAGAATCTGTGAGGTAAAATGAGGAGCTGGTGATAGATGTGGTGCTCTAACCTCAGACGCCAAAGCAATATCCTTGGTCTAATGCTAGTGAAAAAGGGATATACTCCTTCACTGTCTGGCTGATACCTGTGAACTTTTCAATTAAATCCCTATTTAGTGAACTCTACCAAATTGGGAGTATATATATGATAAATAAGTAATCCACAGACACGTGTTTTGAGGTATCACCTCTCATCAGTGCGGTTATGCCTTAACAGCTACCCCTGGCCGGGTTTGAGACTCGAATGAACTTTCGTTCGCCAAGTCTCTTACGCGTGCGGCCATACGAATAATTCATTATTAATTAATTAATTTTCAAAATTTGGTACGACTCCATTTAAGCACTTATTCTCCAAAAAATTATCGGCAAAAAGCCATTCTAAACAAACCTTGTTTACAACTTATCATATCATCGTGTAATAAAAGTCACTAGAAGAGGAATGTTAACCTACTCTAAACAAATCATAAAATCTAAGAAGTTCGTTGGTGTTGGGGTTATGGGATCGGCCTGTCAGCTTGGCAGTCCGGTTTCAAATCACGCACAGGCGGTCTTTCCGATCTATAGCTCTGCTGATGAGGCCTAATAGGCCGAAATGTACATACAGAGATTGATTTTTCTCGATTTGTTTAGCCATACATTTAATAGGTATTCCGCCTAATTCATTATTAATTAATTAATTTTCAAAATTAGGTACGACTCCATTTAAGCACTTATATATGTATATATATATATATATATATATATATATATTATATATATATATATATATATATATATTATATATATATATATATATGCGTACGCACGCTCGTGTGTGTGTGTTAGTGTGTGTATTAACTGTAATTATGATCTTTTTTAATATTTGTATTTGTAGTATAAGAACCTGCATCTCCAGATCATGATCAACAACAATATTGATAAAATTCAGATCAAAGAGAATCAAACCAGATTTTATTTAAAACATATACATTGGTGCTTGTATCTAGTCCATGATGATAGTGATGTTTCTATTTAAGAAGCAATGAAGAAATACAATATTCAATTTTTTTTTTTAAGTTAGTTGGTATGATTTTTTGGCATATCAACCCTTGTGGGCTATTTATGCCAAAGACATTTTGTCTGATTCATTCTTGTTGAGTATTCAATTTTTAACCCCCCACCCCCCAAAAAAAAGAAAAGTAATTTACCCTGCTGATAAGATGTGACACTAGGTCACAAGTATTAGGCATCCAGTGAGGATCGAAATCACTTTTCAGTAGAAATGGGATTTGTGAAAATGTCCTGCTAACCATTATTACACTATGACAGGATTACCAAATATGTCATATTTAAATTGATGGATAAAACACCTGTGTGTGTGTCTGTTTGGAGAAAAGTAAACAAACAAGGGTTGTAGTATTGGTGGATATTTATTATAGTTAGTAATGTTGACATTATAACATTTCGGTCTGTTAGACCTTCTTCAGGATGTTACATAATTATTAGTCACCTAATATTTATGACAATAGCGTAAAAATCATAATGGCGATTAGTGCAGCTGATGGCCTTGAGAATGAGTGACGGTGCTTGACCTAATGGGGTTCTCATACTGACCAGTCTTGAGGTCATGAATGGGGAGGGGGTGATCAGTGACTGATGCCACTGGGAATGTTTAATATACTAGTGCGAGTTTGAGAAGCATTGTTTCATTAGGTGTTGCTAGTCAGGTCATGGAGTTGAATTGGGGTGATTTGATGTGGAAAGAGGTCATCAGTTTATCATATACCCTGGGTTTGATAGAGATAGGGGTGTGGGTCGTGTAAGAGTATGGAATGGTAGTAGATTTTATTATATGTGTATGAGTTTATTTATTTATTATTTAGTTGATTTTGCTTAGTGTTCTGTTGTTGTTTTGCTCCCATATAGCTGTCGATGTCAGCTTTGCCTAGGAGTGAGTAAATATTAAAGAAACCAGATCTGCAATTAACATTTGGTGTGTTACATATGGCACTGACCTCAAAAATGTCTTTGATTTCATCTTTTTACTCCCATATATATATATATATATATATATATATATATATATATATAGTGTGAACAAAAAGTATTAAGACAATCAGGAATAGTTCTTGTATGTTATTTATTCTCAACTAGTTTCGACCTCAGGTCATCGTCAGGAGAAAATTTCTTATTTGAATAAATTGTTGATAGATTATTAGAAAGGGAGCATTATAGAAGAATTATAAAAGTTCAAGTGTTTTGTGGGTTTAACATGCTGTTAAAATCCGGGTAGGCGAGTGTGTTTAATAGTAGCATGTCCATTTGTTCCGTGAAGAACCTCTATGAGGTGGTTATTTTTTAGATGCTCTTATATATGTGAGGAGGGTTTCATGGGAGTTGTGTATATATTATATATATATATATATATATATATATATATATGTGTGTGTGTGTGTGTGTGTGTGTGTGTGTGTGTGTATTAATTGTAAATATGACCTTTTTAATCTTTGTATTTATAGAATAAGTACCTGCATCTCCAGATCAAGATCAACATTGATATTGATAAAATTCCGATCAAAGAGAATCGAACCAGATTTTAATGAAGACATGGCCAAATATACTTTCTGATTTTTTTTTTTTTTGAGAAACTTGGATTTTTCGTGCTAATATTGAACTCATTTGATTTCACTTGAACTAAACTTTTTTCTTTTCTTTTCTTTATTGATTCTTCTTCTTCTTCACTGTCTAGTTGTGTCTCAACCTGACCAATGACTTCAAATGGTCTCCATTCTTTTCCATGATACCCAAGGCTTTCACAATAATATCAATGTCATCATTACTGAAGGAGGATTGGTTTCTGATGTCTGATAAAAGTTGAAAATTGACCTGAATGCCAAATAATAGCCAAAATTAAATAAAGAAAAAAAAATAAGGGGTGGAAAATTATCAGCGTTTGAGCATCCATTTATTTATTTATCAATAACAGTTCTAATGAGTGAAAAAGTTATTGAACTTGTATCTTATTTAGCAACATTTGTATATAAGTACGATTTTACTTATATATACTGGGTCATTATAAAGTTCTTATGTTGGCAAAAAAATTAGAATTTTGAAGCTATATCGATTTAATCTATGAAAAAGGTCAAGTGAAAATTGTTGTTTTGATTTTTAACTTTTTTGATACGGTGCATTTAGCAATAAATTTAATGGCTGAAATAAACTTTTGACCACAGAATAAAAAAAAATATTGGTATTTCACAATTACAATATCGCAATACATTATTGTACATTAAGTACTATTTTACTTATATGATGGTGAGTCAAAAAGTAAGGCTATTATGTTTAGGATAGGTATAATTACCAACACAGGAACATGTATCATACATCAAAAGGAAGCAAGTACCTCTGTAGATCACATCCCTACTTCTTTACATAGTCACTGTTTCTCTCAATAGGAATGTTCCACCTTTGAATGAAAGCATGTATCCCTGCTGTTGACTGTTCTTTGAGCCACTTCTTCACTACAGATTTCACTTCCTTGTCATTGGAATAATGTTTGTTTCTCTTCGGCCCAATGAGAAAGGGTTTGAGAGGCATTATTTTCTATTTTATTTATATATTCTGGATCATTATAAAATTCTTATGTTGGCAAGAAAATTATAATTTTGAAGCTATATCGATTTAATCTGTGAAAAAAGTTCAAGTGAAAATTGTTATTTTGATTTAAAAACTCTTTTGATACGGTGCATTTAGCAATAGATTTAATGGCCGAAATTAACTTTTGACCAGAGAATAAAAAAAAATGCTTTTTTACAATTACAATACTGCAATACATTATTGTATATTAAGTACTATTTTACTTATATGGTGGTGAGTCAAAAAGTAATGCCATTATGTTTAGAACAGGTATAATTGCCAACACAGGATGAAGCTGGTCCTCAGTGGATCACATCCCTACTTCCCCACATAGGTGATTAAAAAAGTAATGCCATTTTGTTTAGGACAGGTATAATTACCAACACAGGAACATGTATCATACATAAAAATGAAGCTGGTCCTCTGTGGATCACATCCCTACTTCTCCACATAGCTGAGACAAAAAGTAATGCCATTTTATTTAGCAAAGGTATAATTACCAACACAGGAACATGTATCATACATCAAAAGGAAGCTGGTCCTCTGTGGATCACATCCCTACTTCTTTGCATAGTCACACTTTCTCTCAATAGGAATGTCCCACCTTCAAAGGAGAGCATGTACATATAGAGTTTATGTACATACAAATGTAATTATTTATGTTATAAATTTAATAATATTACGATGCGTATAGAAACACGAGTTAATAGATATCACTGTTTGACTGAGGGAAGTCAAACACAATGTAAGGTTTAGCAAGCTAGTCTCACAGATCCATTACTACTGAATAGCAAGTTTAATCCTCACTAAATTTGTTGAATAAAAATCAATTTCTTTGTTGTTCACAAAGCGCTTCGTGTCTGACTGCCGTCTCGCGTCGGTCAACTGCTTCTGCTAACTGCCCAGCGCTCCACTCACTTGGTTTTTATGGGCACAGCCCCCAACATCCGGGCACATCAGTCGAACCTCGCGTCCGTGCAACGCACAATTCACGTGCATTTGGATGGACGCGTGTAGGCGCCAATATCCGGGTAACTGAATTGCACCTGGTGTTCATCCATTGCCTAAATCGCATTTGTTTTTGCATGCGGGAGGACATGGGTTCGATCCCAGCAGGCAAGACAAAGTCTTGCTCATTTTCGTTCTCCGTCACATCCAACACAATGTAAGGTTTAGCAAGCTAGTCTCACAGATCCATTACTACTGAATAGCAAGTTTAATCCTCACTAAATGTCTCGTATTTGTGACCTTGTTTTACACTCCACCCATGGCAAAAGGGTTGGGTAAATATCTCACCCCATTTGATTCTCATTTATCAGATTTGGCAATTCCTTAGTTGATGGTAAAAATGGAAAATTTGGGTTTAGAAATGTGCATTTTTTTACTAAGCAAACAGACTTTGAACATAGAATATGGTGATTTGCAACTCAAACTCACAAACCAGCAACCTAATATTTGTGATCTCCTCTGTGCCCAACAAACCCTTCCATCCCATTAAAAATAATCTAAGAATTAAAGATTCATTTGCATTTATAATTTATTTGATTCGTTTCTCATTTAAATTGAATTAAACACTGGGAATTAGTTATGTTTTGTAATTCAATATTCTGTTAAATTATTTGGGGATGAATGGAAAATAAATTTGGTTACAAGAGTTGAATCAAGTAAAAAGTTTGAGAAGCCCTGGACTTAATAGAAAAACTCAGGGACCTGATTTTTTTCATGTTCCCTAATTGAATTCTATAGATTTGAATTTTGTGTTTATTTGAGGTCAGTAGAGGTCATAAGAAGGCAATCTATGACATTTCTATCTTTATTTATTTTTACAATTGTAAAATTTAGTCAAAATCTTCCAGTTAACCATTTTTATCTTATAATTAAAAAAGTATACATTGTTGCAATTTTCACCGGAAGTAGACCAAACAACATTAGATATAAATTTAAAAAATTTGAATCATTTCTCAACAAAACCTCACACATTTTATCTTCACCAATATCTTATATAAAAAATATATTAATTCAATGCTTCAATAAAGAATCCGGTGGAGGTGAAGAAGGCTTTTCCATTAGGGACCTCTCTTAATTATTTTTTTCTTTTTAGAGAAGTTCATTGAAAAAGATTTTTTTATTCCATTCATTTAATTGAGATAGATATTTTTTTCAAGAATGTTTTTTGACTGCGTAAATGTTGGTATGATCATGAACAAGCCGTGAAAAATGGCCGTATATATTTCCTGAGTATCACTATATTCTTATGCTAGTTTACTAATGAAGGAAAGGAAATTGCTGCATTTTGTTCTGGTCAAATTTGACAGAAATATGTCTTCATATCATGAGGCAGAAAAAAGACGAATCTAAACAGATGTTTATTGGTCTTGACATCTTGCTAGGTCAAATATTTTAGTGAATTACTTACAAGTTCCACAATCAAATATAAGTGAATTTTGAAGCATTCGTTATTCCAAAATTGGCGAGTTAACAGGATATATATACACACGTATATATATATATATATATATATATATATGTGTGTGTGTGTGTGTGTGTGTGTGTGTGTGTGTGTGTGTGTGTGTAAGTTGAAAAATGGAAATGAATCTGACAATATGTTGAAAGGATAAATAAATCAAGGAAATAAAACGTTGAATGGATAAAATTAATTTAATTTGAGTTACCAACATGTGTTTCGGCCAGGAGTTTGTTCATGTACACATGCATTCTATTTATTATTATTTTAAATATGAAATGAAATAATAATAGTAGAAAATTATAAGATATTTTAAGTATACAGAGAAAAATGGCCTTCTTCAGGGTAAAATGTTTGATATTTGAAGTTAAAACAGTCAAAATACAGATAATTTTGTAGTGTTCGTAAAATATTTTTTTTCAAAATTATTTGAGACACTTTACAGTTTTTACCCTGAAGAAGGCTGTTTTTCTTTGTATACTTAAATATTTCATAATTTTCTATTATTATTATTTTATGTTATATTTGAAATAATAATACATAGAATACATGTGTACATGAACAGAATCCTGGCCAAAACACGTGTTGGTAACTCAAATTGAATCAATTTTTATCTATTCAACATTTTCTTTCCTTTATTTATATATATATATATATATATATATATATATATATATATATATATATATATATATATGTAGAGAGAGAAAGAGAGAGAGAGAGAAAAAAAAGAGAGAGAGAGACTGAGTGAGTGAGTGAGAGAGAACATTTGGCATTAGATAACCTACAAGGGTTGATATAACATTAAACACTAACCAACCAGCAGATATATTTTTTTTAAACTTTACAAATGTACACAGAGAAAGGTGCATTCAGATTTTTTTAAAAATAGGGTTACATTCATAATCATAAAAGAATGCACTTGGACACAGATAAGAAAAAAATACTAGTTTTATTTTTTCCCCGTTTATTAATTATTTTGTATGAATGAGGCTGATGTAAATAAGTTTTGAAACTCTCCTGCAGTAACTGACTGCCGAATTTAATCTTTCAAACAATGTGAGAACCATGGGCAATTCAGTTAGAGAGGCAGAAATAAAACGAAAAAGAAGCACTTAAGATGTAAGTCTATAGAAATTGTGCAAGTAGGAGACGTGTATTATGCTGATGAAAAATAAGAAAGTGTTGAAAGAGAATAGGGAGCTGATTAGAACAGCAGGTAATTTGATTTGACATGCATGCACAAGATGAAATCATGAAAGAGAAAATAATGGTTTGCAAAATGTAATGCTGTATTGTAGATGATGAAAAGAGTTGGATTATGGATTTTGATTTAACAGGCTGTCAACTAAATAAGAAGAAAGTTTTGTTTTTTTTAATCTTTTTAAAAAAAAATGTACTTCCCAAATTGCTTGGATTTTCCTGAAAGATATTGTAATTAGTTTCTTAGGGATGTTTTGCCTTTCTTTCTTTCTGAGGAATTTATGACTTGCAGTAGTCCACTTTAGCCCTATCTTGGGCTAGACGGGCGGTCGGAGAGGCCCCTTCCAACCAATCAGCTGGTCACGACAAGCCCTAGCAACTATATCATTGCCCCAAGCCTATTGCCCTTATGGCAAGCCCCTACCCTTTTTATCTTATGGGTGCTAGACGGCGGTGACTGAGGGTCTACATGTCCTAGGAATTACGTTAAACTCTATCTGATGGTGAGGTTCCAGTTTTGGAGGTTTGGGGAATATGGAGCACCTCTTCATCACCATTGGTCCCTGATCCATTCTGACCCGGAGAGGTAGTACCTGTTAAAGTTCTATCTATGGGTTAAATAGAAAAGTTTTTTAAAATCTTTTTTTTTAAAAATGTACTTCCCAAATTGCTTGGATTTTCCCGAAAGATAATTAGTTCCTTAGGGATTTTTTGCCTTTCTTTCTTTTCTTTTCTTTTAATAAGATGAACTGAAGGCAACTATAATGGCGGCATTTACCAATTTAAAAAATGAGACCATCAGAAGGGATTGCCAGAGATTCTGAAGTCGTCTGAAGGGCCTGATTGAAGCCAATATATATCTAGTAACCCCTCCGCACAAGCAGGGTGCAACACAAGGTCAATTTCTTAAGTGGAATTTAATAGGTTTTAATTCAGACTTCTCTTTCTCCTAGACTGGTTATCTAGGTACTGTTAAAGAGCCCAGTCTGTCCTGCGATTTGTCCATAGCTGGAGGGAGAATTGGATTCATACCTTTGTCCTCATCTTTGTCCTCATCTTCATTGTTATCTGTACAACGTTTCGGCCGATGTGCCCTGTGACTTTCATCAGGTATTTCTTGTTGGACTCGAGAACCTTCTTGGACTCGGAAACCATCTCGGACTTAGGAATCTTCTTTTCGAACTCAAAAACCTTCTTGTCGTAATCAGGAACCTTCTTGTTGGGAGCCATCACAAAACTTTTACCCTAACACTTTATTCAGTCCACAGGGCTATCCTGCTCTCATTCCGCTAACCATAGCTGGGATAGAGGCGTTAAACTGTGTTAATTATTATTCTATGTTACTTGAGGTCCGACAATATATTACCTGAAGAAGGCCGGAGGGCACATCGGCCGAAACATTGTACAGATAACAATGAAATGAGGACAATACTCCGAAATATACAAATAACACTAATCCTCAAGCCTCATCTAAAAAAATCAGAGAAATACCACTACTGTTCTACAAGGATGGTTTTGGCATTAGATAACCCATGAATGTTGATATGCTAAAACAAAGAAATCAAACCAAACGTGTCTAATACAAATAATTTGCCTACAGTTGTATGGTTTCAAGTATAGATATTTACGGTCTGGTGTTGTGGCTAATATGCTTGACTTCGAAAACGTGTTTAGCGGGTTCAAACTCCAGTTATTCACTTTCTGTTTTATAACTTATGGAAAGTTATGCACCCTTCACCCCCTAGCTATTGGTTAAATATTCCCACTTCTGTTCTTCTACAATGATGTCTTTGGTATTGAGGTTGATATGCCATTAAACAAAGAAACCAAACCAAACCAATAAATAAGTACACTCTTAACAATTTTAAAATCATCTTCATTGCATTTATATATTAATATCATTTCCAATGCATTTATATAGTAAAATCATTTCGAATGCAAATTCATCTTCCATGAATTTCTATAGTAAAATAATCTCCAATGCATTTATGTCGTAAAATAATCTCTAACATAATCTCATAGAAAAATCATCTCCAATGCATGTATATAGTAAAATCATTTCCAATACAAATTCATCCCGCCCTGTCGGCTGGGGCGTTAGAATGCACATACTGCACCTCTGCAGAGGGGTAAGACTCCCCCAATGGGGTCACCTGTTGGCCGCAGGTGGCGGCCCGTGATACTTAAGGATATAACCCAGGTGGCTGAGCAGTTCATGACTTGCAATACTCAACTTTAGCCCTAACTTGGGCTAGACGGGCGGTCAGCGTGGCCCCTTCCAACCAATCAGCTGGTCACGTCAAGCCCTAGCAACTATATCATTGCCCCAACCCTATTGCCCTTATGGCAAGCCCAACCCCTTTTTTATCATACGGGTGCTAGAAGGCAGTGACTGAGGGTCTACATGTCCTGGGAATTACGTTAAACTCTATCTGATGGTGAGGTTAGAGTTTTGGAGGTTTGGGGAATGTGGAGCACCCCTTCATCACCATTGCTTCCTGGTCCACTCTGACCCGGAGTGGTAGTACCTGTTAGGGTCACATCCATGGGTTAAATAGAAAAACATGAGTTGATAAACAGAATTGTATTATCCATTAAGAATTGATTTATTTCAAAACTTTATCGGCATTAAATGACCCATTGAGGTTGATATGCCGTAAAACAAAACAAAACAAACCAACAAAATTCATCTTTCATGTATTTCTATAGTAAAATAATATCCAATGCATTTATGTAGTAAAATAATCTCTAATGCATTTTGATAGAAAATTCATCTCCAAAGTATTCCTATTGTAAATGTTATCCTATGTATCTCAAAAGAAAATTTATTTTCAATGCATTCCCATAGTAAAACCATTTCCCTAGCATTTCTTCAGTAACTTCAATGGTAAGAAGAAGATTTTACGAGGGCATTCTTTGGGACTATTGAATGAATTGCATAATAATACAAACAAACGGCACACATTTGTATAGTTTCATATACAAATACTTACTGTGTTGTATAATATATTTATCTTGAATGCAGCCTTACAGTGTCACAGTTTAAAACAAACTTTGTATACATCGATTTTTCTGCCCTTTTCCCATCAAAAATAAAATAGATAACAATTTTAATTATTCAACCCAAAAGATTTAACCGTCAGAAGATAATTAGAAACCGACAGGTGAAAATGCTGAAGCTGCCAGAAAGAAAGAGTGATGTCTTTTTCCCCTTTTGTTGCTAGGAAAAGATCTTAACTTGCTTTCCAAATTCTTTCTCTTCCTTTTTTATTGGTGTCTGGCATCAATGATGTTAGACAATTCTTATGTTTATCACTTGTTTTTCTCTTTATCGTGCGTTAATGGTTTGTTCACCCTAGCTTTCTGACACTGTCAATTAGAAAACTGTCAAAATGATCACAGAATTGGAAAATAACACACAGCATTAGGTTATTATAATATACTAGCAAATATATGCACCCTCTGGGTGCAAGTATTTTAAATTTTAATATTATAAAATATCATGTTAAATTTAGAAAGGCTAATGAAACTGAATAAGAATTCAGATAAAAATATTTGTAACAGAGGGTATAATCGGAAAATAGAACAACTTTGAAACTAACTGTTCCACCATTTTCCCTTACTCCCGTCTTTCAGTGGTAAATTTCCCTAATTTAACTATTAGTTAAATAGGAAGAAAAAATAAAATTACAGTTATTTCTTTATGTTTAATAGATTTCTGTTAAAATTTATCCCCGAGATTTTTGCTCATATTTATTAAGATAAAACCAAACAATTAGAAATCAATAATACTAAGCATATATTTATTTAAAATCAATTTTTAAGATCAATATGCAA
>CM042143.1:19456292-19468792 GCA_023376005.1 Doryteuthis pealeii
AGAAGAGAGATACGTTCTTTGTCTTCCATGTAAAACCATTGTGAGCCGCCGAACGAATGAATTTCCTATATTTTCTATGAATACCCCTTTGTGAAAACTGACATGAAGTAGAGTGGGAATCATATATTTTCTGTAAATACTATTTTATGAAAATTTTGTGTGGGGTCCATTTCATGCTTTTTTCAAATTAGACTGCTAACCTTATTAGTATTGTTAGGAATACTTGATATCATATACTATGTATAGGGCCAGTTTTAGCTCAGTCGATAGAGCATCAACCTGGAAAACCACAAGGTCCTTGGTTCGATACTGTCCCTCACCAACACTGAATCTGTGAGGTAAATGAGGAGCTGCTTGACAGATGTGGTGCTCTAACCTCAGACGCCAAAGCAATATCCTTGGTCTAATGCTAGTGAAAAAGGGATATACTCCTTCACTGTCTGGCTGATACCTGTGAACTTTTCAATTAAATCCCTATTTAGTGAACTCTTACCAAAGTGGGAGTATATATATGATAAATAAGTAATCACAGACACGTGTTTTGAGGTATCACCTCTCATCAGTGCGGTTATGCCTTAACAACTACCCCTGGCCGGGTACCCCTTTGTGAAAACTGACATATATATATATATATATATATATATATATATATATATATACACCAATCATCCATGTAATATATATATATATATATATATATATATATATATATATATATATACACATGGGATGATTGGTGGATATATATATATTATATTATATATATATATATATATATATATATAAACATGGGATGATTGGTGGATATATATATATTATATATATAATATATATATATATATATATATATATATGCGTGCGCACGTGTGTGTGCGTGTGTGTGTGTATTAACTGTAATTATGATCTTTTTAATATTTGTATTGAACCTGCATCTCCAGATCATGATCAACAACAATATTGATAAAATTCAGATCAAAGAGAATCAAACCAGATTTTATTTAAAACATATACATTGGTGGTTGTAACTAGTCCATGATGATAGTGATGTTTCTATTTAAGAAGCAATGAAGAAATACAATATTCAATATTTTTTTTTAAGTTAGTTGGTATGATTTTATGGCATGTCAACCCTTGTTGGGCTATTTATGCCAAAGACATTTTGTCTGATTCATTCTTGTTGAGTATTCAATTTTTTACCCCCCCCCCCACTACCAAAAAAAATAGTAATTTACCCTGCTGATAGGATGTGACACTAGGTCACAAGTATTAGGCATCCAGTGAGGATCGAAATCACTTTTCAGTAGAAATGGGATTTGTGAAAATGTCCTGCTAACCATTATTACACTATGGCAGGATTGCCAAATATATCATATTTAAATTGATGGATAAAACACCTGTGTGTGTGTGTCTGTTTGGAGAAAAGTAAACAAACAAGGGATGTAGTATTGGTGGATATTTATTATAGTTAGTAATGTTGACATTATAACATTTCGGTCTGTTATACCTTCTTCAGGATGTTACATAATTATTAGTCGCGTAATATTTATGGCAATAGCGTAAAAATCATAATGGCGATTAGTGCAGCCGATGGCCTTGAGAGTGAGTGACGGCGCTTGACCTAACTCTCACCTTGCCTTCCGGGGATAAATCGTGGGAACCAGAAGGCATAGAAGACCCTGTTCCGGTTTAAGGATAGAAGTAACTCAGTCAGTTAGAAGTTAGAAGCCGAGCTAGCAAGATGTAAGGATCTGCGCAGACGTCTGGTTTGGGGATTTATAAATAAAGTAACATCAACGTAAATCGAAGTCTTGTGTTTATTACCTAAAAACTAACAATAACGCAGGGCTTCTGATAAGGAGAAATCCCTAACAGAAACCAGACCCGAAATCCCCATAGAAGAAAGTCCAGACCTTAGAAGAGACCAGACCAAGATGTTAGAAGATAGAACCAAAGCCGGCCAGAAGAAAATACGACCAGAGTAAGAAGTAAGAAAGGGTATACAACATTATGCTGATTTGGTAACGTGAAAACGTCAGTACGTAACAAGGACAGTGGACTGAGTTCTTGTGTTGAAGGATGGGGTTCTCATACTGACGAGTCTTGAGGTCATGAATGGGGAGGGGGTGGTCAGTGGCTGATGCCACTGGGAATGTTTAATATACTAATGCGAGTTTGAGAAGCATTGTTTCATTAGGTGTTGCTAGTCAGGTCATGGAGTTGAATTGGAGTGTTTTGATGTGGAAAGAGGCCATCAATGTATCATATCATATACACTAGGTTTGATAGAGATAGGGGTGTGGGTCGTGTAAGAGTATGGAATGGTAGTAGATTTTATTATATGTGTGTGTGTTTATTATTTATTATTTAGTTGTTTTTGCTTAGTATTCTGTTCTTGTTTTGCTCCCATATAGCTGTCGATGTCAGCTTTGCCTAGGAGTGAGGAAATATTTAAAAAAACCGGATCTGCAATTAACATTTGGTGTGTTACTTATAGCACTGACCTCAAAAATGTGTCTTAATCTTTGATTTCATCTTTTTACTCCCATATATATATATATATATATATATATATATATATATAGTGTGAACAAAAAGTATTAAGACAATCAGGAAATAGTTCTTGTATGTTGTTTATTCTCAACTAGTTTCGACCTTTAGGTATCGTCAGGAGAAAATTTCTTATTTGAAGAAATTGTTGATAGATTATTAGAAAGGGAGCATTATAGAAGAATTATAAAAGTTCAGGTGTTTTTGTGGGTTTTAACATGCTGTTAAAATCCGGGTAGGCGAGTGTGTTTAATAGTAGCATGTTCATTTGTTCCGTGAAGAACCTCTATGAGGTAGGTTATTTTTAGATGCTCTTATATATGTGAGGGAGGGTTTCATGGGATTTGTGTAATATATATATATATATATATATATATATGTGTGTGTGTGTGTGTGTGTGTGTGTGGTGTGTGTGTGTATTAATTGTAAATATGACCTTTTAATCTTTGTATTTAAGAGAATAAGTACCTGCATCTCCAGATCAAGAATCAACATTGATATTGATAAAATTCCGATCAAAAGAGAATCGAACCAGATTTTAATGAAGACATGGCCAAATATACTTTCTGAATTTTTTTTTTTTTTGAGAAACTTGGATTTTTCGTGCTAATATTGAACTCATTTGATTTCACTTGAACTAAACTTTTTTCTTTTCTTTTCTTTATTGATTCTTCTTCTTCACTGTCTAGTTGTGTCTCAACCTGACCAATGACTTCAAATGGTCTCCATTCTTTTCCATGATACCCAAGGCTTTCACAATAATATCAATGTCATCATTACTGAAGGAGGATTGGTTTCTGATGTCAGATAAAAGTTGAAAATTGACCTGAATGCCAAATAATAGCCAAAATTAAATAAAGAAAAAAAATAAGGGGTGGAAAATTATCAGCGTTTGAGCATCCATTTATTTATTTATCAATAACAGTTCTAATGAGTGAAAAAGTTATTGAACTTGTATCTTATTTAGCAACATTTGTATATAAGTACTATTTTACTTATATATACTGGGTCATTATAAAGTTCTTATGTTGGCAAAAAAATTAGAATTTTGAAGCTATATCGATTTAAACTGTGAAAAAGGTCAAGTGAAAATTGTTATTTTGATTTTTAACTTTTTTGATACGGTGCATTTAGCAATAAATTTAATGGCTGAAATAAACTTTTGACCGCAGAATAAAACCAAAATATTGGTATTTCACAATTACAATATCGCAATACATTATTGTACATTAAGTACTATTTTACTTATATGATGGTGAGTCAAAAAGTAATGCTATTATGTTTAGGATAGGTATAAATACCAACACAGGAACATGTATCATGCATCAAAAGGAAGCAAGTACCTCTGTAGATCACATCCCTACTTCTTTACATAGTCACTGTTTCTCTCAATAGGAATGTTCCACCTTTGAATGAAAGCATGTATCCCTGCTGTTGAATGTTCTTTGAGCCACTTCTTCACTACAGATTTCACTTCCTTGTCATTGGAATAATGTTTGCTTCTCTTCGGCCCAATGAGAAAGGGTTTGAGAGGCATTATTTTCTATTTTATTTATATATTCTGGATCATTATAAAATTCTTATGTTGGCAAAAAAATTATAATTTTGAAGCTATATCGATTTAATCTGTGAAAAAGGTTAAGTGAAAATTGTTATTTTGATTTTTAACTCTTTTGATACGGTGCATTTAGCAATAGATTTAATGGCCGAAATGAACTTTTGACCACAGAATAAAAAAATGCTTTTTTACAATTACAATACTGCAATACATTATTGTACATTAAGTACTATTTTACTTATATGTTGGTGGAGTCAAAAAGTAATGCCATTATGTTTAGAACAGGTATAATTGCCAACACAGGATGAAGCTGGTCCTCAGTGGATCACATCCCTACTTCCCCACATAGGTGATTCAAAAAGTAATGCCATTTTGTTTAGGACAGGTATAATTACCAACACAGGAACATGTATCATACATCAAAAGGAAGCAGTTCCTCTGTAGATCACATCCCTCCTTCTCCACATAGTCACCGTTTCTCTCAATAGGAATATTCCACCTTTGAATATGAGCATGTATCCCTGCTGTTGACTGTTCTTTGAGCCACTTCCTCACTACAGATTTCAATTCCTTGTCATTGGAATAATGTTTGCTTCTCTTCGGCCCAATGAAAAAGGGTTTCAGAGGCATTATTTTCTATTTTATTTTATTTTAATTATATAATCGTTAGTCAAAAAGTAATGCCATTTTGTTTAGGATAGGTACAATTACCAACACAGGAACATGTATCATACATCAAAAGGAAGTTGGTCCTCTGTGGATCACATCTCTACTTCTTCGCATAGTCACCGTTTCTCTCAATAGTTCTACCTTCAAATGAGAACATGTACATATAGAGTTTATGAACACACAGATGTGATTATTTGTTATAAATTTAATGATATTACCATGCGTATAGAAACACAAGTTAATAGATATCACTGTTTGACTGAGGGCATTCCAACACAATGTAAGGTTTAGCAAGCTAGTCTAACAGATCCATTACTACTGAATAGCAAGTTTAATCATCACTAAATTTGTTGAATAAAAATCAATTTCTTTGTTGTTCACAAAGCGCTTCGTCACTGACTGCCGTCTCGCATCGGTCAACTGCTTCTGCTAACTGCCCAGCGCTCCACTCACTTGGTTTTTATGGGCACAGTCCCCAACGTCCGGGCACATCAGTCGAACCTCGCGTCCCGTGCAACAACATAATCACGTGCATTTGGATGGACGCGTGTAGGCGCCAATATCCGGGCACTGAATTGCACCTGGCGTTCATCCAGTGCCTAATCGCATTTGTTTTTTGCATGCGGAGGACGCGGGTTCGAATCCCAGCAGGCAAAGACAAAGTCTTGCTCTTTTTCGTCTCCGTCACAAATCCAACACATGTAAGTTTAGCAGCTAGTCTCTCACAGATCCATTACTACTGATAGCAAGTTAATCCTCACTAAATGTCTCGTATTTGTTGACCTTGTTTTACACGCCCCACCCATAGCAAAAGGGTTGGGTAAATATCCACCCCATTTGATTCTCATTTTATCAGATTTGGCAATTCCTTAGTTGATGGTAAAAATGGAAAATTTGGGTTTAGAAATGTGCATTTCTTTACTAAGAAAACAGAAAAGGACTTTGAACATAGAATATGGTGATTTTGCAACTCAACTCACAAACCAGCAACCTAATATTTGTGATCTCCTCTGTGCCCAACAAACCCTTCCATCCCATTAAAAATAATCTAAGAATTAAAGATTCATTTGCATTTATAATTTATTTGATTCGTTTCTCATTTAAATTGAATTAAACACTGGGAATTAGTTATGTTTTGTAATTCAATATTCTGTTAATTTATTTGGGGATAAATGGAAAATAAATTTGGTTACAAGAGTTGAATCAAGTAAAAAGTTTGAGAAGCCATGGACTTAATAGAAAAACTCAGGGTCCTGATTTTTTTCCTGTTCCCTAAACGAATTTCATAAATTTGAATTTTGTGTTTATTTGAGGTCAGTAGGGGTCATAAGAAAGCAATCTATGACATTTCTATCTTTATTTATTTTTACAATTGTAAAATTTAGTCAAAATCTTCACGTTAATCATTTTTATCTTATAATTAAAAAGTATACATTGTTGCAATTTTCACCGGAAGTAGAACAAACAACATTAGATATAATTTTAAAAATTTGAATCATTTCTCAACAAAACCGCACAAAGGTAAGACACATTTTATCTTCACCAATATCTTATATAAACATTATATTAATTCAAAGCTTCAATAAAGAGTCCGGTGGAGGTGAAGAAGGCTTTTCCATTAGGGACCTCTCTTAATTTTTTTTTCTTTTTAGAGAGGTCCATTGAAAAAGATTTTTTTATTCCATTCATTTAACTGAGATAGATATTTTTTCAAGAATGTTTTTTGACTGCATAAATGTTGGTATGATCATGAACAAGCCGTGAAAAATGGCCGTATATATTTCCTGAGTATCACTATATTCTTATGCTAGTTTACTAATGAAGGAAAGGAAATTGCTGCATTTTGTTCTGGTCAAATTTGACAGAAATATGTCTTTATCTCATGAGGCAGAAAAAAGACAAATCTAAACAGATGTTTATTGGTCTTGAGATCTTGCTAGGTCAAATATTTTAGTGAATTACTTACAAGTTCCACAATCAAATATAAGTGAATTTTCAAGCATTCGTTATTCCACATTTGGTGAGTTAACAGGATATATATACACACACACACACATATATATATATATATATATATATATATGTGTGTGTGTGCGTGTGTGTGGTGTGTGTGTGTGTGTGTGTGTAAGTTGAAAATGGAAATGAATCTGACAATATGTTGAAAGGATAAATAAAAAAGGAAAGAAAATGTTGAATGAATAAAATTAATTACCAACAAGTGTTTCGGCCAGGAGTTTGTTCATGTACACATGCATTCTATTTATTATTATTCTAAATATGAAATGAAATAATAACAGTAGAAAATTATAAAATATTTTAAGTATACAGAGAAAACTGGCCTTCTTCAGGGTAAAATGTTTGATATTTGAAGTTCAAACGGTCAAAATACAGATAATTTTGAAGTGTTCGAAAAATTATTATTTTCAAAATTATTTGAGACACTTTACAGTTTTTACCCTGAAGAAGGCTGTTTTTCTTTGTATAATTAAATATTTCATAATTTTCTATTATTATTATTTTATGTTATATTTAAAATAATAATACATAGAATACATGTATACATGAACAAACTCCTGGCCAAAACACGTGTTGGTAACTCAAATTGAATCAATTTTATCTATTCAACATTTTCTTTCCTTTATTTTATATATATATATATATATAATATATATATATATATATATATGTAGAGAGAGAAAGAGAGAGAGAGAGAAAAAAAGAGAGAGAGACTGAGTGAGTGAGTGAGAGAGAATATTTGGCATTAGATAACCACAAGGGTTGATATAACATTAAAACACTAACCAACCAGCAGATATATATTTTTAAACTTTACAAATGTACACAGAGAAAGGTGCATTCAGATTTTTTTAAATAGGGTTACATTCATAATCATAAAAGAATGCACTTGGACACAGATAAGAAAAAATACTAGTTTTATTTTTTTCCCCGTTATTAATTATTTTGTATGAATGAGGCTGATGTAAATAAGTTTTGAAAACTCCCCTGCAGTAACTGACTGCCGAATTTAATCTTTCAAACAATGTGAGAACCATGGGCAATTCAGTTAGAGAGGCAGAAATAAAACGAAAAAGAAGCACTTAAGAAATGTAAGTCTATAGAAATTGTGCAAGTAGGAGACGTGTATTATGCTGATGAAAAATAAGAAAGTGTTGAAAGAGAAATAGGGAGCTGATTAGAACAGCAGGTAATTTGATTTGACATGCCATGCACAAATGAAATCATGAAAGAGAAAATAATGGTTTGCAAAATGTAATGCTGTATTGTAGATGATGAAAAGAGTTGGATTATGGATTTTGATTTAACAGGCTGTCAACTAAATAAGAAGAAAGTTTTGTTTTTTTTTAATCTTTTTTAAAAAATGTACTTCCCAAATTGCTTGGATTTTCCTGAAAGATATTGTAATTAGTTTCTTAGGGATTTTTTGCCTTCCTTTCTTTCTGAGGAATTTATGACTTGCAGTAGTCCACTTTAGCCCTATCTTGGGCTAGACGGGCGGTCAGTGAGGCCCCTTCCAACCAATCAGCTGGTCAGGACAAGCCCTAGCAACTATATCATTGCCCCAAGCCTATTGCCCTTATGGCAAGCCCTACCCTTTTTTTCTTATGGGTGCTAGACGGCGGTGACTGAGGGTCTACATGTCTTAGGAATAAGTTAAACTCTATCTGATGGTGAGGTTCCAGTTTTGAGGTTTGGGAATGTGAGCACTCCTTCATCACCATTGTCCCTGATCCATTCTGACCCGGACTGGTAGTACCTGTTAGAGTCCTATCTATGGGTTAAATAGAAAAGTTTTTTTAAATCTTTTATTAAAAAATGTACTTCCCAAATTGCTTGGATTTTCCCGAAAGATATTGTAATTAGTTTCTTAGGGATTTTTTGCCTTTTTTTCTTTTCTTTTCTTTTCTTTTAATAAGATGAACTGAAGGCAACTATAATGGCGGCATTTACCAATTTAAACAAGGAGACCATCAGAAGGGATTGCCAGAGATTCTGAATTAAAAAAAACAAAAAAACAAAAAAAAAAAACTTAAAATCATTTTGTAAGATTTGTAAGAAAAGGGAACGTTTGACCTAATTTAAGCTAAGGGCTAATTGCTTCTGAAACTTAACATACAAATATATTTCACACTCTCTAAATAACTCTCTTTACACTCACAATGAAACTAACATATGTAACAAGGAGGTAATGAAGATATATATAGAGAAAGGGAGAAAGTGACAGGCAGAATGTGTAGTAAGAGACTGGTCAGTTTTTGATTTAATTGCAAATTAGAACGAATTAAAATGGATTTTTTTCAAGCATTGCTCAATCCTAGAACTATAGAATATTTTGATATGAATTTTTTATCATTAAACTAAATAGGAAAAAAAACCCTTTAGCAAACAATCATTGATTGACTCAGCTTTAGTATAATAATAGATATACAGGATGTTTTTTTTAAATACCCTGCATAATAGACAATAGAGTAAGCTTAATTAAAAATAAATTAATTGAAGCCAATATATATCTAGTAACCCCTCCGCACAAGCAGGATGCAACACAAGGTCAATGTCTTAAGTGGAATTTAATAGGTTTGAATTCAGATTTCTCTTTCTCCTAGACTGGTTATCTAGCCACTGTTAAAGAGCCCAGTCTGTCCTGCGATTTGTCCATAGCTGGAGGGAGAATTGGATTCATACCTTTGTCCTCATCTTTGTCCTCATCTTCATTGTTATCTGTACAACGTTTCGGCCGATGTGCCCTCTGGCTTTCTTCAGGTATTTCTTGTTGGACTCGAGAACCTTCTTGGACTCGGAAACCATCTCGGACTTAGGAACCTTCTTTTCGAACTCGAAAACCTTCTTGTCGTAATCAGGAACCTTCTTGTCAGGAGCCATCACAAAACTTTTACCCTAACACATTATTCAGTCCACAGGGCTATCCTGTTCTCATTCCGCTAACCATAGCTGGGGTAGAGGCGTTAAGCTGTGTTAATTATTATTCTATGTTACTTGAGGTCCGACAATAAATTATCTGAAGAAGGCCGGAGGGCACATCGGCCGAAACATTGTACAGATAACAATGAAATGAGGACAATAGTCCGGATAATACAAATAATACTAATCATCAAGCCTCATCTAAAAAAATCAGAGAAATACCACTACTGTTCTACAAGGATGGTTTTGGCATTAGATAACCCATGAATGTTGGTATGCTAAAACAAAGAAATCAAACCAAACCTATCTAATACAAATAATTTGCATACAGTTGTAAGGTTTCAAGTATAGATATTTACGGTCTGGTGTTGTGGCTAACATGCTTGACTTCAAAAACGTGGTAAGCGGGTTCAAACTCCAGTTATTCAATTTCTGTTTTATAACTCATGGAAAGTTATGCACCCTTCACCACCTAGATATTGGTTAAATAGTCCCACTTCTCTTCTTCTACAATGATGTCTTTGGTATTGAGGTTGATATGCCATCAAACAAAGAAACCAAACCAAACCAATAAATAAGTACACTCCTAACAATTTTAAAATCATCTCCAATGCATTTATATAGTAAAATCATTTCCAAATTAATATTCCATGTATTTCTATAGTAAAATAATCTCCAATGCATTTATGTAGTAAAATAATCTCCAACGTAATCTCATAGAAAAATCATCTCCAATGCATTTATATAGTAAAATCATTTCCAATACAAATTCATCCCGCCCTATCGGCTGGGGCGTTAGAATGCACCGACAGCACCTCTGCAGAGGGGTAAGACTCCCCCTCATGGGGCCACCTGTTGGCCGAGGGTGGCGACCCGTGATACTTAAGGATAGAACCCAAGTGGCTGAGCAGTTTATGACTTGCAGTACTCCACTGTAGCCCTATCTTGGGCTAGACGGGCGGTCAGAGAGGCCCCTTCCAACCAATCAGCTGGTCACGACAAGCCCTAGAACCTATATGATTGCCCCAAGCCTATTGCCCTTATGGCAAGCCACAACCCCTTTTATCATATGGGTGCTAGACGGCGGTGACTGAGGGTCTATTTGTCCTAGGAATTACGTTAAACTCTATCAGATGGTGAGGTTCCAGTTTTGGAGGTTTGGGGAATGTGGAGCACCCCTTCATCACCATTGCTCCCTGATCCATTCTGACCCGGAATGGTAGTACCTGTTAGGGTCCCATCTATGGGTTAAATAGAAAAACATAAGTTGATAAACAAAACTGTATTATCCATTAAGAATTGATTTATTTCAAAACTTTATCGGCATTAAATGACCCACTGATGTTGATATGCCGTAAAACAGAACAAACCAAACCAAACCAAACAAATTCATCTTTCATGTATTTCTATAGTAAAATAATATCCAATGCATTTATGTAGTAAAATAATCTCTAATGCATTTTGATAGAAAAAATCATCTCCAACGTATTCCTATTGTAAATTTTATCCTATGTATTTAGATTTATTTTCAATGCATTCCCATAGTAAAACCATTTCCCTAACATTTCTTCAGTAACTTCAATGGTAAAAAGAAGATTTTAAGAGGGTATTCTTTTGAACTATTGAACGAATTACATAATAATACAAACAAATTGCACACATTTGTATAGTTTCATGTACAAATACTTACTGTGTGGTATAACATATTTATCTTGAATGCAGCCTTACTGTGGCACAGTTTAAAACAAACTTTGTATACATCGATTTTTCTGCCCTTTTCCCATCAAAAATAAAATAGATAACAATTTTAATTATTCAACCCAAAAGATTTAACCGTCAGAAGATAATTAGAAACCGACAGGTGAAAATGCTGAAGCTGCCAGAAAGAAAGAGTGATGTATTTTCCCCTTTTGTTGCTAAGAAAGATCTTAACTTGCTTCCAAATTCTTTCTCTTCCTTTTTTATGGTGTCTGGCATTCAATGATGTTAGACAATTGTTATGTTATATCACTTGTTTTTCTCTTTATCGTGCGTTAATGGTTTGTTCACCCCTAGCTTTCTGACACTGTCAATTAGAAACTGTCAAAATGATCACAGAATTGGAAAATAACACACAGCATTAGGTTATTACATATATATATATATATATATATATATATATATATATATATATATATATATATATACTAGCAAATATATGCACCCTCCGGGTGCAAGTATTTAAGTTTAATGTAATAAAATATTATATTAAATTAGAAAGGCTAAATAAGAATACCGATAAAAAGATTTGAAACAGAGGGAGTATATAAAAAAATAGAACAACTGAAACTTACTCTTCCATCACTCTCGTCTTTCATTATTATTTTTTCTAATTTAAGTATTTAGTTAAAAGAGGAAGTAAAAAAATAAAATGACAGTTATTTTTTCTTGTTAATGGATTTCATTTAAGATTCATTGAAGAGATTTTTGATTATATTCATTAAAATAAAACCAAACAGTTAGAAATCAATAATACTAAGCACATATTTAATAAAATCGCATTTTTAATATCAATATGCAAATTAGCCTTCCCGTTCACACTGTAAACTGCTATTTTGTTGTATATATAAATATAATTGCATGTTGACAGTATGTAGACATGGTTAACAGTATTAATAATGTAAAACAATTTTATTAATAATTGAGGTTTAAATAAAATACAATCATGGAAAATGTGATCAATAACTAAGGGAATAGTGATATGAGTAGTAATATAGTTTCGGTTACAGACAGAAAAGCACACAATCTC
>CM042143.1:19473792-19476931 GCA_023376005.1 Doryteuthis pealeii
GGTCACTCTACCGGAGTATATAACCTGTTAGGTCCATCTATGGGTTAAATAGAAAAATGTTATTTATAAAAAGAATTGTATTATCCATTAAGAATTGATTTATTTAAACTTATCGGCATTAAAGACCCACTGAGGTTGATATGCGTAAAAAAAACAAAAAAAACAATCTCCTTGGTCTAGCACTAGTGGAGGGGATAGATTCCCTCGCTGTTCGGCTGATACCGTCTTTAGGCCACCCCAACGACTTTACTTACTTACTTACTATAAAACCTATGTCGTTTTTTCCTATCATTCTAAATTTTATTGGCAGTCATATCATTCCCATGTGACTCAGAACTAAAAGAGATAGAAGTATTTAGACTTTCATTAAGGCAAATAAATAATATTGTTATTTTCAAAATCCCCAACCACTCCAAAATAAAGTTATCTATCTTTTAGTTGCTTGTGGCGTAATGGTTATCACCACAGGAAGTGACCTTGGTTGACTAAGTTCAAAACCTGTCAGTGACCAAAATGCAAGGATTTTTCATAGCACTGATACTCCTTGGAAAGGTATGAATCCAGCAATTCTCTCTTCAGTTATGGTTGAATAGTACAACAGACTAAACTTTTTAAACTGGGTAGGCAACCAGTCTTGGAGAAGGAAAACTTAATTCAAACCAGAATTGGGAGTGGAATTGGCCCTGCCACGTTATTCCTGCCCTAGTTATGCTACGTGAATAACCCTCTCATGACCAAGTCTCGTTATGAGACCAGTCTCTTAGACTGTATCTGATTTACCACCTTGTAGACTGGGGCATTAGAATACACCGATTGCACCACTACAGGGGGGTAAGACTCTCCCAATGGGGCTACCTGTTGGCCATGGGTGGTGACCTGTGAGGCTTAAGGATAGAACTCAGGTGGTTGAGCAGTCCATGACATACAACACTCAACTTTGGTCCTTACTTAGGCTAGACGAGCAGGTCCCCTTTGATCAATTGGTTGGCGATGTCAAGCCCTAGCACCTATATGATTTTCCCATCCCTATTGCCCTCATCGCAAGCCCCAAAATCATATGGGTGCTAGAAGGCAGTGGCCGAGGGCCTTCATGTCCTGGGAATGACGTCAAACTCTATCTGAAGTTGAGGGTCCAGTTCTGGAAGTCTGGTGAATGTGGAGCACCCCATCATCACCGTTGTTCCCTAGTCCATTCTGTCCCAGAGTGGTAGTACCTGTTAAGGTCCCATCTATGTCTTAAATAGAAAAATGTGTTTATAAAAAAAATGAGTATTCATTAAGAATTAATTTATTTCAAAACTTTAAATGACCCACAGAGGTTGATATGCCATAAAACAAAACAAACCAAACTGTATAATTATAAGACTTTATCCAAAGTAATTCCACAAAACTACCATTGATACAGGGATCATAATATACTGGATATTTCAGCTTCTAAACACCATTTTTTCACCATTTTTATCTCTGATGAGTGGCTTTCATGTTGCATACCTTCTGTATAGGTGACCCATTTTTTTGACAACAGCAGTGAGGTATCAATATGATATAGAATTTTTTTATCAATCATCCGCCATTTCTTTCTTGCTGATCCTGAGCGTTGAGCAATATTAGCAATTCTTCTCTCATTTCCATAATAATTTCATTTCTTTACTTAACTCATTAACCATCATACAGTACACCTATTTCTCATATAGATAGAAACAAAAAGTTGAATTTTATTTTTAAAGATTGGGGACCTTTGGGATAATGCCTAGGTAAAATTGGGTGGATTACTCTATAGAGCTACATATACTTGGTTGAATAACAGAAGGTCAAAAATGGTGTATATCATATCACGTCCAATGCTGCTATAGTTACACGCCTCTTTACCGTTGTATTATTGAGTCCTTTTGTACAAAACAGAGATGGAGCGACTGTATGTTAATTTATTGGCACTGTATATTTAATTGTCATCATCTATTAATAATGGAGATTTGCTTCCGGTTTTTGTCCTGTAACAAAAACTCTGTCACTGCTTACGTCAACATTACCCAAAATTCGTTCATAACATAGAATAAATACACTGAAATTCGAACATGCAACATTTAGACAGTCCTCATTGTTTTTTAAAAACAGGATTTTAAATAAATGACTGGATCACTATATATATATTTATATATAGTTTGTTTTATTATTAATAGATATTTAAGTTTACATTCAAATGTTTTATTTTTTAATCCTTTAAGAATTTTGATTCTACTACTTAGGGTACAAAACTCGTTGACATTAGAATTTTTTACTCCACCCTCAGGCAATATCTTTCAAAAATCTATTTTTACAAGCCCGGAGAGCGTTTTTTATTTTGTTTACTTTTATAATAATTTCGGTTTTGTTTTTCCTTCTTGGATATACTTTTTTAATTTCAATGTCTAACATTTGAAGCATGAACAATTGTTAAGTGTTTGCCAACCGATTCATCAATATATTACAAAATGTCTGTACTAAAATCAAATATTTTTCTTCAGTCTTGGCCTTTTTGGTAATTTTCCTTTTTGGTTTTAAAATTCCTTGCATAATGTGCATGCACATTATCTGAAATGAACTTAATTTTATTAAGAACACATTTATGATATTTTTGTGTTAAAGCATGCAGTGTATTGTTTTCGAAAAGTTTTCTAAGATTTGTGTATCTTGCACGCAAGACTTTCAAAATGGCTACCGGCTTGTTTCAAAGTGAAAGTCAATGGCTAAATTCCTGGCATTAAATTATCTGAAATGAACTTAATCGTTATAAGAAACATTTTTAATATTTTCGAGTTAAAGCATGCAGTTGTATTGTTTTCAAAAAGTTTCTAAGATTTGTGTATTTTGCACAGAGATTTTAAAAATAGCTACCGGCTTGTTTTCGAAGTGAACGTCAATGAGGTTACTCTAATTGCCTTATTCTAGAATTTGACAAATAAAGATGAAAATTATCCCTTTTTGTGTATCTTTTGTATCTAAGTGACAGTGCTATTTTATTTCATTTTGCTGTTATTAGTTGTATTAACCACAGTAGCAAACATTACATTGTCAAAAAAAAAAAAAAAAAAACTGAAGCAGTCTTGTCTTTCTTTTCCGCGGAGCAATTACTAACTTAAATAACTAACTTTTATGTGCT
>CM042143.1:19477031-19497031 GCA_023376005.1 Doryteuthis pealeii
AAGAGAGAGATCAAACCTCAAACTGGAACCTCACCATCAGATAGAGTTTAACGTCATTCCCAGGATATGTAAACCCGCAGTCACCGCCTTCTAGCACCCATATGATAAAGAGGGGTGGGGCTTGCCATAAGGGCAATAGTATTGGGGCAATCATATAGGTGCTAGGGCTTGACAGGACCAGCCGATTGATCGGAGGGGGCCTCTCCGACCGCCCGTCTAGCCCAAGATAGGGCCAAAGTGGAGTATTGCAAGTGATGAACTGCTCATCCACCTGGGTTCTATCCTTAAGCATCACGGGTCGCCACCTACAGCCAAGAGGTGGCCCCATTGGGGGAGTCTTACCCCTCTGCAGAGGTGCAGTCGGTGCATTCTAACGCTGCAGCTGACAGGGCGGTATCAACATCGTCCATCTTTTATTAGCCTGATTTGAGCAAATGAGTTTATAAATGTTCTTCTCATTTCCGTAATAATTTCCCTTTTCTATAATTATAACCATTACACGATGGGCACCTATTTTACTTCTCATATAGATAGAAACAATTATATATATATATATATATATATATATATATATATATATGTATGTATGTATGTATGTGTGTATATATGTATATGTGGAGGCGCGTGGGCTAGTGGTTAGAGTCGTGGGAAATGGACTCGTCGATTCGAGTTCAATTCCTAGACGAAGCTGTTGGCATTTCACATAGCGCTAATACCCTTGGGAAAGGTATGAATCCATATATTCTCCCTCCAGCTATGGGGTAAATAGTAGGGCAGACTGGGCCCTTCAGCCTTGGGTAGGTAACCAGTCTAGGAGAGGGATTACTCTGGATTCAAAATTCCTGAGGTCGGTCGTTGATTGAGTTTGTGGCAACCTTTGATGCACCAATTCTTTCCTATCGACTGTGCCAAAAAGTGAGGATGGTCCAACACAAGCCTTCACCACTATAAACAAATCATTGTGTGGATGTTCATTGTATCTATGAGCCCTCATACGTCGAAAATCGTTTTATATCATATCCACGTCCAATAGCTGCTATAGTTACACAGCCTCTTTACCCGTTGTATTATCTGAGTCCCTTTGTACAAATAAATACAGATGGAGCTACTGCTGTCTGTAATTTATTGGCACTGTATATATTATATGTCATCATCTTATTAATAATGGAGTTTCGCTTCCGGTTTTTGTCTGTAACAAAAACTCTGTCACTGCTTACGTCACATTACCCAAAATCGTCATAACATAGAATAATTACACTGAAAATTCGAACATGCAACATTAGACAGTCCTAATTGTTTTTTTAAAACAATATTTAATAAATACATGACTGATATTATATATCTATATATAGTTTGTTTTATTTTAATACATGTTTAAAGTTTACATTTCTAATTGTTTTATTTTTTAATCCTTTAATGAATTTGATGATTTTACTTACTTAGGGTAGAAACTCGTTGACATTGAATTTTTTACTCCCACCCCTCAGGCAATATGTTTCAAAAATCTATTTTACATCGCACGGATGGTGTTTTTTTAAATTTTGTACTTGTAATAATAATTTTCGGTCTTGTTTTTCCTTCTTGGATATACTTTTTTCATTTCAAATGTCTACTATTTGAAACATGAACAATTTTTAAAGTGTTTGCCAACCTATTCATCAATATATTACAAAATGTCTGTACTAAAATCAAATAATTTTCTTCAAGTCTTAGCCTTTTGGGGTAATTTTCACCTTTAGTTGTTAAAATTCCTAGCATAAAATTGTGCATGCACATTATCTGAAATGAACTCAATTGTTATCAAGAACACATTTTATGATATTTTTGTGTTAAAGCATGCAGTTGTATTGTTTTCGAAAAGTTTCTAAGATTTGTGTATTTTGCACGAAGAATTTCAAAATGGCTACCGGCTTGTTTCAAAATGAAAGTCAGTTGGCTAAATTCCTGGCATAAAATTATCTGAAATGAACTTAATTGTTATTAAGAACACGTTTTATGATATTTTTGTGTTAAAGCATGCAGTTGTATTGTTTTCGAAAAAAGTTTCTAAGATTTGTTTATTTCGCACAGAGATTTTAAAAATAGCTACCGGCTTGTTTCGAAGTGAACGTCAAGTGAGGTTACTCTAATTGCCTTATTTGCTAGGAATTTTGACAAATAAAGATGAAAATTATCCCCTTTTTGTGTATCTTTTTGTCATCTAAGTGACGGTGCTAGTTTATTTCATTTTGATGTTATTAGTTGTATTAACCACTGTAGCAAACATTACATTGTCAAAAAAAAAAAAAAAAAAAACTTGAAGCAGTCTTGTCTTTCTTTTCCCGCGGAGCAAATTACTAACCTTAAATAACTTACACTTTTATATGTGTATGACTTTAATGGCTGCAAAGAGTTTGGGGGAAATTTCAGTTACTGTCAATTGAACAGATTATTTACGAAAATGTATAATGAAATTTGATCAAACTATGTATGTCATATTGTCTATGAGAAATTCTTTTATAAATGTCTTTAGTGAAGATTACACCCAAAAAGACACTGCAAGGTATTTCTTCAAATTGGTAATTCCTTCACTCAAATTGGACATTCATCTCAATTTACAACCAAAGGCTTTTTATTGACTTTTTAAACTGTCAATACACACTCATATACAGATATGGTGTGTTCTTCAAGCTAGGAATTGGTGGGGTTTTACAAAACAAAGGAATCAAGTTATATTTCTGGTCTCTCTTTATACAGACACAGGTAAGCATGCTTATACATAACTGTGTATGTATGTATGTATGCAAATGTATATACAAAATGTCTGTATCTTCTCTATTTGTCCCTCTCTTTCTCTTTATATATATATATATATATATATATATATATATATATATATATATATATCACCCCTGATGATGGCACTTTGAAGTACCGAAAGTACTTGGGATAACAACTTTGCTGGACTAATCTACGGATTCCATCCAAATGTAAAAAAGTTGGCCAAGCAACGAATAATATGGTGACTGTTTACCAATTGTCCTCCTACAAGCCCCCACACACCTCAATATAATATATATTATATATATATATATATATAATATATATATATATATATATATATATATATATATATATATATATAAGCTCGGCATCTTAATCCCTCTCTATTCATTCATGTGTGGGCATGTATATATTATATATATATATATATATATTATATATATATATATATATAGTTAATTTTTTGTAATTATTATTGGAGGTATGATATGCTGAAATGTACATACAGAGATCGACTTTTTCTCGATTTGTTCACGCCTTACATTTGAACAGATATATTCGCCTAATTCATTAATTATCAACTAATTAATTTTCAAATTAGGTATGACTTCAATTAAGCACATATTCTCCCAAATATATATATATATATATGTGTGTGTGTGTGTGTGTTGTGTGTGTGTGTAAAATATGTAAAAAAGTTGGCAAAACAGTGAATAATGTGGTGGTTGTTTACCAATTCTCCTCCTTCCAGACCCCACACCCCTCAAAATAATTTCTACAATTTCCCCTCCTCCTACTACTAACTTGAAAAGGAAAAACTGTAACACAAACATATCACCCCTGATGATGGCACTTTGAAGTGCCGAAAGTACTTGGAATAAAAACTTTCGTGGACTAATCTACGGATTCCATCCAAATGTAAAAAAGTTGGCCAAGCAACGAATAATATGGTGACTGTTTACCAATTCTCCTCCTACAAGCCCTCACACCCCTCAATATAATATATATATATATATATACATATACATATATATTTATTTATATAATGGATAGAAGTAACCTACTCGAGTTTCATCGATTGATTCTTCAGGGTTACATCCGTTGAATTAATCGAGTTTTCGATTAATCTCAGTTGGTGCAATACATGCATGTATTGCAACAACTGAGATTAATCGAAAACTCGATTAATTCAACGGATGTAACCCTGAAGAATCAATCGATGAAACTCGAGTAGGTTACTTCTATCCATTATATCAATAAATTTTTGCTCTACATTGTATTGAGGACTTTGTATTTGTTTTTTCTCAGTCTTAACCCCTGGATACTGTGCGCTTCCAACGATCGTACTCATACCCACCGGTAAGCTACTACTCATACATTAACACATATACACACATATATATATACATATATATATATATATATATATATACAGAGAGAGAGAGAGAGAGAGAGAGAGAGAGAGAGGGGGGGGGAGAGAGAGAGAGATAGAGAGAGAGGAGAAGAGTTATAAATTACACATCTATTTTTAAATAAGATTCTTAGCTTAACCATCTTATCTGTTGGAGACTATTATGTAAATTCAACTTTTGGTGGTCTTGCCATTAGTAGATTTTTAAATTTATGTTCTTTCAGACATCAAATTTATTAGACCTGTTATCTTCTCATGTGAGATGCTTGACTCGACTGCATATAAAATACCAAGTAATTCTTCTTTTGTATTTTTTTGGCTATCCTCTTTCATTTCAAAATAAATAAAAAAATGACCCAGACAATAGGATTCATGTCATAAAAGTCACTTAATTTCTTTTTGAATTTACCATTCTTTTTGGATGCATTGCATGAAACCCAATCACCCATGAGAATAATTATCCAACTCCTCACGGGGATAGAATGGGATACAAGATTGATTTAATGTAGGGTCCTAAAAAGAAAGAAGCCTCTCAGGGGATGGTGCCAAAAATAGCTCAGCTTTGTAACCATCCCTTTTTGTAGATACTTCAGGCGTCAGGCAATAAACCTAGCTCTTATCTCTGAAAAAGTCATTATTTCAGTTCAGATAACCATCAGTGTTTATATATTTTACCAACCGCTCCGCACGAGCAGGATGTGACATAAGGTCAGTTTCTTAAGCGGAGTTTAGCAGGTTTAAATTCAGAGTTTTCCTTCTAGACCGGTTGCCAAACCAAGGTTAAAGAGCCCAGTCTGCCCTACTATTTATCAATAGCTGGAGGGAAAGTTGAATTCATACCTTTCCCAAGGGTATTAGCGCTAAGTGAAATGTATATTCTCCACTGTAGGAACGGCCGGTACAACAATATATATATATATATATATATATATATATATATATATATATATATATATATATATATCATAGAAAGGAAGGAAGAACTCAACACTGTAATTCCATAATAAATTTATTTCGACCAAAATTGGGGCCTATATAAATCGAAGTTGATTTAATACAGCTCCCCAAAATTCAGTCTCATCAGATGGGGATAAATTTACTTCTAAAAAAGTAAATTGATCCCCATCTGATGAGACTGAATTTTGGGGAGCTGTATTAAATCAACTTCGATTTATATAGGCCCCAATTTTGGTCGAAATAAATTTATTATGGAATTACGGTGCTGAGTTCTTCCTTCCTTTCTATGATATATATATATATATATTGTTGTACCGGCCGTTCCTACAGTGGAGAATATACACCGGTTCTCACTATAAATAGTGAGACACCGAGTGAAAAGGTTGTACTGTTACCATTTAACGGCAAGCTAGCCGTTCCTGTACCATTATTGTAAATACACTTGTCTTATTTTACCCTACCTCGACTTGACTTCTTTTTACTGTTGGATTAACATCACAACACACCACACACACACACACACACACACACACACACACATATATATATATATATATTATATATATATATATATATATTGTTCATCTTACTTGTATGGTTCGTGTGGTAGGAGCTAAGTAGTTATACACCTGCTTTTGTGTGGGTTGCTGCATTCAGGATTTTTTCAGGACAGCATGCCCCATCTATGTGTCATTCTCATCTAGCTTTTTTTCCGGTTCTTTTGTTAAAGTGGTACAGCCATACAGCTGCATCAATATGGATACAGAAATTGTCACAACAGTAATACCTCATTTTTTTGTGATTTAATATATTTTTAGTAATCTGTGAAGAAAGGTTTTTTCTACTTTCTAAAACTTATGTTAACTTATGAAATCTTAGAAATATAATTGTATTATTTGAACGTACATCTGATTACCTGTTCAATAGACATTTAAATGCACAAATTATATAAGCCGGCTTATAACACTACTTAAAATCTAAGAATTTATTTACCTCTGACTTTGTTATATAAGCAAAGTTAATAAAACTGTAGAAAATAGCTTAACAGATTCTACTGATTCAATTAGTTTCATTGAACATGTTTCTATGAGATAATGAAATTTGAAGTTGGTTGGTTGGAGTTTATGGCATGTCAACCCTATTGGTTTATTTTAAGCTGAAGACATTTTGTTTTATTCATTGATGATGGGCATTGAAAATTCTTGTTTTTAAAGACAATTTTAAAAAAAAACATTTTCTAAATCATTTAAAACATTTTTTTTTTGTTGAACTCATAGATGGAACCCTAACAGGTACTGCCACTCTGGCTCAGGGTGGACCTGAGAGTAATGGGGTACTCCACATTACCCAGAGTTCAAGAACTGGAACTTCACCACTAGCGTCATACCCAGGACACAGACCCGTCTAGCACATATATGATAAAATGGAGGCGCGTAGTCTAATGGTTAGAGTCATAGGAAATGGACTCGTCGACCCGAGTTCAATTCCTTGACAAAGCTGTTTGAACTTCACATACTGTTAATACCCTTGGAAAAGGTATGAATCCAATTCTCCCTCCAGCTATAGCTAAATAGCAGGGCAGACTTGGCTCTTTAACCTTGGCTAGGTAACCAGTCTAGGAGAAGGAAAACTCTGAATTCAAACCTGTTAAACTCTGCTTAATAAATTGACCTTGTGTCACATCCTGATCGTGTGGAGGGGTTGGTAAATATATATTTGATAAAAATGAGTGGGGATTTGCCATAAGGGTAATAGGATTTGGACAATCATTTGCGAGCTAGGGCTTGATGTAACCAGCCGATTGATTAGAGGGTACCTTTCTGACTACATGTCTAGCCTAAATAAAGGCCAAAGTGGAAAATGGGTTGGGTAAAATACCTACAATTAGGTCTTAGTGTTACATAATTATTGGATTCCTAATACATTTTTTAGGTAGTGTAGAAATCATTATGGTGATCAGTACAGCTGATGGCCTTGAGAGCGATTGACAGCGCTTGACCTCACTCTGACCTTGCTTTCCGGGGATGGATCGTGAGAACCGGAAGGCAATAGAAGGACCTCTTCCAGTTTAAGGATACTAAGTAAGAGTCAGTTAGAACTTAGAAGCCGAGCTAGCAACATGTAAGCCTCGTCTGCGCAGATTGTCTGGGTGGTGATTTGGAATAAAGTAACATCAACATAAATCGAAGTCTTGTGTTTATTACTAAAAACTAACAATGACACAGGGCTTCTGATAAGAAGTGATCCCCAAAAGAAACCAGACCCGGAATCCCAAGAAGACCAGACCTTAGAAGATATACCAGACCAAGATAGATGCTAGACGATTAGAAGCAAAGCCGGCCAGAAGAATAGACGACCAGAGTAAGAAGTAGTAAGAAAGGTATATAACGTTATATGCTGATTTGGCTTAGTGAAAAGACCAGTATATAACATTAGATTGATTTAATGCTACAATCAATATATTTCAAATATCCTAACCCATTGTTTTAACAATGTTTTTTTCTGTCCTGTTTGATCCTGGCTGGATGTTCCATACTTCTGACCTTGTGTCACATCCTTTAGCAAACTGCTTCCTTCAGGTTATCAGTGGTGCCGAAACCCGGGAATGAACCAGGGACCTTCAGATTATCAGACAGTCGTAGTCGTAATTGCTTGGCTCTCCCAGCAGTTCTCGTCTTCTCACTAGCACTATCCAAATATATCCTCTCTTCCACTCGTTTCAACAGCCAAAATGCTACTGCAGACTTTCTCCCCGATCTGAGAGGGCAGGTCCCTAAATATTCCATTGCTGTGTTTCATCCGGGCTCCTTACTCTGAATTGCACGTTCGACACTCATCAGCACGCGTCAATCCTCACGACGAGACTTTACAACCGGGTTACTCTGCACTGCCCGTGCGGAATTTCACCAGCATTTCAGCAACGAAGAGGTGACGAGTTCAATTTCCGTGGTCCCTCACTGCACTCCTCCCCCTCGCACAGGCCTCACATATCCGGACTCGTTTCGTTCGTGGGGGCTGGGAATCTGCTCATCCACACATCCTACTCATGACAAATGGGTCGGGTAAATACCTACCTGATAGGAATCTTCTCGTCTTATCTATTTCATTTATCATAGTATTTTCAAGCACTTGGTGAGGAGACCACACAACTTGTCATTGTTTCAGAGTATGAGAAAAAAACAATCCATCACGTAATGTTATAGCTTACTTACTTAGAGTATACAGGAAAAACCTGACAGTATTTTGAAAACATATATATAGTCATCCACAGACACGTGTTTCAGCTTATCACGTCTCTTCAGTGTGGCTAGATATTTTGTGAGCTACCTACAGCCAGGATAGAAACCCGATCGATTCAGCATCAGGTATCAAGATAGCTTAACAGCTCAGCTATCGTCACCCACAGAATGCAAAGGGGATTTTAACTGTTTTAATACACACATCTGTATGTATGTAAAGGCCGCCGTAGAGTGCTCCATCCCTTTTATAGACATTTTGTGAGCTACCTACAGTCAGAATAGAAACCAGATCGATTCAGCATCAGGCAGATAGCTTAACCGCTCAGCTATCGTCACCCACAGAATGCAAAGGGGATTTTAACTGTTTTAATACACACATCTGTATGTATGTAAAGGCCGCCATAGAGTGCTCCATCCCTTTTATAGACATTGTGTGAGCTACCTACAGTCAGGATAGAAACCCGATCGATTCAGCATCATACAGATAGCTTAACCGCTCAGCTATCGTCACCCACAGAATGCGAAGGGGATTTTAACTGTTTTAATACACACATCTGTATGTATGTAAAGGCCGCCGTAGAGTGCTCCATCCCTTTTATAGCAGAGCGTTGCGGTTATGCTTTAGTTGGCAGTCGTCAGCGAAATAAACAGATTTTGTTAAAGACCACAGAATATTTCTTCTTGATGATCTGTAAGTGTAGACGTCCAAGTTGTCCTGTTGTTTTTCGTATATCTGAGGCTCTGAATATAATTTGCATCCTCCAAGTTGTCCTGTTGTTTTTCGTATATCAGGCTCTGAATATAAGTTGCATCCTCCATGATAAACAAACACAAGTTATCATACCGTTCAAAGCAACCCTTGAGATTGCCGGATTTCATAATTTCGGTCTTTGAAATTTTTCATATTTTTCAGAAATCCTTCATATTTCTCAAGCCATTTTCAGAACCTTAAAGTAATAATACGGTTAAAAGCATCTGGAGGCAAAATAAAATATTAAAAAAAAGAAAGGAATATTTATTAAATGAAAAGAACTGATAGAATGAAAACATCTCCAAGGGTTTATCGAATTTCAAGGGATGCTGTTCCAATTATAATTTTCCATTCCTATCCTCCCTTTCAATTTATTTCCACCGAAAGATTTTTCCCTTCTAATTGGCTTGGGCTGATATCATGGTACCCATTGGCAGCAAGATTATTGCTATTGTAATTACCATTAATGACGAGCGGGATCATAACACTGGACTAGATAACGAGCCTATGGTAATGAGCATGTGTATACCACCAAGATGGCTTGCTTGGCCCTAACTATGCACGTAAGGGATTTCACATGCTGTGTAGTTGTCAGTTGTATGTTTTCTGATAAACGTTCAGGCATAAGCCAATCAGTTGTTTGCTAAATCATGCAAATAAAAAAAAGGATCTTGCTTGCCTTATTTTAGAATTATATTTTTCTTTTTTTCTTTTTCTTCAAAAGAACAGTCTCACTTGCTTAAGATTAAGCCTAACATTTTACAATTTATAACTTTATATATGGTAGCATATTAGAGCCATATCTTATTTGTTAAATGAAAATTAGAACATGGTCACGTCAAGCCCTAGCACCTATATGATTTTCCCAACCCTATTGCCCTTATGGCAAGCCCCAACCCCTTTTTATCATATGGGTGCTAAAAGGCGGTGGCTGCGGGTCTATATGTCCTGGGAATGACGTTAAACTTTATCTTATGGTGAGGTTCCAGTTGTGGAGGTTTGGGGAATGTGGAGCACCCCTTCATCACCATTGCTCCCTGGTCCACTCTAACCCGGAGTGGTAGTACCTGTTAGGGTCCCATCTATGGGTTAAATAGAAAAATGTATTTTTTTTTAAATTGTATTATCCATTAAGAATTGATTTATTTCAAAACTTTATCGGCATTAAATGACCCACTGAGGTTGATATGCCGTAAAACAAAACAAACAAACCAAACAAACAAAATTAGAACACAAGTTCTAAAATATTCAGTTCCTAATATTAGTTTTCAGACACCACAACTCCATTCACTCTGTCTGTATACCCTGCAGTGGGGTGAGACACCCCACAAAAGGAGTGTGCTGAGTATGACACTAAACTGGGTCTGATAGTGAAGCTCCAGTTTTGGATCTCTGGAGTGTGGAGTACCCCTTCATTGCAATTACTCCCAGGTCCACTCTGGCCAATATCTAAAGAGACATATCTTTTTGTTAAGTGAAAATTAGAAGAATAAATAGTATTCAGTCCCTACTATTTATAACACTATTAAAGTGTTATGGGTTGATTGGCGATCTGTTAATTAATTACAAATTAATTTAAACTACTCTAATTATTAATTATGGTAGTTTGTTAAAAGTTAAAAGTTACTGTAAGAAAAAAAATGTAAAAATAAGAAAAACAATAATAATAATAATAATAATAATAATAATAATAATTATGTAGAATACAGTGTTTGAATAAAAAACTAGACACGACTGGGTTGGAAGGTGATTCACTGGGAATTATGCAAAAAATTAAATTTGGACCATACAACAAAATGGTATATGTATAAACCAGAATCTGTTCTTGAGAACGAAACGCATAAAATTATATGGGACTTTGAAATAAAACGGATCACCTTATCCCAGCAAGAAGACCAGACCTAGTGTTGATAAACAATAAAGAAAGAACTTGTTAACTGGTGGATTTTGCAGTACCAGCAGATCACAGGGTGAAGCTAAAGGAAAATGAAAAAAAATGGACAAATATCTAGACCTTGCCAGAGAACTGAAAAAGTTATGGAATATGAAAGGGAAAGTGATACCAATTGTAGTTGGTGCACTTGGAACAGTCCCAAAAGGATTAGAAAAGGGTTTGAAAAGTTTGGAAATCAGAGGAAGGATTGAAACCATCCAGAACATTGCACTGCTGCAATCTGCCAGAATACTCAGAAGAGTCCTGGAGACCTGAGGAGACTTGCTGTCACACAGACTCCAGTGAAAGGCCATCAGCTAATGCTGATGTGAAAACTCAAAAGGAGCAACTAATAATGTTTATATTAAAAATATAAATTTATCTAAACAAAGAATTTTCACGTAGACAAAGAAATTCCTTAGATTATGGAATTTGACATATATCATCGGAATTTTAAATTTTGCCAAAATAAAATGATAATTTAACAAATAAGATTCCATGTTTTTGAAAAGTTGGTCAAAAATTTCAAAAATCTCAGAGGAGTGTGGAGTACCCCTTCATTGCAATTACTCCCAGGTCCACCTGGCCAATATATTAAGAGGCATATCTGTTTTGTTAAGTGAAAATTAGAAGATTAAACAGTATTCAGTCCCTACTATTACTTTTCAGATACCTCAACTTCTCCTACTCTGTATCCCCTGCAGTGGCAAAAGAATCCCACACAAATGGGGTGTTCGTGGTGTGTGTTGCGAGAGAAACCACGAACATAGTAGTTCGAAGCGTGCACGACTGTGTTTGGCATGCTGAATGAGATCAGAGGCGAGTGGGGAGATTGAACTCGCATCCTCCCAATCGTGAGTCGTGGCCTGACGCATGGGAATTGCTAAACTATCGAGAGTGTCCCGGATGTGAAGGATTGGCGCGTGTTGATTAGTGTCGCACGTGCTGCACGGGCAGGTCAGAGTAAGGAGCCCGGATGAACACTGTAATTGTGTATTTAAAAAGCGGGCAGTAGCATTTTGGCTGTTGTTACGAGTGGACGAGAGAAAAGATATTTGGATAGTGTTGGTGAGAAGTGTGCAGCATTGCTGGGAGAGATTGTTTCAGACTGAACACTTGGTCAGTTGGGAGAGTAAAAGCGTCGGACTTAACTGTGCTGCCCAGAGACAATTCTTATTAGAGTGTGACACATAAATTCATCTAATAGTGAGGCTCAAGGTCTGAAGTTCTGGGGAGGTTAAGTCATACCCAGAGTATCAGTACCTGTTTGGGGCCCATCTACAGGTCAAGTAGATCTGTTTAAAATTATTAAAATTTAAGATTATAGGAAAGGTCTATTGATGCTACTTTGGTATGTGATTTACATGTGATGAAATTGCTTTGGTATATGATCTACGTTTTATATTGTGATTCATTATAAATATTTTCATCAAGAATTAGAGAAGCACCTATATTAGTTTTTGTTAAGTATCTGGCCGCCATCCTTGGCCAGTTCTAAAAGAACTTAAAGTAAATAATAATGAAACAATTTTATTAATAACTGGGGTTTAAATAAAAATAAAATCATGGAGAATGTGATGTAAATAACAAAGGGAATTGTGACTTGTATAGTAATATAGTTTCGGTTACAGACAGACAAACCCACAATCTCCATTATAATAAGATTTGACACATAGCCGGTACACTAATAGGTACAACTACTCCGGGTCAGAGTAAAACTAGGGGTAATGACATTACCCCTAGGTTAATGGTAACAAAATGGCATTACTTTTTGACTCACCGTCATATTATTAAGTGAGATTAATACTTATGGGCAGTAGTATCCTATTTGCGGGATATGTATACTTATTTACCATTTTAATAAAATCTTTTTAACATTAGATAGGAAAATTCATATCGATAGAAGTGCACATATTTATTTAGTAAAATTTATCAACTTTATTATATAAACAACAACTTTTTATCTCATCTATAAAACAATTATCCTCATATCTAATAACAGAGGATTGGAAAATTAGTTTTCCATTATGTTTCCTAATTGTATCATTAAGTAAGCTTAATATTTCTGATGAATTAACCAACTTTGGTTTGTGTCTGTGGTACATACACTGGTAATCCAGAAAATATATGCTTCTTATCACATCATATTCCGTACACAGAGAAAATTCGACCTTCATCAGAGTGAAATTTTGTTTTTTAAATAAAATAAAATAAAAAAATAAATTTAAAAAAATAAAATTAAATAAAATCTAAATAAATTAAATAAATAAATTAAATAAAATTAAATAAATAAATTAAATAAAATTAAATAAATAAATTAAATAGAATTTTAAAAAACGAAATAAAATAAAGAATAAAATTTCGCTCTGATGAAGGTCAAATTTTCTCTATGTACAGAATATTTTCAAATTTTTCTATTATTATTATTTCATTTCATTTGTTTATTTATTGATAATAATAGTTTAAACCGTGTACACAGAGATGAACTGACTGAAACACATGTGCAAGTGATATTGATTAAATTCATCTTTTATTATCCATTCTGTTCTTTCTTTTTTTTATTCATTCTTCCTCATATTGTCGGATTCATTTCCAATTCCATCTTTACATATATATATATATATATATATATATATTATATATATATATATATTATATATATATATATATATATATCTAATCTGAAGAATGAAAAATTGTATATGTACATAATATATATATAATATAATGATACTATATAAAATGGGATAAAAACTCAAAAGTCAGGGTTTTAGGCTTTTGATCCACAGGTGTGCTAGTATTCAACGTGTCTGACTTTTTGTGTGCTGTAAGAAATAATAATCAGCAAGCCCATCAACCTCCGCCACTGATGAGAAAATTCAGCAATCTTTAGAGATGGTAATGGTGCACCAGCTTCTTCTTTGCAGATTAGTCTTGCTTCTGCAGATCAAATCATCCACGATGAGCTTGGCTTCCATAAAGCGATTGTGTGGATAATTTTTGAACTCCCTCATATATAATTACATGGAACATTTTTCTCGATTTTAGAATTTGATAAAATCTTGACACTACCTGGTTTTCTTGGGTATTTTAGATGCTCTTTAACCATAACAGTAAATGTCACATTTTGTAAAGCAGCTTTACTCCTTTTTCCTTTCTGATCGTCTATCTGTCCTCTTTGTGGGGTAACAGAAAGAAACTCGATTCTTGCGCAAATATTTTATTCATGTTGCCTTTTTTTTTAACTTTTTCTAAATATGTAAAACACGGTAAAGAAAACTGCTCCGTCTAGCCAGATTGCTGTCTGGAAAGCTTAAAGTGTATAAAACAACAATAATCCTCTTTGCAAAATGTATGTGGATTCATTTTAATGCAATTTAAGAAAAGAAAAAAAAAAGAACAGAAATTAAGCCAAACGTGATTAAAAATTCAGCATTCACTGAACCAGAAATAAAATATGCTCACTTTTAAGTTAGAAAATACTTTTCTTTTTCCTCGTTATTTTTATCCTATGCTTTTAAGAAAGCAAAATCTAATTTCTTCTTTAAGTAAGTAAAGTATATCTATATTATAGAAAAAAGGATTTTATTTCAAATTATTCTATCTGCTGTTTACATTTCCAAATGAGAGCCAATATATTGCTGATATTGATAGAATTTGTATATTTTAGTATTATCTGCGTTATTCGGACTATTGTCCCATCTTCATTATTATTTGTACAACGTTTCGGCCGATATGCCCCCGGCCTTCTTCAGGTATTTCTTGTCGGATTCAGGAACCTTCTCGGACTCGGGAAGCTTCTTTTCGAACTCGGGAACTTTCTTGTCGTATTCGGGAGCCATCACGGAACTTTGAACCTAACCCTTTATTTATTCCACGGGGGTATCCTGTTCTCATTCCGCTAACCATAGCTGGGTTTTCCCGAGTTCGAAAAGAAGGTTCCCGAATCCGAGAAGGTTCCCGAGTCCGACAAGAAATACCTGAAGAAGGCCGGAGGGTATATCGGCCGAAACGTTGTACAAATAACAATGAAGATGGGGACAATAGTCCGAATAACGCAGATAATACTAATCTTCAAGTCTCATCTCAAACATTCAGAGAAATTGCATATTTTACTATTTTCTTATCAATTTCTTTCATTTCTTCTTCTTTTTAAATGAATATGTACAGGAGTTACAGGAGGGTCAATGTTTTAGGTTTAAGGGTAGCTGGTTATTCTTGGTGTGTATTCCAAGGGTTTGCTTTTAACCCCATCATATTTGGTGGTCAAGCTGAAAAGGAATTTAAGAAAAGGAAGAGACAAAGACAAAAGTTGGTGTTTTAGCCTGTGAGAAGGCGTTGGACTTGCTTTTTTTCGCCCCCCCCCAATAAAGACCTGTTGAGTTAAATATTTATTTTTCCGCTCTATTTTTTCCTTCTAGAATGTGTTACTTTAAAAACTTATAAAATGACTAGTTAGCTACAGTTTTTAAATAAAATTAGTTAGGTATTTGTTTGACTCTTGCGTTTTAATGCAAAGTACATATTTACCAAGCCCTTTCACTGCACACAGGATGCAACACAAGATCAATTCTTAGGGACCAATTATGTACATTGTACAAACAGAAATATGAATTTCAGGTTAAATTAAACAAAGCGAAGAAAAGACGACAAAAATGACAAAGGACTTTTCCCCGGTAAAGCGAACAAAAGAAGGATGGGTAACAATAAGTTCGGAAATAGTTAGATCAAAAGATAAAGATGCGTAGGCGGTTGTCAATATAAAAGCCAAAGGGTCGAGTCGTCAGTTGAACAGTCAGGAGAAGACGCGAACTCCAAGTGAGCATGACGGTCGCTCACGGTCACAGCCGCAGGCTGCGAGGCATCACCTAGCCACCCACTTCACTATCTCCACCATCCCAACAGTAGGGCCAGTCATCGTCAACCCTCGGTCGAGTAATTGTCAATGCCCGCCGCCACCACGAGAAGAAATAAAAGTTCAAAGTCCCACTACATACGCCTGGTTGTGATCTTTATAACCCGACTACTAACATACACGATTTAGCGGCGGGAATGAGAATAAGAATTTGATGGCTATGCAACAATTAGTTTGAATTCAGAGTTTTCCTTCTCTTAGACTAGTTGACATACTAAGGTTAAAGAGCCACGTCTGATCTACAATTTACTCATTGCTGAGAGGAGAATAATTACATTCATACCTTTCCCAAGGGTCTTAGTGCTATATAAAAATGAAAGCAGCTTTATCCAGGATTTGAACTTAAGTCTGTGGGGATTAAAATTTACATTTAAAATTTAAAAAAAAAACTCCATTGTACTATTCAACCCATAGTTGTGGGGATGAGGGTGCTCCTACCTTTCCCATGAGTATTTGTCCAAAAGAGAATGCAATAGTGAAATTGGATTTCAAACTTGCTTACTATAATGTTGCAGTCCGGTACAAAATGCTTAGTTTTGCTCTGACCCACAATCTTATGTGTTAATGACCAATGCATTTTCTGTTCGTCTAATTACAATTAATTGTTAAATAATAATCATCAATTCCACTCCCAGACTTTCCAGTGAATGAAATGGCTTAAGCTTTACAAGAAGAAGAATCAGTAGACCTGTAATCCTAAACAGTTTCGGTCTAATAAAGTCTAATTACATTCATAATTACATTTGAACTGGGAGAGCAGACTAAGCCTCTTTTATATCAACACAAATAAGTCAGGCATTGTCAGAAAGTGTTCATTTATTTCTTAAGCAAGCAATGTTTTTGGTTGGTTGTTTGGTTTAATGGTATATCAACCTTTGTGGGTTATTAATTGCCAAGTCTTGATTTTTATATATTATTAGAATTCTGGGGTATGGGAGTTAACGCCCTTTGTCTGCGAGCCTCTGTTTCGAACCAACCAATCATGAGTCAGCATAATTTGGCGGCAAAGCCGAATTAGGCAAATCAGCCCTCTTCTGATCCAGCAACCCAAGGGAACGGACCGAACAAAAGGTCGCTCCTACTATTCTTCAACACACAGAATCGGAGTCGGACGCTAGCAGAAGTCCATCATATCCGAATGGAACAGAAGGCAGTAGCAAGGGGCTCCGTTAATACCCCATATCTCAGGATAAGTGACAAATATTATTTGCGCCAACGAAACTAAAGTTTGCAATTGTTCTTCTGTAATACAAGTCTTTATTCATATTTCTGTTGTTCGTTTTATTTCTTTGACTCTTAACCTGTCTGCCACACTCGTGGTTAACTTCAGTACAAATCTAGGAGTACTGCCGCTGGTGTTCTTTTCTTTATAATATATATATTTACCAACCCCTCCGCACGAGCAGGATGTGACACAAGGTCAATTTCTTAAGCGGATATCAACAGGTTTAAATTCAGAGTTTTCCTTCTCCTAGACCGGTTGCCTAACCAAGGTTAAAGAGCCCAGCCTGTCCTACTATTTATCCATAGCTGGAGGGAGAGTAGGATTCATACCTTTCCCAAGGGTATTAGCGCAAAGGGAAATCCAGTCACGAAATCCAGGATTTGAACTCAGGGCGACGAGTCCATTTCCCATGACTTTAGGCATTACACCACGCGCTTCCTTGATTTTTAAATAGGATTTGTTTAAGAAGTGTTCATTAACTATATTAACTACATCTTCATTAAATTCATGTTTATTACTGAATTAGTAGAAATAATTTTCATTAAATTCATGTTTATTACTAAATTAGTAGAAATAATTTTCATTACATTCATGTTTATTACTGAATTAGTAGAAATAATTTTCATTAAATTCATGTTTATTACTAAATTAGTAGAAATAATTTTCATTACATTCAAGTTTATTACTAATTAGTAGAAATTATTTTCATTAAATTCATGTTTATTACTGACATTAAATTCATGTTATTACTAAATTAGTAGAAATAATTTTCATTAAATTCATGTTTATTACTAAATTAGTAGAAATAATTTTCATTAAATTCATCATTACTATTACTGAATTAGTAGAAATATTTTCATTAATTCATGTTTATTACTAAATTAGTAGAAATAATTTTCATTAAATTCATGTTTATTACTAAATTAGTAGAAATAATTTTCATTAAATTCATGTTTATTACTAAATTAGTAGAACTAATTTTCATTAAATTCATGTTTATTACTAAATTAGTAGAAATAATTTTCATTAAATTCATGTTTATTACTAAATTAGTAGAAATAATTTTCATTAAATTCATGTTTATTACTAAATTAGTAGAATATTTTCATTAAATTCATGTTTATTACTAAATTAGTAGAAATGATTTTCATTAAATTCCTGTTTATTACTAAATTAGTAGGAATGATTTTCATTAAATTCATGTTTATTACTAAATTAGTAGAAATAATTTCATTAAATTCATGTTTATTACTAAATTAGTAGAAATAATTTTCATTAAATTCATGTTTATCACTAAATTAGTAGAAATAATTTGTTCATTAAATTCATGTTTATTACTAAATTAGTAGAAATAATTTTCATTAAAATCATGTGTATAAATAAATACAGGGAGCACTAGAACGATTTCATTCAACCCTCAAGACTATGATGAGGACCTATTGCCTTCACCACCAAGATGATTGGGATTGTTACATATTAATTGGATCCCTATTACTTTTTAAGGTAGTATAGAAATCCATTTGGCGATCAGTACAACTGATGGCCTTGAGAGTGAGTGACAATGCTTGACCTCACTCTCACCTTGCGTTCTGGGATGATCGTGAGAATCGGAAGCGATAGAAAGCCCTTCCGGTTTAAGGGGTAAGCAACTTAGTCAGTTGCAGTAGAGTTGCAGTTAGTCAGTTGCAGAGTTAGAAGCTAGCAAGATGTGGCTCTCAGCGCGCAGTTGTCTGGTACTGGGGTTCCATGAATAAACTAACATCCAAAGTAAATCGAAGTCTTGTTGTTATTACTAAAAGCTAACAATATCACAAGGCTTCTGATAAGAAATGGTCCCCAGCAGAACCAGACACGGAATCCCCAGACAAGAAGACCAGACGAGACCTGTAGAAGATATACCCGCCCATTAGAAGATAGAAGACTAGACAGAGAAGAAAAGAAAAGGCGCTACGTAACAGGATGAAGGTACCCCTTTCCTGAGGTTTGTGGCCAGAGACGCTCCACAAGAATCTTTAGGATTCAGCCATTTCGAGATGATATTCGGACATTCCATAAAAGGACCTCTGGCGATGTCGTGAGAAAAATGGATACAAGACATTCCAACGAAAGAATCCTTGTCAGACTATATAACCCGCTTCAGAACACGGTTGTACGAAACCAGTAAAGTGACACGAGAAAATCTCCGGATAAGCCAGAGCCGGATGAAACAACGCTATGATCTAAACACAGTTCGTAGAAATTTCAAAACAGGAGATAAAGTGTTAGTATTATTACCCTTGTCTAAACACCCGCTTAAAGCCCAATTTCATGGTCCATATAAAATTTCCCGAAAAGTCGGTGACCTCAATTACATAGTTAACACCCCCGACCGGAGAAAGGCAACCCAAATATGATATGTCAACATGATCAAACCCTATCACGAAAGGGAAAAGGAGAATCCCGTTTTGGTCACCACTGGGCCCATACCTTTGATATATATAAACTAATTGGGTAATTTTTGAGGAAATGCGTCCCGGTCCCCCGCCTCCGAAATTGCTGCCTGGTGAATTTTAAAATAACGACCCCAAGGTTCTACAAGTTTCCTTGTGTTAAATATAGGGGGGAGGTAAATTTCACGGGGTAAAATAGGTGTTACCTATTGTTTATCTATCTATCTATCTTAGTCTATTCAAAACTATCCATCTTCATATCTATCTATCTATCTATCTATTAAATACTAAGATTTTCTTTTATTACGATGAATACATAAGAATTACGATAAATAAACAAGAATTATGACAAATTACAGTAAATAAACCAGAATTAC
>CM042143.1:19504531-19507031 GCA_023376005.1 Doryteuthis pealeii
TAGATCATTGAAAAACTATGACATCGTTGGAATTGTATGATAAACATGAGGATAATAGATCATTGAAAACTATGACATCGTTGGAATTAGATGATAAAACATGAGGATAATAGATCATTGAAAAACTATGACATCGTTGGAATTAGTATGATAAAACATGAGGATAATAGATCATTGAAAAACTATGACATCGTTGGAATTAGTATGATAAAACATGAGGATAATAGATCATTGAAAAACATATGACATCGTTGGAATTAGTATGATAAAACATGAGGATAATAGATCATTGAAAAACTATGACATCGTTGGAATTAGTATGATAAAACATGAGGATAATAGATCATTGAAAAACTATGACATCGTTGGAATTAGTATGATAAAACATGAGGATAATAGATCATTGAAAAAACTATGACATCGTTGGAATTAGTATGATAAAACATGAGGATAATAGATCATTGAAAACTATGACATCGTTGGAATTAGTATGATAAAACATGAGGATAATAGATCATTGAAAAACTATGACATCGTTGGAATTAGTATGATAAAACATGAATAATAATCATTGATACATCGTTGAATTAGTATGATAACATGAGGATAATAGATCATTGAAAAACTATGACATCGTTGGAATTAGTATGATATTGAAAACTATGACATCGTTGGAATAGTATGATAAAACATGAGGATAATAGATCATTGAAAAAACTATGACATCGTTGGAATTAGTATGATAAAACATGAGGATATAGATCATTGAAAAACTATGACATCGTTGGAATTAGTATGATAAAACATGAGGATAATAGATCATTGAAAAACTATGACATCGTTGGAATTAGTATGATAAACATGAGATAATAGATCATTGAAAACTATGACATCGTTGGAATTAGTATTGATAACATGAGGATAATAGATCATTGAAAACTATGACATCGTTGGAATTAGTATGATAAAACATGAGGATATAGATCATTGAAAAACTATGACATCGTTGGAATTGGTATATAAAAATGAGGATAATGATCATTGAAAACTATGAATCGTTGGAATTAGTATGATAAAAATGAGATATAGATCAAACTATGACATCGTTGGAATTAGTATGATAAAACATGAGAATAATAGATCATTGAAAAACTATGACATCGTTGAATTAGTATGATAAACATGAGATATAGATAATGATCATTGAAAAACTATGACATCGTTGGAATTAGTATGATAAAACATGAGATAATAGATCATTGAAAGATCGTTGGATTGGTATGATAAACATGAGATAATAGATCATTGAAAAAACTATACATCGTTGGAATTAGTATGATAAAATGTAGATAAAATGAGGATAATAGATCATTGAAAAAACTATGACATCGTTGGAATTAGTATGATAAACATGAGGATAATAGATCATTGAAAACTATGACATCGTTGGAATTAGTATGATAAACATGAGGATAATAGATCATTGAAAAACTATGACATCGTGGAATTTAATGATAAAACATGAGATAATCAGATCATTGAAAAACTATGACATCGTTGGAATAGTATGATAAAACATGAGATAATAGATCATTGAAAAATCATCGTTGAAAATGATCAAAAACTATGAGATGAAAAACTGATGAACATCGTTGGAATTAGTATGATAAACATGAGGATATAGATCATTGAAAACTATGACAATCATGTTGGACATTGGTAATGATAAAACATGAGATAATAGATCATTGAAAAACTATGACATCGTTGGAATTAGTATGATAAAAATGAGGAATTAGTATGATAAAACATTGAAAACTAATGACATCGTTGGAATTAGTATGATAAAACATGAGATATAGATCATTGAAAAACTATGATATCGTTGGAATTGTATGATAACATGGATAATAATATTGAAAACTATGGTGGAATTAGTATGTAAAACATTGATAATAGATCATTGAAAAACTATGACATCGTTGGAATTAGTATGATAAACATGAGATAATAGATCATTGAAAAACTATGACATCGTTGGAATTGGTATGATAAAACATGAGATAATAGATCATTGAAAATATGAATCAATTGGTATGATAAAACATGAGGATAATAGATCATGAAAAACTATGACATCGTTGAATTGTATGATAAAACAGAGATATAGATCATTGAAAAACTATGAACATCGTTGGAATTATTATAAAACATGAGGATAATAGATCATTGAAAAACTATGAGCATAATGGTATAAAAACATGACATAATACATCATTGAAAAAACTATGACATCGTTGAAATGTATGATAAAACATGAGGATATAGATCATTGAAAACATATGACATCGTTGGAATTAGTATGATAAACATGAGGATAATAGATCATGAAAAACTATGACATCGTTTGGAATTATATAATAACTTAAATTTTGAAAATGTGTTTTTTTTTTGAAAATTTGTTGGCCAGAAACTTGAAAAATCACAAATAAATTTGTTA
>CM042143.1:19512031-19531458 GCA_023376005.1 Doryteuthis pealeii
GTCTTTTGTTATCTTTTGCTCATTAACAAAAATAATAAATATATAATGAGACAATTTCTTTCAACTCAACTTATTTGTTACTTTTGCTTTTTTTATTGATGCTTCAAATAAAACAAGTAAATATTTAACATTTCTATCACGGCACTTGAAAAAACTCGTTTGGTACATTCATTATGAACTTGGTAAGCATACTTAGGAAAATTTTCATGTAAAAACCTCTTGGCAAATTCATTGGCATTTTTCTATGGTATCAAGGTTTAAGAGTATTGTTCATTTTTAATCCATTATATATATATAATATATATATATATATATATAATATTGGTTAGGGAGGTTGATTTAGAAGGCTATCACAATGCAGTTTGGAATAAATAAAAATAATAATACAGTAACAATGGTGTTGTGGATGTTGACCTGTATTTTTATTATTTTCTTGAATTTTTCGAGTAATACCTCTTTATCAAAAGAATTGACTGAAGCAGTCCAGCTATGGCATTTCCAAATGAATTTTTTTTTTTTGAAAATGATGTTTTTTTTAAATAACTGTATTCTCGTGTGAGCGTTTATTTTTGTTTGTACGTGGGTGTTATGTTGTAATGCGGTGATATTGAAAATGCATGTTGGTTGTTGACTTAAGCATGATCCTAGCGCGGATATATTATATATATATATATATATCTATATATATATATATATTGTGTGTGTGTGTGTGTGTGTGTGTGTGTGTGTGTGTGGATTAAACAAAAGACACATTTCCTGTTTAACAATTTATATTTTTGATCTTTTCGAGTTTTCTGGCAACCTTGTTAATATTTAGGTAGAATTCATGGATAAGTCCATCAAAGTTCAGTCCCGAGTACTTTCGACTTTCAAAGTGCATCATCATGGAGGGGTGATGTGTTCTTTTTTTTTTTAGAATATATCAATGTGGATGCTGGAAGAGAAGATTTGATGAGAAAGGTGTTATAGGCATTTTAAAATATGTATTTTTTTTTTTTACAGTTTAAATGATACAATTCAATGATTAAAAATCAATCAATTTTCATCGTATACAATAAGAAAAAAAAACATTCACAGAAATAAAGATATTTTTGATGTGAAATCAATTGGAAATTTTCCTCCTACAATTATTTTTTTATATTGTTACATTTTTGGGGTTAGAATAATAAATACATTTTTAGATCTTAAACTAAACAAGTAATTAAGAACGAGTCTAAATTTTTTTGTCATAAGTGCAAAAAAAAAAATATTTTAGAAAAATAAAAGATCTGTTTCAAAACACTCAAGTGTTAGGGTTACATTATTAAAATAATATTCTCCAATGTATGTGACGGAGAACGAGAAAGGAAAGGGGAGAAGACAGTGTCTTGCTTGCCGGGATGAACCCGCGTCCTCCCGCATGCAAAACGGTGCGATGTAGAAACTGAAGGACGCGAGGTTTGAACTGACGTGCCCGGATGTTTGGCTAATATGCCCATAAAATACAAGTGAGTTAAAGCGCGGGCAGTCAGCAAGTCAGGCAGCAGCAGAAGCAGTAACGACGAAGCGCTTTTCAGTAAAGAAATGGATTTTTAGTCGAACAAGAAACGAAAAACTAGGAAATCTGTTTTGACTGCTAAAGATTATTTGACTACGACGACGGATTTTTTCCAACTGCCAGACGAGAATGGTGTTGACCAACTTGTGAGAAGCGGAGACTCGCTTGTTTGGTTCCCCTTGCGGGAACTTGTTGATTCGAAGGTCTATTTCGCCCATATATATTTCCCCTTGATATATGTATAAAAAACGAAAAATTCTTAAGATAAACAACATTGTTATATGCAATTCTAAGTATTTTTTAAATTTTTATTTTGAAAAGAATTGCATAATTATTTTCCTTTTACCATTTTCTCTACAACTTTTTCTCTCTCAGCAACCTGGTGTTCTAGAACCTTTTTAAGTCTGGTCTAGACAGTACTTCCACTAGTTGTTTAATCCTTTTTATTATTCTGGGAGATTGTTAATACTTTATGTTAGACATATATTTGTCTGCTGCTTTAATGTCTATTAGTAATAATTATGCTTTTGTTATCTTCTGTTCTCATTCTTATGTTATCCAATAGTTTTGGCTTAGCTTATTATTATTATGTAAACTTTTGCAATAGATATAATGGGTTTAACGCTTAATCCATCTTTTATCATTCAATTCTAGATAACTATGAAATTGCTTATCTGAACTTACACTCTTTGGCAGAATCATCAATATAAACTTTGATTATTTCTCTGAATGTTTGGGAATGAGAGCTTCGAAGATTATATTATCTGCGTTATTTGACTATTGCCCCATTTTCATTATTATTTGTACAACGTTGGGCCGATATACCCTCCGGTCCCCTTCTTCAGGTATTTTCCGATCGAGAAGTTTTCCAAGATCCGAGAAGGTTCCCGACCGACAAGAAATTACTGAGAAGCCGGGGTTATATGGCGAACGTTGTCCACATAAACAATGAAGGTGGGGACCATAGTCCGAATAATGCAGATAATACTAAACTTTGATTATTTTAAAAATAGGAACCCGATTGTCTAGTTTCTTGAAATAAATCTCGAATTGAATTGTTCAAATTAAGAATATACATTATATCTTCCCTTACATACATCTGTTTTGCCAGTCTCACATATATTTCCCCTGGTTAAAAGGTCGGCAATAGATTCAGATGAACAAGACAACAACACATTGAAGTTAAAAAAAAAATTATTCAGAAAGTTTAACAAATTGCAAGCTTAATGGCGTTTGCGACCAAGACTTATCTGCTGAATTTCTTTATGGTTTTGGGCACCGATTTACATGTCTCACTGTTACCTGCTCAACACTATAATACTTTAGTCATGAATTCATCTTGGCACCAATATTTCCTCCTCTGCTGGCAGGGCAGATATAATCCTTAATTTTTCCAATACGCGACTGAAATAAATGAATAACTAAAAGGTTTGTCAATTTCGAATTGTTGTATACCCTTTTCATTACTTACTTCTATTCTTCTGTGTTCATCTTTTCTATCTTACGTCTTCTAACATCTCTTCTAGTGCCTGACTATCTTGGGGACTTCGTGCTCTGTCTTCCCATTGGGGATTTCCTTTAATCAGAAGCCAGTGTCATTGGTAGTTTGTTTAGGATAATAACACAAATTCGATTTACTTAGATCATCTATTTTATTCTCGAAATCCCCACCGACTACCTGCGCAGATTGAGTCGGCCGGCGTGCATAACACGACTTACCACAGTCGTGGTCTTGTGATCTGACTAAAATCATTTCTAATCTGAACCGGAAGGGGTCACCTCCACCGATTCTAGGTATCCACCGGAAAGGGAATCAGGATAAGACAAAGCTTTCACTCATGTCTTCACTTTACAGGCCCTTGTCACTCATATGCTGAGTTTGGCGAGGGCCGGTATCGCCAAGACTTGACGGTTGCCAGCCGAACACTCTACGTTACTAAAGAAAAGGTAACAAAAGAGGAAAGTAAGAAAGAAGAAAGAAAGAAGAAACGAGAAGAAATGGGTACAAGAAAGATAGAAATCATGGAGTAGAAATAATATATGATTAAAGAAAGAAAGAAAAGAAGAAAGAAAGATCAAGAAAAAAGCACGAAACAAGGTACTACAAGAGAAGAAGAAAGAAGAAAGAAAGAAAGAAAGAAAGAAAGAAGAAGAAGAAAGAAAGAAAGAAGAAAGCAAAAGATAGAAAGAAAAGAAAAGAAGAAAGACGAAACAGGTAATCTACAAGAAGAAGAAAAATAAATAAGAAAGAAAGAAAGAAAAGATAGGAAAGAAAGAAAGAGAAGAAAAGAAAAGAAACGAAACAGGGTAATAAAAGAAAGCCAAGAAAAATAATAAAGAAAGAAAGGAAAGAAAAGTAGAAAGAAAGAAAGAAAGAAAAGAAAAGACCGAAACAGGTAACTACAAGAAAGAAGAAAAGAAAGAAAGAAAAGAAAGAAAGAAGGGAAGAAAAGATAGAAGAAGAAAGAAAAGAAAAGACACGAAATAGGGTAAACTCAAGAAAGAAAGAAAGAAAGAAAGAGAAAGAAAGAAAGAAAGAAAGAAGAAAGAAAGAAGAAAAGACACGAAACAGAGTAATACAGAAAGAAGAAAAATAAAGAATGAAGAAAGAAAGAAAAAGATAGAAAGAAAGAAAGAAAAGAAAGAAAAGACACGCAACAGGGTAACTACAAGAAGAAAGAAAAGACGAAGAAGAAGAAAGAAAGAGAAGAAGAAAGAAGAAGAAAGAAAAGAAAGAAAGAACATGAAACAGTAACTACAAAGAAGAAATAAATAAAGCAGAAAGAAAGAAAAAGATAGAAAGAAAGAAAAGAACGAAGACACGAAACAGGGTACTACAAGAACGAAAGAAAAAGAAAGAAGAAAGAAGAAAGAAAAGAAAGAAAGAAAGAAAGAACAGAAAAGAAAGACCGAAACGGGTAACTCAGAAAGAAAGAAATAAATAGAAAGAAAGAAAAGAAAAAGATAGAAGAGAAAGAAAGAAAAGAAAAGACACGAAACAGGTAACTAAAGAACAGAAGAAAAAGAAGAAGAAGAAGAAGAAAAGAAGAAAGAAGAAATAAAAAGATAGAAAGAAAGAAGAAAAGACACGATAGGGTAACTCAAGAAAGAAAGAAAAGAAAGAAGAAAGAAAGAAAGAACAAGAAAAGAAGAAGAAAGAAAGAAAGAAAGAAAGAAAAGAAAGAAGAAAAGAAAGAGAAAATGAATAAGAAAGACACGAAAGCAGGGTATACAAGAAGAAAGAAAAAGAAAGAAGAAAGAAAGAAAGAAAAAGAAAGAAAGAAAGAAAGAAGAAAATGAATAAGAAAAGACCAAACAGGGTAACTTCAAGATGAAAGAAAAAAAAGAAAGAAAGAAAGAAGAAAGAAAAGAAAGAAAGAAGAAAGAAGAGAAGAATGAAATAAAGAAAAGACACGAAACAGGGTAATAAAGAAAGAAGAAAAAGAAAAGAAGAAAGAAAAAAAGAAAGAAAGAAGAAAAGAAAGAAAAAAATGAATAAAAGAAAACGAAACGGGTAACTAAGAAAGAAAGAAAAAGAGAAAGAAAGAAAGAAGAAAAAAAGAAGAAAAGAAAAGAAAGAAGAAAATGAAATAAAGAAAAGAACACGAAACAGGGTACTACAAGAAGAAAGAAAAAAGAAAGAAGAAAGAAAGAAAGAAAAGAAAAGAACGAAAGAAGAAAAGAAGAAAGAAATGAATAAAAGAGACACGCAACAGGGTAACTACAAGAAAGAAAGAAAACGAAAGAAAAAGAAACGAAAGAAGAAAAGAAAAAAGAAAGAAAGTTAGAAAAGAAAGAAAGAATGAAATAAAAGAAAAGATCCGAACAGGGTAACTACAAGACGAAAGAAAAGAAAGAAAGAAAAGGAAAAAGAAAGAAGAAAAAGAGAGAAAGAAAAAGAAAGAAAGAACATGAAATAAAAGAAAAGACCACGAAACAGGGGTATACAAGAAAGAAGAAAGACAGAAAGAAAGAAAGAAAGAAAGAAAAAAGAAAGAAAGAAAGAAAGAAGAAAGAAAAGAAGAACCCGAAACTGGTAACTACAAGAAGAGAAAAGAAAGAAAGAAAGCCGAAAGAAAGCAAGAAAAAGAAAGAGAAATGAAAAAAGCAAGAAAGAAAGAAGAAAAGAAAAGAAAGAAGCAACGAAACATGGTAGCTACAAGAAAGAAAGAAGAAAGAAAGAGAAAGAAAGAAAGAAAGAAAGAAGAAAGAAAAGACAGGAACAGGGTAATACAAGAAAGAAAGAAAAAGCGAAAGAAGAAGAAAGAAAGAAAAAAAAGTAGAAAGAAGAAAGAAAAAAGGCAGAGAAAGAAGGAAGAAGAAAGACCGAACAGGGTAATACAAGAAGAAGAAAAGACAGAAAGAAAGAAAGCCAAAGAAAGAAGAAAGAAAGAAAAAGGTAGAAAGAGAGAAAGGAGAAAGAAAGAAAGAAGAAGAAAAGACACGGAACGTACTACAAGAAGAAAGAAAAGACAGAAAGAAGAAAGAAAGAAAGAAAGAGAAAGAAAGAAAGAAAGAGAAGAAGAAAGAAAAAGGAGAAGAAGAAAGAAAGAAAGAAAGAAAAAGAAAGACACGAAACATGGTAGCTACAAGAAAGAAAGAAGAAAGAAGAAAGAAAGAAAGAAAGAAAAAGAAGAAAGAAAGAAAGAAAAGAAAGCAAGAAAGAAGAAAGAAAGAAAAGAAAAGAAAAGACACGAAAATGTAACTCAAGAAAGAAAGAAGAAAGAAAGATAAGAAAAAGAAAGAAAGAAAGAAAAGAAAGAAAGAAAAGCACTCTCTATTTCTCTCCTTGGTTGCATTAAAGAAAAATTGTATGAAACCAATATTTGTCTCTTTTATTAAAACAACTTTTTTTTATATATTTAATCAAATTAACTAATGTTTCCCTTTTTCTATATTTATTAATTATTTCCTCGTTGGCCACATTTATTTTAAAACATCATTCATCACAACTATTGACTCTACTTAATCATTTAAAGTGACAATATACATATGCAGCATGAATATAAATTGAGTCGATTTTCATAACAGATATCAGTCAGATGGAAATTCGATCTACTTAAGTTAAAGCCGACCATTCTTCAAGACATAGTGTATCAAGTGTTACTTGTATGACGGCACACTTGGACTCTAGTGATGTACCTAGAGAATAACTAGATGGGCACTGCACTACGTAACAATTGTATATACAACACCTCAGAAATCAATGTACGGCCATTAGAAATAAAAGGAATATAAAGATATAAGAAATTATTTATCACTGTAGGTACAAGTAAAAGAATAATTTTAATAAAATGTGGCACAACGAGGGAAATATTAAATAATATAAAAAAGGAAACATTTAGTAATTCTGATTAAATATATAAAAAAAGTTGTTTTTGATATAAAAGAAGACAAAATATCTGGTTTTCATACAATTTTTCTTTATCCAACCAAGGAAGAGAAATAGAGAGTGTTTTGCTTCTTCTTTTTCGTTCTTTCTTTCTTTTGTCTTTCTTTCTTTTCTTTCTTTCTTCTTTGTAGTGATGTTTCGTGTTTTCTTTTCATTTTTTTTCTTTTCTTTTCTTTCTTCTTCTTTCTTTTTCTTTCTTTCTTTCTTTCTTTTTCTTCTTTCTTCTTTCTTCTTCTTTCTTCTTCTGTAGCAACCAGTTTCGTGTCTTTTCTTTCTTTTCCTTTCTTTCTTCTTTCTTTCTTCCTTTTTCTTTCTTTTTTCTTACTTTTTCTTTCTTTTCTTTCTTTTTCTTTCTTTCTTTCTTCTTTCTGTTCTTTTTCTTTTTCTTGTAGTTTACCCTGTCGTGTTCTTTTCTTTCTTCTTTCTTCTTTCTTCCCTTTTCTTTCTTTCTTCTTACTTTTTCTTTCTTTCTTTCTTTTCTTCTTTCTTTCTTTCTGTCTTTTTCTTTCTTTCTGTAGTTTTACCTGTTCGTGTCCTTTTCTTTCTTTCTTTCTTTCTTCTTCTTTTTCTTTCTTTCTTTTCTTACTTTTTTCTTTCTCTTCTTTCTTTCTTTCTGTCTTTTCTTTTTTCTTGTAGTTACCTGTTCCGTGTCTTTTCTATTCTTTTTTCTTTCTTTCTTTCCTTTCTTTTTCTTTCTTTCTTCTTGAGTACATGTTCGTGTCTTTCTTTTCTTCTTTCTTTCTTTTTCTTCTTTCTTTCTTTTGTCTTTCTTCTTCTTTCTTTTCTTTCTTTCCTTTTTCTTCTTTCTTGTAGTTACCATGTTTTTCGTGTGTTTTCTTTTCTTTTCTTTTCTTCTTTCTTTCTTTCTTCTTTTCTTCTTTCTTTCTTTCTTTCTGTTTTCTTTCTTTCTTGTAGTACCTGTCTCTGTGTCTTTTCTTTTTTTCAGTTCTCTCTTCTTCTTTCTCTTTTCTCTTTCTCTCCTCTTTCCTTTCTTTCTTTCTTTCTTTCTTTTTTTTCTTCTTTCTGTAGTTACCTGTTTCGTGTCTTTTCTTTTATTTCATTTTTTTCTTCTTTTTCTACTTTCTTTCTTTTTTTCTTTCTTATTTCTTTCTTTTTTCTTTCTTTTCTTTCTTTTCTTGTTAGTTACCCTGTTCCGTGTCTTTTCTTTTATTCATTTTCTTTCTTTCTTTTGTCTCTGTATCTTTCCTCTCTTCTTTTCTCTTTCTTTCTTCTTTCTTGGCTTTTAGTTACCCTTGTTTCGTGTCTTTTATCATTTTCTTTCTTTCTTTTTCTTTCTTTCTTTCTTTTTTCTTTTCTTTCTTTCTTTCTTTTTCTTTCTTTCTTGTAGTTACCCTGTTCGTGTCTTTTCTTTTCTTCATTTATTCTTTCTTTTCTTTCTTTCTTTTTTTTTTCTTTCTTTCTTTCTTTTTCTTTCTTTCTTGTAGTTACCCTGTTTCGTGTCTTTTCTTTTATTTCATTTCTTCTTTCTTTTCTTTCTTTCTTTTTCTTTCTTCTTTCTTTCTTTTCTTTCTCTTTTCTTTCATTCTTAGTTACCTGTTTTGTGTCTTTTCTTAATTTTTATTTTCTTTCTTTCTTTTTCTTTCTTTCTTTCTTTTTTTTCTTTCTTTCTTCTTTCTTTCTTTTCTTCTTTTGTAGTTACCTGTTTCGTGTCTTTTCTTTATTTCATTTTCTTCTTTCTTTTTCTTTCTTCTTTTCTTTCTTCTTTCTTTCTTCTTTCTTTCTTTTCTCTTTCTTTCTTCTTTCTTTCTTTTTCTTTCTTTCTTTGTAGTTACCCTATTTTCGTGTCTTTTCTTTTCTTTTCTTCTATCTTTTTATTTGCTTTTTTCTTTCTTTCTTTCTTTCTTCTTTCTTTCTTTTTCTTTCTTTCTTGTAGTTACCTGTTTCGTGCTTCTTCTTTTCTTTTCTTTCTTTTCTTTCTATCTTTTTTTCTTTTTTCTTTATTTATTTTCTTTTTCTTGTAGTTACGCTGTTTTCGTGTCTTTTCTTTTCTTTTCTTTCTTTCTTTCTTCTTTTCTTCTTTCTTTCTTTCTTTCTTTTTCTTTCTTTCTGTAGTTACCTGTTTGTGTCTTTCTTTTCTTTCTTTTCTTCTATCTTTTTCTTTCTTTCTTTCTTTATTTATGTTTTCTTCTTCTTGTAGTTACCTGTTTCGTGTCCTTTCTTTCTTTTCTTTCTTTCTTTCTTTCTTTTCTTCTTTCTTTCTTCTTTTTCTTTCTTTCTTTTCTTTCTTCTGTAGTACGCTGTTTCGTGTCTTTTTCTTTCTTTTCTTTCTTTTCTTTTCTATCTTTTTTTTTCTCTTTCTTTTTTATTTTTCTTTCTTTCTTGTATTACCCTGTTTGTGTTCTTTTCTTTTTCTTTTTTTTCTTTCTTTCTTTCTTTTGCCTTTCTTTCTTTCTTTCTTCTTTTGTCTTTCTTTCTTGTAGTTAACCCTATTTCGTGTCTTTTCTTTTTCTTTTCTTTTCTTTCTATCTTTTTCTTTCTTCTTTCTTTCTTTCTTTCTTTCTTTTTCTTTCTTTCTTGTAGTACCCTGTTTCGTGTCTTCTTTTCTTTTCTCTTCTTTCTTCTATTTTTTCTTTCTTTCTTTCTTTATTTATTTTTCTTTCTTTCTGTATTACGCCTGTTTCGTGTCTTTCTTTTTTTCTTTCTTTCTTCTATCTTTTTCTTTCTTCTTTCTTATTTTATTTTTCTTCTTTCTTGTAGTTTCCTGTTTCGTGTCTTTCTTTCTTCTTTTCTTTCTATCTTTTTCTTTTCTTTCTTCTTCTTTCTTTCTTCTTTCTTTCTTTCTTTTTCTTTCTTTCTTTCTTTCTTTCTTTTTCTTTCTTTCTTGTAGTTACCTTGTTTCGTGTCTTTTTTTCTTATCTTTCTTTCTTTCTTTCTTTCTTTCTTTCTTTATCTATTTATTTATTTCTACTCATTATTTTCTATCTTTCTTTGTACCATTTTCTTCTCGTTTTCTTTTTTTCTTTCTTTCTTTCTTTACTTTCCTTCTTTTGTACCTTTTCTTTAGTAACGGTAGAGTGTTCGGCTGGCAACCTCAAGGTTCTTGGCTCGATACCGGCCCTCGCCAACTCAGCATATGAGTAGCACAAGGGTCTGCCTGGTAAAGTGAAGGATGAGTGACAAGGCTTGGTCTTATCCTGATCCTTTCCGGTGGATACCGTGAGAATCGGTGGAGGTGACCCTCTTCCGGTTCAGATTAGAAATAGATTTTAGTCAGATCGACCAAGACCACGACTGTGGTAAGTCGTGTTATGCACGCGGCCGACTCAATCTGCGCAGGTAGTCTGGTGGGGGATTTCGAGAATAAAATATGATCTAAGTAAATTCGAAGTCTTGTGTTATTATCTAAAACTACCAATGACACTGGGCTTCTGATAAAGAGAAATCCCCAATGGAAGACCAGACACGAAGTCCCCAAGAGAAGTCCAGGCACTAGAAGAGATGTTAGAAGACGTAAGATAGAAAAGATGAACCACAGAAGAATAGAAGTAAGTAATGAAAAGGGTATACAACAATTCGAAATTGACAAACCTTTTTTAGTTTATTCATTTATTTTCAGTCGCGTATTGGAAAAATTAAGGATTAATTATCTGCCCTTGCTAGCAGAGGAGGAAATATTGGTGCCTAAATTGAATTCAATGACTAAGTTACTTATAGTGTTGAGCAGATAGCAGTGAGACATGTAAATCCGGTTGCCCCAAAACCATAAAGAAAATTCAGCAGATAAGTCTGGTCGCAAACGCCATTAAGCTTGCAATTTTTAACTTTCTGAATATATTTTTTTTTTAAACTTCAATTGTTGTTGTCTTGTTCATCTGAATCTAATTGCCTACCTTTTAACCAGGGAAAATATATGAGACCTGGCAAAACAGATTATGTAAGGAAAGATATAATGTATATTCTTGAATTTGAACAATTCAGATTCGAGATTTATTTCAAGAACTAGACAATCGGGTTCCTATTTTTAAAATAATCAAAGTTTAGTATTATCTGCATTATTCGGACTATTGTCCCCACCTTCATTGTTATTTGTACAACGTTTCGGCCGATATAACTCCGGCCTTCTTCAGGTATTTCTTGTCGGGCTCGGGAACCTTCTCGGACTCTGGAAACTTCTCGGACTCGGGAAATACCTGAAGAAGGCCGGAGGGTATATCGGCCCAAACGTTGTACAAATAATAATGAAATGGGGACATAGTCCAAATAACGCAGATAATACTAATCTTCAAGCCTCATCCCAAACATTCAGAGAAATAATCAAAGTTTATATTGATGATTCTGCCAAAGGAGTGTAGGATTCAGATAAGCATTTCATAGTTATCTAGAATTTGAATGATAAAAGATTGGATTAAGCGTAAATCCCATTTATATCTATTTGCAAAAGTTTACATAATAAATAATAAGCTAAGCCAAAACTATTGATAACATTAAGAATGAGAACAGAAGATAACAAATGCATGATATTACTAATAGACATTAAAGCCAGCAGACAAAATGTCTGAACATAAATGTATTAACAATCTCCAGAATAATAAAAAGAATATAAACAACTAGTGGAAGTACCTGGTCTATGACCAGACTAAAAGGTCTAAGAACACCAGGTTGTGAGAGAGAAAAGTGTAAGAGAAAAGTGGTAAAAGGAAAATAATTATGCAAATTCTTTATCAAAATAAAAATTTTAAAAAAATACTTAGAATTTGCATATAACAATGTTTGTTTATCTTAAGAATTTTTCTGTTTTTTATTACATTATAGAAGGGGGGAAATATATATGGGGCGAAATAGACCTTCGAATCAACAAGTTCCCGCCAAGGGGGAACCAAAAACAAGCGAGTTCTCCGTCTTCTCACAAGTTGGTCAACACATTCTTCGTCTGGCAGTTGGAAAAATCCGTCGTCGTAGTCGAAATAATCTTTAGCAGTTCAAAATCAGATTTCCTATTTTGTTTCGTTTCTGTTCGACTAAAATCCATTTCTTTACTGAAAAGCGCTTCGTCGTTGACTGCTTCTGCTGCTGCTGACTGCTGACTGCCCAGCGCTTTACTCACTTGTTATTTTATGGGCATATTAGCCAAACATCCGGGCACGTCAGTCAAACCTCGCGTCCTTCCAGTTTCTACATCGCACCGGTTTTCGCATGCGGGAGGACGCGGGTTCGATCCCGGCAGGCAAGACACTGTCTTGCTCCCTTTCCTTTCTCGTTCTCCGTCACATACATTTAGAATATTATTTTAAATAATGTAACCCTAAACACTTGAGTGTTTTGAAACAATTTTATTTTTCTAAAATATTTTTTTTTTTGCACTTATGACAAAAATTTAGACTCTGTTCTTAATTACTTGTTGAGTTTAAGATCTAAAAATGTATTTGATTATTCTATTACCCCTAAAAATGTAACAATATAAAAAATAATTTGTAGGAGGAAAATTTCCATATTGATTCACATTCAAAATATTCATTTATTCTGTGAATGTTTTTTTTTCTTTTTGTATTTACTTATGAAGAAATTGATTGATTTTTAATCATTGAATTGTATCATTTAAACTGTAAAAATAAAAAAATACATATTTTAAAATGTCTATAACACCTTTCTCATCAATTCTTCTCCTTCCAGCATCCACATTGAATATAATTTAAAAAAAAAAATGGAACACATCACCCCTGATGATGGCACTTCGAAGTGCTGAAAGTACTCAGGACTGAACTTTGGTGGACTTATCCATGAATTCCACCTAAATATTAAAGGTTTGCCAGAAAACTTGAAAAGATCAAAAATATAATGTTAAACAGGAGATGTGTCTTTTGTTTAATTCCACACACACACACACACACACACACACACACACACACACATATATATATATATATATAATATATATATATATATATATATATCCGCGCTAGGATACAGTCTTAACGTCACAACCAACATGCATTTTCAATGTCACGCGCATTACAACATACACACACGTACAAACAAAAATAAACGCTCACACGAGAATACAGTTATTTAAAAAATAACATCATTTTCAAAAAAAAAAATTCATTTGGGAAGAAATGCCATAGCTGGACTGCTTCAGTTCAATTCTTTTGATAAAGAGGTATTACCTCGAAAATTCAAGAAATAATAAAAAAATACAGGTCACACACAACACCATTGTTACTGTATTATTATTTTTTATTTATTCCAAACTGCATTGTGATAGCCTTCTAAATCAACCTCTAACCAATATATATATATATATATATATATATATATATAATGGATTTAAAAATGAACAATACTCTTAAACCTATGATACCATAGAAAATGCCATGAATTTGCAAGAGGTTTTTATGTGAAAATTGTTCCTAAGTATGCTTACCAAGTTCATAATGGAATGTATGAAACAAGTTTTTTTTTAGTGCCGTGATAGAAATGTTAAATATTTACTTGTTTTATTGAAGCATAAATAAAAAAAGCAAAAGTAACAAATAAGTTTGAGTTGAAATAGAAATTGTCTTTCATATATATTTTATTATTTTTGTTAATGAGCAAAAGGTAACAAAAGACAAGTGTGATTATTGATTTGTGAATATAAATGCTTTGAATTATTTCAAAGGCTTACTTGTTATGAGTACTAAAGTTTTTAGAGGATAAAACTTACTTACCCTCGTAATGTTCTTTAGTCAAATACTTTTTGGGTGTGCAGTCAGTGCTGGTCTGATTGCTGCTACCTTGTCTTTTTACTAATTCCCTTTTCCTTCTTCTTCTTCTTCTTCTTCTTCTTCTTCTTCTTCTTCTTCTTCTTCTTCTTCTTCTTCTTCTTCTTCTTCTTCTTCGTTACATGTAATCTCATTTTTCCTTCTTTTTTTCCTCTTTACATGTAATTTTTTACCTTTTCTTCTTCTTCTTCTTCTTCTTCTTCTTCTTCTTCTTTCTTCTTCTTTCTCTTCTTCTTCTCTTCTTCTTCTTTTCTTTCTTTACATGTAATCTCATTTTTCTTCTTTTTTACTAGTAATCACATTTTTCCTTCTTTTCCTTCTCCTTCTCCTTTACATGTAATTTTAATTATCTTCTTCTTGTTCCTCTCTCTCTCTCTCTCTCTCTCTCTCTCTCTCTCTCTCTCTCTCTCTCTCTCTCTACTTTTCTAGTGCCATAGATTAATTCCTATCCCTAAGGTGACCGTTACTATAGCGTTTTTTGAATCAGGATTTGGCCTGAGATAGTCTGACTTAGATCTATTTTTAGAATTTATGCAACGTTCTATTTTTACTTATAGGAAATTTTAGAAAACAATTTTTTTCTTCTTTTGTAACTTAAATTTGTTTTTGGTAAAATCTATACTACTTAGAAACCATTACCAATTTATGTCCAAAATTCTATTAACTTAGTAGGAAGCGCGTGGTGTAATCGATAAAGTCATGGGAAATGGACTCGTCGCCCGAGTTCAAATCCTGGACGTGGTAATTGTATTTCACTTAGCGCTAATACCCTTCGGAAAGGTATGAATCCTACTCTCCCTCCAGCTATGGGTAAATAGTAGGGCAGACTGGCTTTTTAACCTTGGCTAGGCAACCGGTCTAGGAGAAGGAAAACTCTGAATTCAAACCTGTTAAACTCCGCTTAAGAAATTGACCTTGTGTCACATCCTGCTAATGCGGAGGGGTTGGTAAATATATATAGTCCCTATTAAATTAATACTCAAGGAATTTAGTATACTAAAAGACATAAAAATATCAGAACAAACTCATTTGAATAAGGTCCAGCATTTAACCAATACACTGTATCTTAAATAATAAATAAAAAAATATCTTCTTGTGACATGTTCATTTTGTTTTGTGAAATAAGATTCAGTTCTGTAATATCCCGATAAGAAAACATGTTAATTAGATTTTCCATATTGTTTTCTGTTCTCATAGAACTGTTTTATTTCTAACTTCAATCAACCTAATATATATATATTATATATATATATATATATATATATATATATTATAATATATATATTAAAATAAGTGTATTTAGGCAGCATTTTTTTCTTTTATACAAGTTTTGTTGAACTGTACAGACAAATCCTGTCAGACAAGTCTTTCGTTGATCCGTTCCAATTTTCGGGCCATCCTACTGGTGTTGGGGTGTAACTGGTATAACAGTCCACAATGGTTATTACCTCCCACTTCTAATTCCTTGCTACTACTCGTTCTCGTTAAAAACGAGACACAAAATCATACCATCGTTTCCTACCTGAGGATGGCAAATTGTAAAGCGCTCGTTTTGAAATCTTTGGTGAACTGTTATACCAGTTACACCCCGACAATAGAAAGATGGCCGAAAAATTGGATCGGATCAACGAAAGACTTGTCCGACAGGAATTGTCTGTACAGTTCAACAAAACTTATATATATATATATATAATATTATATATATATATATATATATATATATATATAAGTTATTGAGTGGTTGGGAGAAGTGGGTAAAATTCCATGCTGTCTGATTTTACTCCAACCCTCCCTATCTTCATATATTATATATATATTATATATATATATATATATATATAATATAATATATATTATATATATATTATAATAACCTAAACATACTGTATTCAATCAGACGTGTGCCTAAATTATATCCATGAATAGTGATATTATAGTGATATATAATTGATTTAATTATCAATATTTATTAATAATATTATTGACAATGGTATAGATAATATTGATTTAATTGGTAATTTACCTATGTTAAAGGTCTTATATGGACTCTAAAATTTATTAACTAACCATTAATACTCTTCCAATAGAGTGCTTTAAATAAAATTAATGTTAATGATGTTTATACATATTTAGAGATTTACTGGGACAATGTATATGGTGGATGTTGATACTATACAGATATATGGAATTATATATATTATATAATATATTATATAATTATATATTATATAATATATATATTTGGAGGTTGTGCTTAATTGAGGTCATACCTAATTTGAAAATTAATTAGTTAATAATTAATGTATTTAGGCAGGCATATATGTTCAAATGTAAGGCTAAACAAATCGAGAAAATATCAATCCCTGTATGTACATTTCTCATCAGCAAGGTTATAGATATGGGAGATTGCTCCGTGTGTGACTCGAAACCTCGACTGCCAAGCTGACAGGTGGGGACTCTAACCATTACACCAGCTGGCCTTACCAGATTTTTCCATGTGTTTTGAAGTTAGTTATATTCCACTTTTGGTGACTTATCGCACGACAGTATTAAAGTAAGTAAACAAACAATGTGTTTATTTTTGGAGGATATGTGCTTAATTGAAGTCATGCCTAATTTTAAAAGCACATGTCCTCCAAAAATTGTCGGCTAAAAAGGCCATATAAAAATAAAACACAATTGTTTGTGTACTTACTTTCATATATATATATATATATATATATATTATATATATATATATATTTTTGTGTGTATATATCTGTGTATGTATATATGTGTGTGTATATATCTATGTCTATATATATATATATATTATTATAATATTTATATATATATATATATATATATATATATATATGTATTGTTTATATATTTATCATTTAGGATATATGTATATTTTTTTAATTCATATTATATTTATACAACATTATATTATCTATCATATTTTAAGGTTTTACTTTGTTTATTTGGTTGATAGTAGTAATAATAATTTTTATATCAGAATATTTAATAATAATTTTTTTATTTATTTTTTATATTTATCTTTTATATATATTTTATGTATATTTATATATATATATATCTTTTTATATTTTTTTGTTTCATCCTTGCTCCATACTTTTTCAGAATTTGTCTGACTACTATCCCCTGAAAAAACTTGGACCTGAAAAGTATTCTTTTTTCTCATTTGACTTCATGTCGCCAGGGTGACAGTCTTTTAATGTATACATTTTGTAAAGAAAAAAAATTTTTTGAGGAGTAAATTTTTCTGTTATGCAATTCAAATTATTTTGATTTCCCATCTGATGAGACTTGATTTTGGGAGCTTTATTAAATCAACTTAAATTTATATAGGCCCATTTTGGTCAAAATAAATTTATTATGGAATAACAGTGTTGAGTTTTTCCTTCCTTTCAAAGATAAATATTGCTCTGTAATATTAAAAGTTTATTATACATTGAGCTCTCTGTAGTGTTTAAAGATTCACTGTATTTATACATACTGGATCATACAATATAATACAGTATGTCTTAGAAATCACATATAGAATCATCCCTTACTACCAAGGTTTTGGATACCTCACATCACACACCACACACACACACACACACACACTATATATATATATATATATATATGTTTATAATATATATATATATATTACTAAATTTTACCCACTTCTCCCAACCACCCCATTTCCCAACAGCACCTAGCAACCTTCTCATCTCATCTTCCCATACAAACCACATCCTCTGAACTACCCCCTCCACTTATATGATGTTATTCTCTGTTCAATCAAATCTTCTCTAACGTCCCTACCCCTCAATTTCACCACAAACTTACTTTCTCTTCTATAAATACAAATGTACGTACTTTGCTTTGAATAAAGTTAGACTGATGATGTTCTTCGCATGAGAAGGACGAAATTTTTATCTCCTACTTCTACTTGTTTGAGTCATTATTTTTTGTTCACTTTTCCTTTTACCTTACCTCATATATATATATATATATACACACATATATATATATTATATATATATATATATATATGCATATATATATGAATTGAACATTTTTTGAAAAAACAAATGATCTTAATAGTTTGCTGACAGAATCTGTTTCGACCGTTTTAATACAGCGGTCTACATCAAGAGCAACATATGAAGGAAAGGGAATTTCTCTTGATGAAAACCGCTCTATTAAAACGGTCGAAACAGATTCTGTCAGTAAACTATTAACATCATTTGTTTTTTCAAAAATGTTCAATTCATATATAATATCATTCATTATATATGATATATATATATATAATATATGTTTAAATTCATACTGTCAGATTAACTTCCATTTACTTCATATATATATATATATATATATATATATTATATATATATATGGTGAGAGATTGAGAGACAGAGAAATGTGTGCTATCAACTCACAGAGAGACATGATTATAGGATGGTCAAGTGTTAATTTCTATCATCAGCAAATGTTTTTTGACAAAACAACTATGATGAATGACTTTTTCCCTTTGATAAAACTTTTGCAGGTGGATTTACATAGAGATATATTATTAAATATCTTAAAGACTTATAATAAATGAGCAAACTTGATCTTTGCCAATAATGGATTATCAAAAATAATTTGTACAAAAAGTTTAAGAAAATTTGTTTCTTCTTTTTACATATCAGGTTTTATTTATAACTATATTGGCATTTGCTAATATATTTTAAATTTCATCAAAGTGATGCTCTCTCTCTCTCTCTCACTCTTTCTTTCTCTCTCTCTCTCTCTCTATCTATCTATTTATCTATCTTTTTCACACACACACACACCACACACACACCACTATATATATACATATATATGTGTGTGTGTATTTGGGCAGCATTCTTTCATTCATGCATGTTGAATTAAACAAAATACACATCTCCTGTTTAACAAATTTTATTTGTGATTTTTTCAAGTTTTCTGGCCAACATAGATTTTTGAAAAAAAACACATTTCAAAAGTTAATAACTAATTCCACGATGTCATAGTTTTTTCATGATCTATTATCTCATCGTTTTATCATACTAATTCCAACGATGTCATAGTTTTCAATGATCTATTATCATCATGTTTTATCATACCAATTCAACGATGTCATAGTTTTCCATGATCTATTATCATCTGTTTTATCAATACCAATTCCAACGATGTTAGTTTTTCAATGATCTATTATCCTCATGTTTTATCATACTAATTCCAACGATGTCATAGTTTTTTCAATGATCTATATCATCATGTTTTCTCATCCAATTCCAACGATGTCATAGTTTTTTCAATGATCATTACCTCATGTTTTATCATACCAATTCCAACGATGTCTAGTTTTTTCAATGATCTTTATCATCATGTTTTTCATACCAATTCCAACGGATGTCATAGTTTTTCAATGATTATTATCATCATGTTTAATGCATACAATTGCAACGATGTCATAGTTTTTCAATGATCTATTATCATATGTTTTATCATACCAATACCAACGATGTCCTAGTTTTTCATATGCTTATTATCATCATGTTTTATCATACCAATTCAACGATGTCAATAGTTTTTTCATGATCTATTATCCTCATGTTTTATATACATAATTCAAACGATGTCATAGTTTTTCAATGATCTATTATTCAATGTTTTCTCATACCATTGCAACGATGTCATAGTTTTTTCATGATCTATTATAATCATGTGTTTATTATACCATTCCACGATGTATAGTTTTTCAATG
>CM042143.1:19531558-19551558 GCA_023376005.1 Doryteuthis pealeii
GGGTAACTACAAAGAAAAGAAAGAAAAAAGACAGAAAGAAAAGAAAGGAAAGAAAGGAAACGAAAGAAAGAGAAAGAAAGAAAAAGTAAGGAAAGAAAGAAAGAAAAAAGGAAGAAAGAAAAGAAAGAAAGAAAGAAAAGAAAGAAAAAAGAAAAAGAAAAGAAAAGACACACGAAACAGGGCTACAAGAAAGAAAGAAAGAAAGAAGAAAGAAAGAAAGAAAGAAAGAAAAGAAGAAGAAAGAAGAAAAGAAAAAGAAAGAAAAAGAAAGCAAGAAAGAAAGAAAAGAAAAGAAAAGAAAAGAAAAGACACGAAACATGGTAACTACAAGAAAGAAAGAAAGAAAGAAAGAAAGAAAAAGAAAGAAAGAAAGAAAGAAAGAAAGAAAGAAAAGACACTCTCTATTTCTCTCCTTGGTTGCATTAAAGAAAAATTGTATGAAAACCAATATTTTGTCTTCTTTTATATCAAAACAACTTTTTTTTATATATTTAATCAAATTACAAAATGTTTCCTTTTTTATATTTATTAATATTTCCCTCGTTGTGCCACATTTATTTAAAAATCATTCATCCACAACTATTGACTCTAAACATTAATCATTTAAAGTGACAATATACAATGCAGCATGAAACTGACTACCTAATTGAGTCGAATTTTCATAACAGATATCAGTCAGATGGAAATTCGATCTCACTTACAAGTTAAAGCGACAATTCTTCCAAGACATAGTTGTATCAGTGTTACTGTATGACGGCACCACTTGGACTCTAGTGATGTACCTAGAGAATAAACTAGATGGGAACTGCACTAGTAAACAAATTGTATATACAACACCCTACAAGAAATCAACTGTACGGCCACTTAGAAATAAGAAAGGAATATAAAGATATAAGAAATTTATTTATCAATAGTAGGTACAAGTTATAAAGAATAAGTAAAAGAAAAACTTTATTTTTGTTAAACTACTATTGAAGGAGGCCATGCCTAATAGCGTGAAGCTACGCCCATGGACATGACCACTGTTGCAGATTGACTGTTTGTTTTGCGCGGGAAGTCGAAAGGACAAAGGAAAATTGAACTGAGAAGACAATAGATAGGCGAGACAGAAATCTTAGTATAACAAAAGAGGTGTGACAAAGGACTCATCTGGACAAACGCTAACTTGAACAAAGGGAAAGGACTTCCGGTCAAGGAACAAAGGAATGTGTGGGCGGTCGTCGGTACTTAAGCAGACCCGGACAGACCCCACAAGAGAGACCCGAGGAGACGGCGAAGAAAGCACAAGGTGTCGGACCGTCGATACGGTCGGGCGCTGCTAGAGAGCAGTGAGGCTCGCCCACCACCTTTCACCACATAAGTAGTCGTAGTGTCATTTTCCATGCCCGCCACTCACCTACCACACACCGAAGAAAATAAAGAAGAGTCATCTTTTGTATACGCGTATCTGTTGTTATTGAAGTTCAATAGCTCACTACTAGATACATCATCTAGGGGTCAGGAACGATGTCCGCTGTATACCCGCAACGTATACGAGTCAGAGTAGCGTGAGTTTGAAGAAACCACTATGCAACACCACCCTTGGACGCTCACAGGAAACGATACAAGACACACCAGACAACACAAACATATAGATATATATCATGAGACAAATTAGCCGTGTGAGAATCTAAATGCAAATCTGTGGTTTATAAGAGGCAATAAAATGCTTTTTTCAAAAGTTTTTTAAGGACAAAATAATTTACCGAAACAAGCTTCACCTTTTCCTCCTTTTCTTCATCAAACAATACCGACTGAACACTTGCCTCCATCACATAAACCATCTGAGTAAGACAAACAAGACATACTGTGCGCTGCTGGAGAAGCAAGGACGAACTCAGAAGTGATGTTCTCCTATGGAAACAAACACATGGGGATGCCAGTGTGGGCCGTCACACAAGAAACTACATTGACCAGATCTGCGAGGATACTGGATGCCGTGCAGAGGACCTCCCAAGAGCAATGAATGTAAGGAATGGTTGGCAATAGATTGTCATGGATATTCCGTGCTACCACGTGACATGATGATAATGATATATTATGGACTCTCTCGTCGATTTTCGACGCATGAGGTTCATACACAGTGATTTGTTTATAGTGGTGAAGGCTAGTGTTGGACCATCCGCACTTTTTGGCACAGTCGATAGGAAAGAACAAGGGTTGCCACAAACTCAATCAACGACCGACCTCAGGAATTTTGAATTCAGAGTTATCCCTCTCCTAGACTGGTTACCAAGGCTGAAGGGCCCAGTCTGCCCTACTATTTATCCCATAGCTGGAGGCGGAATATATGGATTCATACCTTTCCTAAGGGTATTAGCGCTATGTGAAATGCCAGCAGCTTCGTCTAGGAATTAAACTCGAATCGACGAGTCCATTTCCCACGAATCTAACCACTGCCCCCCCACACACAGATATATATATATATATATATAATATATATATATATATATATATATATATATATCCTATTAACAGACTTTGTGTTTGTTTTGTTTTCTTGTGAACCTATCTCTGACTCGTGCCCTTCAAATCGGCCAGCACAGAACATCACAACGTTGGGGTCTGGACATTGTGAAACGAAGGTGCATGAGTGCACCCGAAGAAGGCCGGAGCGCACATTGGCCAAAACATTGTGTAGATAACAAAGCCTCTTAAGCCAGTAGAACAGTTCACTTACCTAGTTAGTAATATCTCATCCACAGAAAGCGATGTTAATACACGAATTGGAAAGGCATGGGCGGCCACAAACAGACTATCAGTTAATATGGAGATCCGACCACACTGACAAGCTAAAGTAAAAATTCTTCCAGGCTGTGGTTATATCAGTGCTGCTGTATGGCTGCACCACTAGGACCCTGACAAAGCGCCTCGAGAATAAGATGGTACCTGCACAAGAATGCTGCGAGTAGTCCTGAACAAGTCATGGAAGCAGCACCTCACAAAGAAGCAACTATATGGTCACCTGCCCCCATCTCACAAACCATCCGGGTGAGACGGAATAGACATGCAGGACATTGCTGGAGAAGCGGGGATGAGCTCATAAGCGACGTTCTCCTGTGGAAGCCAACACATGGACATGCTAACGTAGAACGCCCGCTAAGGACCTACATTGACCAACTATGCGAAGACTCTGGATGCTGCACAAAGGACCTCGCAGGGGCCATTAGTAATAGGGAAGGTTGATGAAAGGTTGTCATGGGTATTTGTGCTGCGCGCGTGACATGATGATGATGATGATGATGATGATATACTGATATACATGCTTTCTCTATATTTGACCATTTATCTCAGATTTGTCATTTGAAAACATCATTTACAATTCTTCACGTGTACAGCTACATCACTGAATATATCATACTTACTATTCAGGAAATATCACCTATTAAAATAGGAAAAAAAAAACATTGTAATATTTTATGAAAGAAGTCATAAAAAGTAGTTTTAAAGAACATGAAGTAAATATTTCTCATACGTTGTCTTTTATTTATTGTTATACTAATCAAATAAACTTTGAAGGAGTTCAGTCATATTAGAATTGTTTTTTGTACCAAAGTTTCTATTAACTCTGATTAAATTAAATAGTCTAGAAAGTGTTTACACACAGGGTCAAATAGAGCATCAGACAGACTTGAGAATATTAAATGTTTATATCATTTGTATATTTAAACAGAATTTAATAAAAGACTCTCAGAAGGCACCGTAGTGTGTAACAGACATATCCAAGGGTCATCTATATTTTTATAAGTATAAAACTAAAAAGAATGGTTATGTTTGGGGTTCATCATTCTGACACAATAGAATGATTCAGATAGCTTGTACAATAGAAAATAAGAATATATAAAAACCCTACAATCCAACAAAGATAAGTAACTGAGATAACTTCGTGTATAGACTTGGAATGTCATCTTATATTCCCCAACAATATTTTTAAGAAAGAAATATGTCGCCAATGCATGTAAAAAATACACCAAATATTTACAGAATATTTTTTTCTCAATTCAACCAACAAGTGTTAACATGTCAAAGGAATAATCAACATAGATTCACCCATAAAATGTAATCATATAAATTCAATAGTCTGAATAATTCTTGGAATAATAATATCTTCATTTTAATTTCATAAATAGAAATTATGAAAGAAGTTTAAATGGAATGATATCACACAGACTAATATCCAAATGGATTATTTGAGAGTAGAAATCAGCTGCCTAAATTTCAAAGAAAATGTTAAAGACTGTAAGCGTCAATACTGTATCAGTTAATAATACAGATACATAAAAAGTGATGTTATGTTTTATTGGCAATATTTTTTTTTAAGTTATTTTCATGAGTTCGTTTTTTAAAAGATGCTAATTATTTGAGGACATTTAGAGGGTAATAAAATACAGAAAAGCCCAATTAGCCCTGTTAATTGGTTCTGTGAAAACCCTGTGCTAATTGAATCCGTGCTAATTGAACAAAGTAATATATCAAAAGTGTTGTAATTAGTTTAAGAAATGTCTAAATCTGATTGAATTTTTATAAATTCACTATTTTACAATGTTCTAATGTGATATATTAATCAGGAATAATAAATATGTGTTCACTATTAAACATCAACACCAACACATGGGGGAGCTTGGGCAGAAGACCGTGCGACCTGGTGCCTCTTCGTCAAACAAGGAACGAAAAGGAGTGAAAAAGAGAGGAAAGAAGCTGCCACAGAAAAGAGAGCCAGAGGGAAGGAGAAACAACAGCAACTCCAGCAAGCATCACTGTTTGTTTGCCGTCACTGCAGCAGAGATTGCCATTCAAGAATTGGTCTGTTCAGCCACTCACGCAGTTGCATATACATCTTTTTTAAAATTGGACACTACGTCATCGTCTTTAGTAGACGGACGGATGCCAACAACAACAATTAAACATCTTAAAAGTAAAAAAGTAAGTCGACGGGGCGGCCTAAAGTCGGCATCAGTCCGAGGGAGTCTATCCCCTTTTCAATAGCTGCTAGGAGATTTTTTAGCATCTGAGGTGGAGCGCCACACCTACCATCAGCTCCTTACTTTACCGCACAGATCCCTGTGCTATTCATACGCTGAGTTGGCAGGGACCGTATCGAACTAGGAACCTTGTGGTTTCTAGCCGAACGCTCTACCGACTGAGCTAACCCGGCCTTGAGTGAACTATTATGAATTAATATAGTGGCTGCCAAACTTATTTTGTTGCAGAACACCTATATGATTTTCCAAAAAATTGTAGAACCCATATCCAGGGCCGGCATTTACTATCTATGGGAACGATTGTACTTGGGGGCCCTGGAAGGTCAGGTTCCATATATTTTATATGAATACTACTTATTAGAATATACCTACATTTTTGTGTACATATAAATTCAGTGTTTTATCATATTATAAAAATATAATAATAATGAAAATGTGCAACTCATCCCTTATATCAGTTGGGCCATGTGTTCAGTTGGACACATGGCACAACGAATATAAAGGTTAATTTAGTTCTAAGTGATAATCATCTCTAGGATGCAGGTTCAATCTTGGCCATGGGTGATAATAAGATAGAATACTTAACACAGATTAACACTTGTACCCAATAATGGTTAACAAAATGAGAACAGTTTACCTGTGGGTTGAATAAAGGGTTAGGTCTGAAGTTCCGTGAAGGCTCTTGATTATGACACGAGGGCTCCCGAGTTCACCAAGAAAGTTCTTGAGTTCGAAGAGAAGGTTTCCAAGTCCGGGAAGCTTTCCATGTTCAATAATAAACACCTGAAGAAAGCCGGAGGGTATATAGGCTGAAATGTTGATTAGATAACAATAAACATGAGAACAAACAATAGGTTTGAATTCAGAGTTTTCCCTCTCCTAGACCGGTTGCTTAACCAAGATTAAAGAGCTCAGTCTGCCATACTATTTATGTATAGCTGAAGGGAGAGTAGGATTCATACCTTTCCCAAGGGTAATAATTGTGTATTTCACACACTTTTAAGTTTGGCGTATCAAATTCTGAAAAAGAAAATTCTCTTGTTTAATATGCACTGACTTTTAGAATTTGTAGCAACTACATTTAAACTATATTCATCATTTGTTGAATCTTTTATTTTCCTCGCAAACTCAGCGTATGAGTAGCACAGGGATCTGTGCAGTAAAGTAAGGAGCTGATGGTAGGTGTGGCGCTCCATCTCAGATGCCAAAACGATCTCATTGGTCTACTGCTAGTGAAAAGGGGATAGACTCCCTCGCTGACTGGCTGATACTGACTTTAGGCCGCCCCGATGACTTTACCTTACTTACATTTAAACTATATGCATCATTTTTTGAATCTTTTATTGGTTCATTTTCTTTTCTTCTGTTTCTGTAAGAGCATTCACTTTGGTTTGGTTGACCTAGTGTTGTACGAGCGAAACAAAGAAAAGACGACAAAAATGGCAAAGGACCTTTTCCCTCAAAGAAGTTGTAAAAAGGAAGCGAGGCTTTCCGGTCAGGGAGGCAGGTAGGAGATAAAGAAATATATAACAAAGGTCCGTTATTAGATCAAGAGATAAAGATGCGTAGGTGTGTCATCAATACAAAAGCCAGAGGGTCGGGTCAGTCAAGGGACAGTCAGACAGCGGACGGCGAAGAGAGCACAAGGAGTTTGACCGTCGACACGGTCGATCGCTGCCAGTGGGCAGTGAGGTTCGTCCACCCCTTCCACGTCACCAACGCTAGTCATCCCAGCAGTAATAGAAGTCATTGTCACCGCCGCCCACCACATACAGCCGATGAGAGAAATAAAGTCAAAACTCCTACTATACCATGTGTTGTATATTTCATTAAACGACAACTACATATATCGTCTAGGGTTAGTGACGATACCCGCTACGTATCCATATACACAAAGTAGTGGCGGTAAAAAAGCCGCTATATAATATATAGAATTTGATGCCAGTATGCAACACTAGCCCCATCCACGAATTTATAAAATGAGTAACAAGGGAATAGCATATTGTTGGTATCAGCCAAACAGTGAAGGAGTCTATCCCTTTTTCACTAGCACTAGAGATATTGTTTGTGCTGAGGTGGAGTACCCTCAGCTCTCCATTTTACTGCACAGACTAGATTACTCAAACAGGGCTACCCATGAGTGGCACTCACGGGGACCAGTATCGAATGCAGAACCTTGCGATTTCTAGACGGGTGTTCTACCGACTGTCCTAAGGAATAATAAACTCAAATTAATTAACATAGTATGCAATTATTTTAACTAATAGATATTGTTATAAAGAGCTGTAACATAACTGATACAATAACAGAACATTTGCTTTTTTTCTGGTATTGTCCCGTATGAAACACCCTATGTGCCTAACCCACAGAATCTCTTTTTGATGCACAGAATCTAATATATAGAAGAGAGATTTTGGTATGTACGTGTCGACGTATAACAAAAAAACGGGAGGTCACTCAGATTCAAAATCTTGCATACACATTGATATCGTTCTAACTAAGAAAAACTCCAAATTTGGTTATTGATTTTTCTGATTAAGGGATTTAATTTGTAATTTAAATATATATTACATTGTTCAGTTTTTTCTGTTCTATTAGGTACATGTGATGTTACAAAATTTACAAAAAACAAAAACAAACAAATATACAAACGAATACTTTCAATTTGTTGTATAATAATATGTAATAATTTTAAACTATAAAACAGAAAATACAAATCCTGAAATATACAAATTCTCAATGATTTTAGTTTCAAGAATTATTTTCCTCTTACCCCCTCTCTAACTACTGTCTTCCACTTTCTCTCTCACTCCCAGGTGTTCCAAATTTCATTTTAGTCCGGTCATGGACCGGGTACTTTAGCTAGTATTAAACTAAAAAATGAAGCTTCAAATAATCTTTGATCAAAGTTGTACTCTTAATCCGTTGATATATATCTCTACCCAAGCTGAGTATCAATGTCTGTAAGCGCTCTTTATGTAATGTTTGCTGACAGCCACCCATATTCATTATCAACAGCTGTTGATAATGATATGTGCTTATGGGATATAATCTATATCTGACTGCAATTTTTCCTATCTTCTTTATTGCATCCTTATCAAATACATCAGCAGTTACTACAAATAAAAAAAGTTTACAAGTCATTTATTGATGACAAAACACGACTGCTTCTTTAAAAAAAAAATCTGTGCTTATCTTAAACGCATATGAAACTTGTAATGCTGTCACAAGAGTTTTTGTAGCATGAAATTACTATTAAAAGATATGACAAATTAGAGGAAAGGTGTGTAGGTATTTGCCTGTTGGAATATTTTTGGTATATAGTTATTCACTAAGCTTAGCTCAGGTGTGGCACAAGGTCAGAACTGTGGAGCACCCAGTGAGAATCGAACTCACTATCAATGGTCTGCTAATCTAGCTTGCTAACCATTAAACCACATGAAGTGCCCATATTTTTGGTATATATATATTTTACCAACCCCTCAGCACGAGCAGGATGCGACACAAGGTCAATTTCTTAAGCGGACTTTAACAGGTTTGAATTCAGAGTTTTCCTTCTCCTAGACTGATTACCTAGCCATTTGTAACAAAATCAATTAGAGACCTTAGTTAAAAATGATTGCAACTATTATTTTAATTTTCTAAAGCTAATATTAGTCCCTGACATCATGCATTTCGATAATGTGTTTGTTATGATTTTAGTGGCCACCCTTTAGGCTTCATGCAAGAATGCTTGTCCAGCGGAGATCCTTTGTGTTAATCAGAGCGCAATCCTTAGTAAAGAATCCTTTGGTTGTTTCTTGCTGCTCCTCAGTATTGCAAGCCCTTCGTCAATGATTGCAAATGGGCATCTCTCAGTATCAGTGATTAAGTAAACCAGCCTCGCATTCAGGCTGTTGATTGGCTGAGGTTTAAACCACGTGACCTCAGTCTATAGATTTAAGTGGTGTATTGCAGCACAGTTTATATCCACGTCATAATCTAACAGTGTTTCGAAATAATATATATTTTATGAATTCTAACAGTTTTAGTCGGTGTTGACAAATGTCTTTAGTGACTTTATGGCTCCTGAAGATTTGAAATGATTTATGATAGGGGTTCTCTTAGATGAAATCTATAGCAATGCCATAAATGATCTGTTAGTGCTGTTCTTTCAAAATATTAGGACAGGTTATATAAATACACACACACACACACATATATATATATATATATATATATATATATATATATATATGTTGACAAATTATTTTGTGACTTTGTAGCCCCTGAAGATTTGAAATGATTTATGATAGGGGTTCTCTTAGATGAAATCTATAGCAATGCCATAAATGATCTGTTAGTGCTGTTCTTTTCAAAATATTAGGACAGGTTATATAAATACACCCACATATATATATATATATATATATATATATATATATATATATATATATATATATATAAAGATGCATGGACACAGTACTGCTAAGTAGAATTAGTAATATTGGTATGACATGGCTTTTTTGAAGTGATCGTATGAAATGGTCTAATTGAAACATCAAAGGACATAATTCTTTTCATCTGGTATACTTGTAGACCTGTCATCAGTTTGTGTTGTGTCATGTCTCTCATAAATAGTTTGATGCCTTTGATTGGTTGACAGAAAAAAAAAAGTAAAATAATAAAAAATAAAAAAAATGTCTCATCAGGTGCTGAGTGAGTAACATTGTTCAAATACTCAAATCAGAGAAAATAGCCAAATTGTCTGAAGGAAAAGAAAAAAGAAAAATAATAAAAAAAAAAGAGAAAAAATAAAAGAAAAAGCCCAGACAGACATGGGAAATTGAGTATTGATACTAGGACTTAGTACATCAGCAGAAAATCAATAAAAAAAAAAATTGCATTTATTTTAAAAATGAATTTCAAAGTCATTCACTAGAGTCCTTTCATCAAAAAATATTCTTTATTTCATTCCTATGCAGATTTTACAAGAATATAGGAATTTGACATGTATACACACACACACACACACACACACACACACACACACACATATATATATATACACACACACACACACACACATATATATATATTCATATATATATATATATATATATATATATATATTCATAGAGTCAGATTTTAGCCCTGAAGAGCTTTATGCGAAACTAAAAGTAGGTTCGTCTGACTCAGTAGATTATCTTTATTACTTGGCTCTACTTAGGTATCGAGCACTTTTTACAAATTAGCTTCTCCTAGCGGTTATATGAATATATATATCTTATATACATATATATACATATAAATTGTTTTTCTTTTGGCCAAATACTATACCAATAGATTATTTTTTGTTGGTACGAATATCTTGGTCTTTTCTTTTTTTCTAAATTTTTTTTCTTCCTGGTTGATGTTTGGTAGTATATTTTTACAATCAAACTCTCTGCCGGGTTTTTTTCTCTCCGCAAGGATCTACCAACACGCTTGGTATATTAAATATATATTCATATATATATATATATATATATATGTATATATATATATGGTAGAAATGTGAGGAGGTTAATTAAGGTAGACAAACACGGGATGTTATGGAAACTCGATGTTTATTGTCGACAATGCAACGTTTCGGTCTGTTAGACCTTCTTCTATATCCAAGTCCTGAAGAAGGTCTTACAGACCGAAACGTTGCATCGTCGACAATGAACATCCAGTTTCCATAACAGCCCGTGTTTGTCTACCTTTCTCAACACACTAGCCAAACGCTCTACCAACTGAGCTAACCCAGACGTTTCTAATTAGAAGTGAATATTAAATAAACATGCGGTAAAAGAGAAATGACAAGAAGTAGATATATCAACAAATAACAATAATTTTTGTCAGAAAAAAAAATAAAAAGATATTAAATAAAAAGATATTAAATAAAAAGATATTAAATAATTTTTAAATAAAAAGATATTAAATAACAATAATTTTTGTCAGAAAATGATAGAAAATAAAATAAAAAGATATTAAATAAAAAGATATCAAATAAAAAGATATTAAATAAAAAAAAATTAAATAAAAAGATATTAAATAACAATAATTTTTGTCAGAAAAAGATAGAAAAGAAAATAAAAAGATATCAAATAAAAATATATTAAATAAAAAGATATTAAATAAAAAAAATTTAAATAAAAAGATATTAAATAACAATAATTTTTGTCAGAAAAAGATAGAAAATAAAATAAAACGACATTAAATAAAAAGATGTTAGATAAAAAGATATTAAATAAAAATTTTTAAATAAAAAGATATTAAATAACAATAATTTTTAAATAAATTTTTAAATAAATTTTTAAATAAAAAGATATTAAATAACAATAATTTTTTTCAGAAAAAGATAGAAAATAAAATAAAAAGATATCAAATAAAAAGATATTAAATAATTTTTTAAATAAAAAGATATTAAATAACAATAATTTTTGTCAGAAAAAGATAGAAAATAAGATAAAAAGATATTAAATAAAAATATATTAGATAAAAAGATATTAAATAAAAAAAATTTAAATAAAAAGATATTAAATAACAATAATTTTTAAATAAATTTTAAATACATTTTTAAATAAAAAGATATTAAATAACAATAATTTTTGTCAGAAAAAGATAGAAAATAAAATAAAAAGATATCAAATAAAAAGATATTAAATAAAAAGATATTAAATAAAAAAATGTTAAATAAAAAGATATTAAACAACAATAATTTTTGTCAGAAAAAGATAGAAAATAAAATAAAAAGATAGTGAATAAAAATATATTAGATAAAAAGATATTAAATAAAAAAAAATTAAATAAAAAGATATCAAATAACAATAATTTTTGTCAGAAAAAGAAATAAATATAATAAAAAGAAAAAGATATTAAATAAAAAAAAAATAAAAAGATATTAAATAACAATAATTTTTGTCAGAAAATATAGAAAATAAATAAAAAGATATTAAATAAAAAGATATTAAATAAAAAGATATTAAATAAAAAGATATTAAATAGTTTTTTTTAAATAAAAAGATATTAAATAACAATAATTTTTAAATAAATTTTTAAATAATAAGATATTAAATAATAATAATATTTGTCAGAAAAAGATAGAAAATAAAATAAAAAGATATTAAATAAAAAGATATTAATTAAAAAGATATTAAATAATTTATTTTTAAATAAAAAGATATTAAATAACAATCATTTTTAAATAAATTTTTAAATAAAAAGATATTAAATAAAATCATTTGACGAAAAATGGGAAAGTTCTTTCATGTGTATGATATGTGTAGGATCACGTTCCTTTGCGGATTAAGATGTCATTTTATATTTGTTTGTTTTCCTTCATCTCTAACTAATCATACATGCAACACTGTATTTATCATCTCCTCAGCTACATCTTTGTTCTCATGCTGAAACAAACATTTACAGCATTTTTTTGAGAAAATCCTATGTATATAACTTCAAAGCATCCATCACTATTCTGTCATTGAAGAATGTTTCTTTGTTTTCTATAATCTTATGCCACATTTAGCTAAATTGTTTATTGCATCCTAAGAGGACAATTCTGTTTCAATTCAATTACTTTTCAATATTATGAACTTGTTAGATCTGCTAACTGGACAGGGTGAGTAGCATGGGATGAAACGAAGGATAATCCACGAGGATGAGCAAAAAGTAATGCCATTTTCTTTATTTCATGTGAAGTTTCTTTTATAAAACTAAGGCCTATATGTCAGAAATTCCATGTGAATTATCTTCCCCTGCCACTAGGGGGACAAATCGCCAATGGGATATTGGCGCGAGAATCAAAACCCTACGTCACTTATTACAGACCTTGCACTAAGGGTAGTCGCGGTATCACCGTTCCCTAAAGCCTTCAACAAACCTTCAACAAACTTTCTAAGGCATTACTTCAGCATACTGTAACTGGCTGTTTTAATAGCATACTGAGAACTGAAACTTCAACAAACTTTCTAAGGCATTACTTCAGTATACTTTAACTGGCTGTTTTAATAGCATACAGACCGAAGAACGAGAAACGACCCGAGAAGCTTCTTAGAGCCATTTTCCTAGCAACGACAGAACACCTATCACCACGACACCAAGAACTCTTAGAACAGATAAGTCTGGTCGCGAATTCCAACTAATTTGCAAACCCTTTTTGTTGTTAAACCCTTTTGTAAATCCTTGTACTTTTGTAAACCTTGTAAATTTTGTAATACAAGTGTCTGCATTCTACTTTTGTGTTTGTTCTTCTTTGTCCGACAATTTGCCAACAACTACGGGGAAATAAAAGCCCCTTCGAATCCGTAAATACTTTTATATATTGAGACTCTAACGAGGCCCAGAGCAAGAATCTGACAAGAAAGACCCAACTTGCCAATCAACAATGTCCTCCCTCTGAATTACAATGTTTGGCCAAACACAAGCATCAGGACAAGGGATAAAATTGCCTCATTCGGGTGGACAACTTTACCGCATTCTCCATACTCACCAGATTTAGCTCCTTCAGACTATCATGTATTCGGCCCATGAAAGAGGGTTTGAGGGGCAAACATTATTCACAAGGAAGTTAAATCTGTAGTGAAGAAGTGGCACAAAGTACAGTCAACAGAATTTTACGAGCAGGGATACATGCTCTCATTTGAAGGTAGAACATTGCTATTGAGAGAAACGATGACTATGTGGAGAAGTAGGGATGTGATTCACAGAGGTTTAGCTTCATTTTGATGTATGATGCATGTTCCTGCGTTGGTAATTATAGCTCTCCTAAACAAAATGGCATTAACTTTTGACAACCCTTGTAAAATAAAAAGAAAAACCTTTCATCCCAGCTTCATCATGATTTGCTGGATTGCATTTCTAACAGAAGAATACACTTTATCATCCATCAAAATCAATAGTCAGCATTTTTTTACACAGAAAAAGAATTGTTCTAGCAATGTATAGGAACAAAGGAAGAATATTTGGCCGGTCTACTCTCAAGACTTTATCAGTTCTGAGATGGAAAATCCTTATGACATGGTAGTTAATTAAGACTAATATCCTCATCTTATTTATCTTAAGACTATTTGACCGGTCTTTTCTCCAGCCTGTGTCAGTTCTCAGATGGGAAACTTAGTAGTTAACTTCTTTTTTGAGAGCAGATTTTACATTGGCTGAGATATTGAAAGTTTTCTTGAATCTAGCCATGACTCATTTTACAAAAGAACCGTGATATGTACTAGTAATCACATGGCTATGAATCCCATATTCAAATTCACATAATAAATTCAAATGTTCTGTGTCAAACAAGAAGAGAAACCGATTGGCTAAATAATAACAAGTGTTCATTTCTATTAGTTTATAGGAAACCCAATTGCTTTTTGTGAATTTTTCCTGAAGTTTGTAAATTCTATTTTACATTTTGTTGCCTTCTTTACCGGCTCTAAATCGTATATGTTATATACTGGCTTCTTCAAACTCACGCTGCTAAATCGGCGTACGTATCGTAGCGGGTATCGTCACTATTCCTAGACGATATATGTAGTGGTCACTTAATGAAATCACAACACATGAGTATCGAGGAGGTTTGACTTTATTTCTTCTTCTCGGCTGTACGTGTTGGGCGGCGAGACTTGACAATGAAATGACCGAGGGTTGACAATGAATACTAAGGCTGCTGTTGAGATCTGGCGACGTTGAGGTAAAGGGGTGGCTGATGGCGTCTCACCGCCCTTGGCCGCGACAGACCATGAGCGTCAGTCACTCCATTCGCCATCTCTTCTTGACTGTCCGCGTCAGGTCGAACCGTCTTGCCTTTTGTATATCTCAAAACGCCTACGCGCCTCCTTTGTTCGTGTTTTATCAACGATCAAATCTATTTCCGGCATCTTAACCCCTTTGTCATTTTTGTCGTCTTTTCTTTGCTTTGTTTAATCTAACCGGAAATTCCTATTTCAGTTTGTACAATATCCAACAATTTGTCTAATGGCACAAACAATAAAGAGCTGAGTAAATTCCAAAGACACTTCTAAGATATCATTAACATTGTGCAAAAATATGTGACTGATATTTTTCATCAATATTATACAAAAAGTAATTTTAGAGTAGTAATCATGTTATGTTTGTCTTTGAGGCTCAGTCTCTGATTGATAATTCTAGTGAATTAAATCCAGTTTAATGTTCTGATATGGCTGGGGAATAAAATAGGTGTATATACGAAGCTTTGTTCATACACACAGAGACACACACACACACACACACACACATAACGTCATCCACAGACACCGTGTTTGGACGTTTCACGTCTCTTCAGTGTGGCTAGGCACAGAAACTACCTCTAACCAAGAGTGAAACCCGAGTGACATTTCCCCAGTCCGATTTGTTAATCTCTGGCTATTTGACAGCTGCCGTTAAGTGGCGGTGTTTAAGCTATTTAATACATACATTTGTTTATATATTTTATGATCACCAGAAAGATCCAGTCTGTAAACAACAGACGATCATTGCTTTATGCTGGCTGTGAAAGTTAATTTAAGTCACCCCTAGAGAGCTCTACCGGGTTTTGGGAGCATATAATATATATATAAATATGTATAATTTTGGAATTAATTTCCTATTTTAAACATGTGCCCTATTTTTGAAAACCTCATTATATATATATATATATATATATATATATATATATATATATATATATTATACAGAGAGAGAGAGAGAGAGAGAGAGAGAGAGAGAGAGAGAGAGAGAAAGAAAGAAAAAAGAGAGAGAGAGAAAAATAGAGTCTTTCTTGGCCCATTTGTAATAAATATATTTGCATATATATGCGTAACATTTCAACTAGTTATACCTATTTCTTTTTGTCAGCATGGATTTGTGGCGACTTGCATACATGTATATTTGCTGTGAATATATATATATATATATATATATATATATATATATATATATACTTCATATTTTATGTTTATATTCACAAATACTTTCCACTTCATAAATGTGTAGATGCAAAAGCATTTTGTGTCTGTATATATCTGTATATATATATATATATATTATATATATATATATATATATATTAACAAAGGTATATATGTTTATAGATTAGGAGTGCATACATAAGTAATGATTCTTCTAAGTATGTACTATAAATAAACCTATATGTATAATGCCTGCACAAAATAGTTGAACGCATATCTAGTATTGTGAATAAATATGCCGGTATGCATGCTGATATAATGAGAGGCAGGAGGAAAGTCACTTGTGTAAAGTTAATTATCCATTACAGAAGATAGGTATATATATGTATACATATATATATATATAATGCAAATAAAATGCAAAACACTCTCATGAGACAAGAAAAAAGAAAAGAAGAAAATTTCGAAGTGAAAACTCGCATCGGCATTCCTTAGGAAATAAAATTTTAACGTTCTTCTCTGATTTGGTGACGGGTAAAAGAAATTAGGTGATTTGATTTGTAAGCAAGCTTGACAGTTATTCAGAATAGATTTACAAAGAAAGCAAATGTGAAGCTGTTGAGTATTCAGAGTCCATAATTGAAAAAGTTTGCAAAGCAGTTGAGATCAGAATTGGGGGACTGGGTAGCTAAGAAAGAACGAAAAAACAAGAACAAAAAAGCAGAAACCATTGATTGTTATGGCTCAGTTTTGTAACGATTCAATTAAAAGTGACTTTTCCAGTCGAGAAGAGTTTTTTTCAATGATAGTTTATGGAAATTATTTTTCTTTAAAACTTGTATTATTTTTTTTTTAGTTATCATCAGAAAAAAAGTAGAGTAAAAAAAAAGTTTCCTATGATTTGAAAAGAGAATTTAACTTAGAGTTTTTCTTAAAAATTGGAAACTAATTCTTAAAGATTTTTGAGGAGGAATTGTTAACATCATTTTTAAAACTTGCTGTAGACATAGAGTATATCAGCAGGGTTAGCTCAGTCGGTAGAGCGTTCGGCTAGAAACCACATTGTTCCAAGTTCGATTCCGGTCCTCGCAAACTCAGCGTATGAGTAGCACAGGGATCTGTGCGGTAAAGTAAGGAACTGATGGTAGGTGTGGCGCTCCACCTCAGACGCTAAAAATGATCTCCTTTGTCTAGCGCTATTGAAAAGGGGATATACTCCCTCGCTGATTGGTTGATACCGACTTTAGGCCACCTTTACTTTTTTTTTACTAATATCAGGGAGGCGCGTGGTCTAATGGTTAGAGTCGTAGGAAATGGACTCGTCAACGCGAGTTCAATTCTTGGACGAGGCCGTTGGCATTTCACATGGCGCTAATACCCTTGGGAAAGGTATGAATCCAATTCTCCCTCCATCTATGGATAAATAGCAGGGCAGACTGGACTCTCTAACCATGGCTAGGTAACCATTCTAGGAGAAGGAAAACTCTGAATTCAAACCTGTTAAACTCCGCGTAAGAAATTGACCTTGTGTCGCATCCTGCTCGTGCGGAGGGGTTGGTAAATATATATATATCAGCAGTAACTTTGTAATAATGAGTTTAGTTTGAGTCTTCATATTCCATTGTTGCATTGGTGAGGCTCATTACTACACTTTTCTGCTAGAAGGAATATTCTGATTTTAATCATAGCATTTTCTTGTTAGGGATCATCTACCTGTATAATTCTGAAATAGTCATTATAAATTATAGTCTTGTAAAACATCACCGAGATGCATCAAAGGAGGACAATTGGTGATGTTACACCAGTGTCCTTACAGATTTCGGGTTTTGCAACATCATATCTGTTCCAGCAGTTGATCTGACATGTTATCAGGTTGCCTCCTTTCCAGATTCGTATTTTACGAATAGATCATAAATACTTATATACTAGCCCAGGGATACGTAACAGACATGCAGAGACTTACTCGGTACTTGTATACAATACGAGACTTGAAGAAAATACTTAACTAAAAGTTAGTCTTTAAATATGATTGCACTTTACTACATTTTGGAGGGCATCGTTAGTGATGTCAAAACTTAGTTCCTTGGGGAGTTTCGGGTCTTACAACATCATACTCCCCTCACCAGAGAAGATGAAACTCTGATCCACCCTCTTTATATGAATATGTATAAACAGACCGAAGAACCCCATCCTTGACCAGACTAAATAGATTTTAGGATCACCAGGGAGTGAGAGAGAAAGGAGAAAGATAAGGGTAACTCCTTTATCCACTAGACAATGTGTCGAATTAGACACATTGCTAGTGGAAAAAGGAATTAGGTTAAGACAATTCTAGGTGACAGTTATCTCTAGACTGCAGGTTCAATCCTGGTCAGGGGCAGCAGTAACATAGAATGATAATTAACACATCTTAAGACATGTACCCCAGCTATGGTTAGCGGAATGAAAACAGAATACCCCTGTGGACTGAATGAAAGGTTAGGTTCAAAGTGCCGTGATAGCTCCCGATTACGACAAGACAGTTCCCAATTAAGATAAGAAGGTTTCCGAGTTCAAATAGAAGGTTCCTGAGTCCGAAAAGAAGGTTCTCGAGCCCGAGAAATTTCTCGTCCGACAAGAAATACCTGAAAAAGGCCGGAGAGCACATCGGCCGAAACATTGTACAGATAACAATGAAGAGGAGGAAAATAGTCCGAATAATCCAAATAATACTAATTATCAAGCCTCATATCAAAGATTCCAAGAAATTAAACACTATTGCCCTTATGGCAAGCCCCAACCCCTTTTTATCATATGGGTGCTAGAAAGCGACGGCTGCGGGTCTGACGTTAAACTCTATCTGATGGTGAGGTTCCAGTTTTGGAGGTTTTGGGAATGTGGAGCACCCCTTCATCACCATTGCTCCCTGTTCCACTCTGACCCGGAGTAGTAGTACCTGTTAGGGTCCCATCTATGGCTTAAATAGAAAAATGTATTTATAAAAAAATTGTATTATCCATTAAGAATTGATTTATTTCAAAACTTTATCGGCATTAAATGACCCACTGAGGTTGATATGCCGTAAAACAAGACAAACCAAACCAAAACCAAGAAATTAATTTTAATGATAAAAGAAGCTAAGAATTTGCATATTATTGTATTCCTTTATTTTAGGAATTGTATTTTGTTTACATTTAAAATCGTATTACAAAAATGTAACAGTATCGCGTAACTAGTTTAAAACATAATTTTATTTATCTATTTGAAGAACTTTGAAGAGTTCCATACATTGATTGATTCTTAATAATTGAATTATGTCATTTAATCAGTAAAAATCGAAAACTATTTTTTTGCATTTCCTTATTATAAACATATTTATTTGCTGAGTTATAAATCAACTTATACATACCAAAACAGACACAATTCCTTTATATATATATATATATATATATATATATATATATATATATATATATATATAAACAAGGTTTGTTTAGAATGGCTTTTTTGCCGATAATTTTTGGGAGAATAAGTGCTTAATTGGAGTCGTACCTAATTTTTGAAAATTAATTAATTAATAATGAATTAGGCGGGAATACCTATTAAATGTATGGCTAAACAAATCGAGAAAAATCAATCTCTGTATCGCCTAATTCATTATTAATTAATTAATTTTCAAAATTAGGTACGACTCCAATTAAGCATATATATATATATATATATATATATATATATATATATATATATATATATATATATATATATATATATAATTGTCGGCTAAAAAAAGGCATATCATAAATACATCGCTTGTGTATCTACTTCTCATATATATATATATATATATATATATATATATATATATATGATTTAATATACCAATAGTGTTGGTAGATCCTTGCGGAGAGAAAAAACCCGGCAGAGAGTTTGATTGTAAAAATATACTACCAAACATCAACCAGGAAGAAAAAAATTTTTGAAAAAAAGAAAAGACCAAGATATTCGTACCAACAAAAAATAATCTATTGGTATAGTATTTGGCCAAAAGAAAAAACAATTTATATGTATATATATGTATATAAGATATATAAATATT
>CM042143.1:19554058-19642075 GCA_023376005.1 Doryteuthis pealeii
ATTCAAGAAACTAGTGGTAAAAACACGTGTTCTTTGGTAATATTTGGATTATTTGGACTATTGTCCTCATCTTCATTGTTATCTGTGAACGTTTCGGTCGATGTACCCTCTGCCCTTCTTCGGTTTTTTCTTGTCGGACTTGGGAACTTTCTTTTCGAACTCTGGAACCATCTATTCGGACTCGGGAACCTTCTTGTCATAATTGGGAATCTTCTTTTCGTAATTAGGGGCCTTCACGGAACTTTGTGAGTCAACTGAACTCATGGATTCAGTCCGCTCGTCCTCTGTAGAATCTTCCCCTTCTATTCTTCACCACGGGACGCGTTCAAAACTTACACCACTTTTAACTTTTTGAAACTGCAACTCGCTCCTCTTCACCTCCTTCAATCCTCTCGTAATAACATCGTCTTAAGACTGCTCCATGCTAGCTTGAATCGCTGCTTTTATCGTCCCGGGATTCGCGCATTTTCCCCCATCTTCTCGCAGACAACGAGAAGTAAACGATTTAAAGCAGCGCTTTTCTTAACTCCCGGGTTTCGATCGTCAACAGAGGGGGAGTGCACGCTTTTCTTTATATCACACCCTTTATTCAGTCCACGGGGGTATCCTGTTCTCATTCCGCTAACCATAGCATGAAGATGAGGACAATAGTCTGAATAATCCAAATAATACTAATTATCAAGCCTCATCTGAAAAATTTCGAGAAATCTTATTTCTTGGTTTGTCAATTGGCCCTAATCCATTTTAACCCAGTATTTATTTTCATTTCCTTTTAGGCATACCTTATAGTGTCTTAGTGCAGCCACGGGCTTTCTTCTCCAATCAGAGGATGTTTTTTGGCAGCTAAATACCTCAGAACAGTTTGATTTTCATGTCTTCTGCTCCAGTGACAATACCATTTTATGTTCAGTAAGTAATTAAATAATATATTCTGATTAGTACACAAAGAAGCGGAAAAAATGAAGTTTCACATTGAACAATTGAATTACTGATTAAGTTTTTTCCATTGAGTAATTAAAAACAATTGAGTTACCATTACAATATTTCCTTGCCACGTTACATTTTTTCTTCCTTTCTGTGTGTGTGTTCATTATTTTTATTTATTTATTTATCTAGTTTAGATCAGTTGATTCAAGCTCATTTAGGATGGGTTCGATTTGATTCCCAAAGCCGTTTGTTATTGATACTGTTGATTTATTCTTTACAGACATCTAAATTACAAAAAGATTTATTGCCTCTCCTTGTGAATAAATACAAGAAAAGAAATGTTGGAAGATAAAGTTATAGGATTTGAGTTTGATTTGTTCATATTTATATAATTTTTAAATATAGCTGAAATTGTTTTTCTCAAGTCCAATGCAAAGCAGAATATTCTCAGGTCCAATGAAACTGGGATGCCGAAAATACAGGCAAGAATCTCAATATTACATACAATAATAGCACCAGCGACTATTGTTATGAATTTAGTGGCAATCCTTTAGGCTTCAAGTAAGAGTGCTTGTCCAGCGGAGATCCTTTGTGTTAAGCAAAGCGCGATTCTTGGTAAATAATCCTTTGGTTGTTCCTTGGTGCTCCTCAGTCTTGCAAGTCCTTCATCAATGGTTGTAAATGGCTGTCTCTCAGTATCAGTGATCAAGTAGTCAACCAGCCACACATTCGGGCTGTTGATTGGCTGGGGTTTAAACCATGTGACCTTTCTTAGACTATAAATGTAAGTGGTGCATTGGAGCACGGCTTATATCACCAAATAATCCTGTGAATATTTCGTTCTCCTAGACTGGTTGATTAATCAAGATTAAAGAGACCAGTCTGCTCTACTATTTACTCATAGCTGGAGGGAGAATAGTTGGATTCATACCTTTCCCAAGGGTATTAGCGCCATGTTAAATGCAAACAGCTTCGTCCATGAATTGATCTCGAGTCGACGAGTCCATTTCCCACGAATCTAACCATTAGACCAAGCACCTCCACAATATCTATATATATGTTACTAATATATGTGAACTGTGGTTTTGTCCAAGATTTGAACTCGGCTCGATGAGTTCATTTCATATATATATATATATATATATATATATATATATATATATTGGTCTATATATATATATATATATATATATATATATATATATATATATATTATATATATATATATATATATATATATATATATATATATATATATATATATATATATATATATATACAGACCAATATATATATATATATATATATATATATATATATATATATATATATACAGACCAATATATATATATATATATATATATATATATATAAAGCCACAGTTCACATATCGTTAATACCCTGAGGAAAGGTATGAATCCAACTATTCTCCCTCCAGCTATGAGTAAATAGTAGGGCAGACTAGTATCTTTAATATTTGTTAGGCAACCAGTCTAGGAGAACGAAAACTCTTAATCAAAACCTCTTAAAATCTCCGCTTGGGTTGGTTACTACTGGAATCGGCCCAGTCCTGCTTAGTGATCAATTTCAATTTATTAAAAAAAATGTTCCTCATCTATCTTTTACCCTTTTTCTTTTTCTTCCCTTGTCATCCTTACTTATCTCCTTTTCCCTCCTTACACTTCTAATTCTTTTTATACCTTTCTCTTTCTTCTCTCTTTCTGTTTCTTCTGCTCTGCCCTATTTGATGGTCATTACCAAGAAGTTCACTGGTGAAGAACTCTTTAGCTTTCCCAATGATTAAATGACCCCGAAAGGTGGATATTCAAATTTATCTACTGGGATACTTCAAACTTGAATTATGCAGGGAGTTTCAAATTTTATAACCTAAACTTCCTAACTTCAATTAATATACCTTTTTCTTTCCTGGTATATTATAATAAGTTTAAAAACTTGATTGATTCAGACATGAAAATCAATATGCCTTGAGGTTTTATTTGTCAGAATCTTTGAGACGATGTATGATAATTTGTACTATTTAGATTTTTTTGACTGCTGTCCTCATATTTATTTTTATATATACAATGTTTCAGCCAACGTGCCCTCCGGCTTTGTTCAGGTTTTTCTCGTTGAACTTGGGGAACTTCCTCTCAGACACATATTGCAATAGATATAAGAGTTGAGTTGATAAAGTTCTAATTGGCAATTATCTGAAGGTTGCGGGTTCAATCCCGATCAGAGTCGATAATAACATAGAATACTTAACATAGTTTAACGCTTGTACCTGGTCATGGTTAGCAGAATGAGAACAATCTACTTCAATGGTTTGGGTCAAAGTTCTGTGAAGGCTCTTGTCTATGACTTGAGTTCATCTCTGTGTTGGAATATTTTTGTATATAAGGTGTGCTACAACAGAACACTTAAATTTATAGACTAGACTAGGCGAGGTCACGTGGTTTAAACCCCGGCCAATCAACAGCCCTAATGCATGGCTGGTTAACTACTTAATCCCTGATACTGAGAGACATCCGTTTGCAATTATTGACGAAGGACTTGCAATACTGAGGAGCACCAAGGAACCACCAAAGGATTATTTACCAAGGATTTCCACTGGACATCCGCTCTTGCTTGAAGCTTAAAGTATGGCTACTAAAATCATAACATGCATTGTCTGCATCTGCAATAGTCTCTGAAAAATAATTTATTCAGAACAGCACACAGTATCCTTATGTAGTTCCCATCTAGCTTTTTCTTTCAGTGTTTTGTTAGAGTTCAAGTGATGCAGCTATACAGTAGCACTTACACGGTTACAGCTTGGAAGAATTCACGCTGTATCTTAACAGGAAGATCAGAGCATTGCAAAAATTAATTTTTGTCACGCTCTTTTGTAAAAAAAGATGTAAATAAATCTTATATTTTTTAATAATCGATAGGAAATAAACTGTTTTACTGTCAAAATTCAAATAAATATGTTTTCTTTTTAATAAAACCAAGTTTCTAACAGTTAAATTCAAATTAATTCAAATATTTAAGATTTTTCTTTGGGAGGGGAGGGGTCAAAAACGTTCTGTCATAAAACAAAATTTTGCGACAAACAATAATTAAAATAGAACGGTTTGTTTTTTAACCATATAATAAATATAAAATTTAATGTAGAACATTATGTTACTATTTCTTGTTTGTAAATAATTTTCTTGTAAAACTCTATACATCAAATAACTTTAAATATATATTAAAATAAAACAAACTATATATAAATGTATAATAATGGGCATGTATTTATTAAAACTTGTTTTAACAAACAATATGGACTGTTTAATGTCGCATACTTAATTTCTGAGTATATATCATACACACATGCATACTCTATCAATGATATTGAGCACTCTTTAATTATAGATATATCATTCCGTACGATTGATGGTCTGTCTATAATGACAGTCCATGCTTTTTCAATGCGTCTATTACGATTGCTTTCTTTGCTTTCCATTAATTCCTTTATCTGATTGTCCATTCATTTAGTGGAGTATTGCATGTCAAGAACTGCTCATCCACCTGGGCTCTATCCTTAAGCATCACGGGTCGCCACCCACGGCCAACAGGTGGCCCTATTGGGGGAGTCTTACCCCGCTGCAGAGGTGCAGTCGGTGCATTCTAACGCCCCAGCCGACAGGACGGATTCACGCTGTATCTTAACTGGAAGATCAGAATTCCGTCCGATTGATCGTCTGTCTATAATGACAGTCCAGGTTTTTTTCAATGCGTCTATTACGATTGCTTTCTTTGCTCTCCATTAATTCGTTTATCTGATTGTCCATTCATTTATTCTTTTCTTGATTCCTTCCTTATTTTTACTTCATTTCCTTCTGTTCTTTTTTTTTTGTCTTTCATTTTTTTTCTTTCGCAAAAAGCAAATCAAAGATCATTGGAGACATTCTTTTTTCCAGCCACACTTTAGAGATAACAAATTATACTGTTCTCAACACTTTACATTTCTAATCTGTTAACCCAGTTCATTTAAATACTCTTTTATCTAAATGCAATCAACTAGGATAAATAAACTTACTCTCTATCTCCCTAGTGTGATCCATAGCATCATTAACAATTCCAGACAGTCACCATTATTCAGAGAAACTTTCATATACAGAAAAGTAATTTCCAATTTGTAAATATTTGCTAGTAACTTGTCAGCTAATTGAAATCACCGATAATAAATTGTCAGTAAATTCTCAATCAAAATAGATTGTCAGTTTGGTAAGAACTGAACTTTCTTTTTTCTCACTCAAGGATTATCTATTTGTCAGAAAATAAATTTGATAATATACTAGCTCGTTTTTCTTCTTTTCTTTTTTTAAGCTGCAAGTTTTCTAAGTGATAGATGGTTATAATTTTAATCTTCCCCTCTAAGTTTCTATTAACCTTTTACTTATCGATCTGAAGAATATTTACTCATTAATGGAAAATCTGTGGCCAATAGATCTACTCAAACTATCATAATGATCTGTAATCTGCTGGTTTTTACAGGTCCGGCAGATCACAGGGTGAAGACGAAAGAAAACAAACAGTTAGACAAATACGTGAATGTTGCTAGAGAACTGAAAAATAAAACTGTAGAATATGAAGGGAAAAACTGATACCAATTGTAGTTCATGCACTTGGTATGGTCCCCAAAATTTGAGAAAACAGACTAGAGGAACTGGAAATCAGAGGAATAATGCTTACCCTGCAATTAATAAATAAAAATGCCCCACACGAACATAACAATCCATTCACCACACCTAACATGCGATAGCGCTAACATCATATATTACATATACTGCACACAATGCACAAATAGCGGATATGTGGGAGAAACATCAACATCTTTTAGACTAAGATTAAATAACCACAAATCCACAATAAAACTCAAATCCCCACATAGTACAATAGCACTTCACTTTAACACCCTACCACAAAACCTTACACACCTCAAATGTATTCTAATAGAACACGCATTTCCAACAACGCAATCTCGAAAACAAGCAGAAACTAAATGGATTCTAAAATTACAAACTCACGTGAGGGGACTGAACGCTGATATCGGAATACTCCGTTATTATAATTTTTTTACAGATGCTGCCGCTGTCAATAACAACAGAGACAAAAGATCCGTCGAACAGGAACAACAGTCATTTGATAAAGGGTATCAAACGAACCCGAAAATTTATGATAAAAATAATAATAAAAAAATAAGTGAATTCAATACTCCATAACATCGAGTTCATTCATTTATTTTTAGATGCTTCGTAATAACGACCAACTTAAAAAAACATAAATATATATACCGAGAGAAGCATACGGGGACCTCCTAAAATACAATATATATATATATATATATATATATATATATATAATCATCAACAGACACTATGTTTCAATGCATCATTTCTCTTCAGTGTGGCTAGACATTAGCAGGCTACCTTCAGCCAAAATGGAGACCCTTAAATTTTATCATCAGTCAGGCTTCTTAACTATATGTCTACCAGTGCCTACAGACTGGGGTGATGATTTTAACTGATAAATACAGACATATGTATATATGTAAAGGCTGCCAGAGAGTGCTGCATCTTTTTTTTATAGGACAGGGTAACTGATTTTTATCATTATAACATTTAAGGTTTGAATATCTCTTCTTGCCTCCCTCAATAAAATTAGACAGAAGCTATATGATTCCAACGTTTCTTTGTCAGTCTTTTTTGCATAAGATAATTATCCCAGCTTTTCTCAAAATTCAGTTCTTTTTTTTTCTTATGTATTTTCCTGTATCTTCCTCTCAACTCCATAGTTTTGTATTTCTATGTTCCTTCAAATTGTTTTTTTTTTATTGTATATTTATGAATTACCCTCAGTTCATCTGTCTTTCACTTAGATTATTTCCCTTTACCGTTTTTTTTTCTTTCATTTTTCTTATAATTAACTTCATTTATTACTTCAACCATATGCTCAACTTGAAGTTTTTCTAGGTTGACACTGTCACCTGCATAGCTAAATTCATTCTAGTTCTTGTGTAAATTTCTTTGAAAATAATATATGTAATTTTTTTTTATGTGAATACAAAGAACACATAATTCTGCCAATGACAATTTTTTTGTTTGTTCTCTATAGATGGCCATACAGTTAGATTTAGAGCTCCAAGATTTATATACTTATCAAAGTTTTTAATATACATTTATTTTAAATTCCTCAAGGTGAAAAGACATACTTATTGAGAGGAATTTCTAACAACAATCTGCAGGAAGCTATATTGATATAGAATTTAAATATACAAAAGAGCAAATAATTATTCATGTTTAATTGAATAAGTTTTAAATACTAATTAAGTTTATACGTAGTGCTTCATGCTGGAATTACATAGTCATGATTTATCAATAATGCTAATGATAAAACTCTTGAGTTTCACTCCTTCTATTAAAAAATTATTTTATAGAAAGCTATGTAAATTGTTCATTTAAAAATATTCATTTTATTAGACGATATGAAAACAAGCTAGGACTTTGATTACAGATGGTTGTAATGATACTAAAAAAATTATTTCATATTGATAAAAAGGGTTGGGTCTTGCCATAAGGGCAATAGGTTTGGGGCAATCATATAGGTGATAGGGCTTCACATGACAAGCCAATTGATCAGAGCGGCCCCTTCGACTGCCTATCTATTCTAAGTAAGTGGAGTGTTGCATGTCATGGACAGCTCATCAACCAAAATTCCATCCTTAAGCTACCCACAGCCACTCACAGCCACCATGACATTTAGGCACCCCTTTTTACCTCGATTAAGAAAGGACATATCTTTCATTTAAACCGTCAATATCCGGTTGTTTTAAAAAGACGATTTTTAGATTAAAAAAAAATTATAAATCTAACCCTTAACCCTAAACTCTAACCATAATCGTAACCCCTAACCCTAACCCCTAACAAACAACTGGATATTGACGGTGTAAATGAAAAACATGTCCTTTCTTAATCGAGATCAAAAAGGTGTGCCTAAAGGTAATATGGTCCGATGTCCCATACTTGCGACCTTGTATCACATCCTACCCCTAGCGAACGGGTTGGGTAAATAAGATCTAAGTTGTGTTATTCTACAGCTGGAAGATAAGCAGACTCATATATTTCCCAAGATATTTGTCCGAAAGTGAACGTAATAGTGAGAGGGGTTCGAACTAACTACAATGTAACAGTCCAGTGCATTAACCACTATGACAACAGGATCTCCCCAATGGTATTAAGTACTCGTATCTAATCTCTCTTATTATAATGGAGATTGTGTGTTTTTCTGTCTGTAACCGAAACTATATTACTACTCAAGTCACAATTCCCTTAATTATTTACGTCAAATTCTCCATGATTTCATTCTTTTAAACCTTCAGTTATTAATAAAAATTGATTTACATTATTAATACTGTTGACCATTTCTACATACTAATAACATGCAATTGTATTTATATATACAACAAAATAGCGGTTTACAGTTTGAACGAGAAGGCTAATTTGCATATTGATATTTAAAATTTTATTTTGATAAATATGTGCTTGGTATTATTGATTTCTAATTGTTTGGTTTTATCTTAAGAAATATAACTATAGTATTATTAGGAGCTGTATATGATAATATTATATATATATAAAAACAAAATATATATATATATATAATATATATATAAGTATATTATAGTATTATTAACAATGTAGTATATGTTAATAGATTAGGATGATTTACATCAGTAATTGGATTCTTCTAAGTATAGTAGCATATAAAACCTATATGTAAATGCTGCACAAAATAGTTGGAACCGCATATCTAGGTATTGTGAATAAATATGCCGGTATAGCATGCTAGATGTAAGTGAGAGGCAGGAGAAAGTCCACTTGTGTAAAGTTAATTATCCATTACAGACAGATAGGTATATATATGTATACATCATATATATAATAATATATATATATATGTCATATATATAATAAATGAAATGAAACACTCTCTGAGACAAGAAAAAAGAAAAGAAGAAAATTTCGAGTGAGAAACTCGCATCGGCATTCCTTAGGATATAATATTTAACGTTTCTCTGATTTGGTGACGGGTAAAAGAATTAGGTGATTTGATTTGATAAGCAAGCTTGACAGTTTTTCAGAATAGATTTACAAAGAAAGCAAATGTGAAGCTGTTGAAGTATTCAAAGAGTCCATAATTGAAAAAGTTTGCAAAGCAGTTGAGATCAGAATTGGGGGACTGGGTAGCTAAGAAAGAACGAAAAACAAGAAACAAAAAAGCAGAAACCATTGGATTGTTATGCGTCAGTTTTTGTACGATTCATAAAAGTGACTTTTCCAGTCGAGAGAGATTTTTTTCAATGATAGTTTATTGGAATTATTTTTTCTTTAAAACTTGTATTTATTTTTTTTTAGTTATCATCAGAAATAGAAGTAGAGTAAAAAAAAGTTTCCTATGATTTGAAAAGAGAATTTAACTTAGAGTTTTTCTTAAAATTGGAAACTAATTCTAAAGATTTTGGGGAGGAATGTTAACATCATTTTTAAAACTTGCTGTAGACATAGAGTATAATCAGCAGGGTTAGCTCAGTCGGTAGAGAGCGTGCTGCTGCTAGAAACCGGTCCTCGGCCAAACTCAGCGCGTATGAGTAGCACAGGGATCTATGTGCGCGGTAAAGTAAGAGCTGATGGTAGGTGTGGCGCTCCACCCCAGATCGCTAAAAATGATCTCTCTTTGTCTAGCGTCTATTGAAAGGGGATAGACTCCTCGCTGATTGGTTGATACCGGACTTTAGGCCACCTTTACTTTTTTTTACTAATATCAGGGAGGCGCGTGGTCCAATGTTTAGAGTCGTAGGAATGGACTCGGCAGACCTCTGAGTTCATTCTTGGACGGAGCCATTGGCATTTCACATGGCGCTAATATCCTTTGGCAAGATATAGAATCCAATTACTCCCTCCACTCTATGGATAATAGCAGGGGCAGATGGCACCTCTCTGAAACACCATTGGCTTAGGTACCATTCTGAGAGAAGAGATTCTGACGACTTCAACCTGTTAACACTCCCGCGTAAGAAAATTGACTTGTGTGTGCATCCTGCTCGTGCGGAGTGGGTTGTAAAAATATATATAATATCAACAGTAACTTGTAATAATGAGTATTTAGTTTGAGTATCCATATATCCATTGTGTTGGAATTGGTGAGGCTCATTCACTACATTTTACCGCTAGAAGGAATATTCTGATTTTAATCATAGCATTTCCTTGTTAGGATCAATCTACCTGATATAGATTCTGGAAATAGTACATATATAAGTTATAGTCTTGTAACATCACCGAGATGCATCAAAGGAGGACAATTGGTGATCGTTACAGCGCAGGTGTCCTTACAGATTTCGGGTTTTGCAAACATCATATCTGTTCCAGCAGTTGATCTGAGAGATTTATGCAACAGGTCTGCCTTGCCTTCTCCAGTTCGTATTTACGAATAGATCATAAATACTATATATACTAGCACCAGGGATACTAACAGACATGCAGAGACTTACTCGGTACTGTGTATACATACGAGACTTGAAGAAATACTTTAAAAGTTAGTCGTTAAATATGATTGCACTTTACTACATTTTGGAGGGCATCGTTAGTGATGTCAAAACTTAGTGTCCTTGGGGAGATTTCGGGTCTTACAACATCATACTCCCTCACCCAGAGAAGATGAAACTCTGATCCACCCTCTTTATACGTGAATATAGTAGTAAACAGACCGAGAGAAACCCATCCTTAGACCAGACATAAAATGGATTTTAGGATACACAGGAGTAAGAGAGAAAGGAAAGAAAGATAAATCCTTATTGCCACTAGGCACGATGTGTCAAATTAGACAACATTGCCTAGTGGAAAAAGGAGTTAGGTTAAAACAGTTCTAGGTGACAGTTATCTCTAGACTGCAGGTTAAATCCTGGTCAGGGCGCAAGTCACATAGAATGATAATCATAACAAGCTTAAGACATGTAACCACCGCTATGGTTAGCGGAATGAAAACAGAATACCCTGTGGACTGAATGAAGGGTTCGAGGTTCAAAGTGCCGGTGATGGCTCCCGATTACAACAGACGACAGGTTCGCAATTAGGACAAAAGGTTTCCGAGTTCAAATAGAAGCTTCCGAAAAGAAGTTACCGAGGTCCGAGAAAGTATCTCGTCTGACAAGGAAATACCATGAAAACAGGCCGGGAGAGCGCATCGCCGAAACATTGTACAGATAACAATGAGATGAGGAAAATAGTCCGAATAATCCAATAATACCTAATTATCAACCTCATATCAAAGATTCCAAGAATTAAACCATTGCCCTTATGGCAACGCCCAACCCTATTTTAATAATGGGTGCTAGAAAGCGACGGCTGTCGGTCTGACGTTAAACCTCTATCTGATGGTGAGTTCCAGTTTTGGAGGTTTGGGAATGTGGAGCCCCCTTCATCACCATTGCTCCCTGTCCACTCTGACCCGGAGAGGTAGACCTGTTAGGTCCCATCTATGGGTAAATAGAAAAATGTATTTTATAAAAAAATACTGTATCGTAATTATTTAATAAAAAAATGTATTTATTCGAATTGTATTATCCATTAAAGAATTGATTTTTTCAAAACTTTATCGGCATTAAATGACCCACTGAGTGTTGATATGCCGTTTAAAACAGACAAACCAAACCAAAACCAAGGAATTAATTTTAAAATTAAATAAAAGAAGCTAAGAATTTGCATATGTATTGTATTCCTTTATTTAGCAATTGTATTTTGTTTACATTTAAAATCTTATTACAGAAACTGTGTAAACACAACCGCGTAAGTAGTTTAAAACATAATTTTATTTATCTATTTGAAGAACTTTGAAGTTCCATTCATTGATTGATTCTATAATAATTGAATGTTATATCATTTAATCAGTAAAAATCGAAAATATTATATTTTTTTTTTTACGTTTCCTTATTATAAACATATATATATTTGCTGAGTTATAAATCAACTCCATGCATACCAAACAGACAATCGCTACAGATATACTTTATATATCAATAATATGAATTATGATATATATAAAGAGAATCAATATCTCACTTCATATGCACCTCTGCAGAGGGGTAAGACTCCCCCAATGGGGCCACCTGTTGGCCGTGGGTGGCGACCCGTGATGCTTAAGGATAGAGCCCGGCTGGTCACGTCAAGCCTTAGCACCTATATGATTTTCCCAACCCTATTGCCCTTATGGCAAGCCCCAACCTCTTTTTATCATATGGGTGCTAGAAGGCGGTGGCTGCGGGTCTACATGTCCTGGGAATGACGTTAAACTCTATCTGATGGTGAGGTTCCAGTGTCGGAGGTTTGGGGAATGTGGAGCATCCCTTCATCACCATTGCTTCCTGGTCTACTCTGACTCCGGAGTGGTAGTACCTGTTAGGGTCCCATCTATGGGTTAAATAGAAAAATGTATTTATAAAAAAATTGTATTATCCATAAAGAATTGATTTATTTCAAAACTTTATCGGCATTAAATGACCCACTGAGGTTGATATGCCGTAAAACAAAACAAACAAACCAAACAGAAAAAGAATTGTTCTAGCAATGTGTAGGAACAAAGGAAGAATATTTGGCCGGTCTACTCTCCAGCTTTTATCAGTTCTGAGATGGGAAATCCTTATGAAATGGTAGTTAATTAAGACTAATATACTCATCTTATTTATCTTAAGACTATTTGACCGGTCTTTTCTCCAGCCTGTGTCAGTTCTCAGATGGGAACCTTAGTAGTTATCTTCTTTTTTGAGAGCAGATTTTACATTGGCTGAGATATTGAATGATTTCTTGAATCTAGCCATGACTCATTTTACAAAAGAACCGTGATATGTACTAGTAATCACATGGCTATGAATCCCATATTCAAATTCACATAATAAATTCAAATGTTCTGTGTCAAACAAGAAGAGAAACCGATTGGCTAAATAATAACAAGTGTTCATTTCTATTAGTTTATAGGAAACCCAATTGCTTTTGTGAATTTTTCCTGAAGCTTGTAAATTCTATTTTACATTTGTCTACTGGCACACAAACAATGAATGTTACATAATTATTAGATACCTAATATTTATGTGCAATAGTGTAGAAATCAAAATGACGGTTATACGTTCAGCCGGCGGCCTTGAAGAATGAGTGACAACGTTTGACCTCAGTCCTGACCCTACCTTCTGAGTATAGCCGTGAGAACCGGTAGAGAAGACCCTTTCTTCCGGTTTAGATTAGAAGTAAGTTCAGTTAGAAGGTAGCAGCGAGCTCGAAGGGGTAAGTCGCCTTATACTCGCGTCCTCTCATCTGCGCAGATTGTCTGGTTGGGCATTTAAAAATAAAGATCAAAGCAAATCGGAGTCTTGTGTTATTACCTCTAAAAAACTAACAATGACACAGGGCTTCTGATAAAGAGAAATCCCCAATGGAAGACCAGACACAAAGTCCCCAAGAAAGTCCAGACCTTAGATGATTCCAGACCAAGACAAGATGTTATAAGATTCCAAAGACGGCCAGAAGAATAGATGTCCAAGATATAGAAGTAAGAGGAAGTAATGAAAGGGGTATGAAACATAAAGAGCTGAGTAAATTTCAAAGACACTTCTAAGATATCATTAACATTGTGCAAAAATATGTGACTGATATTTTACATCAATATTATACAAAAAGTAATTTTAGAGTAGTACTCATGTTCTGTTTGTCTTTGGGGCTCAGTCTCATGATTCTAGTGAATTAAATCCAGTTTAATGTTCTGATATAACTGGGGAATAAAATAGGTGTATATACGAAGCTTTGTTCATACACACACACACAAACACATACACACACACATATATATATATAACGTCATGCACAGACACCGTGTTTCGATGTTTCACGTCTCTTCAGTGTGGCTAGGCGCAGAAACTTCTTGTAACCAAGAGTGAAACCTGAGTGATATTAAGTGCAGTTAAGTGGCGGTGTTTAAACTATCTAATACATACATTTGTTTATATATTTTATGATCACCAGAAAGATCCAGTCTGTAAACAACAGACGATCATTGCTTTATGCTGGCTGTGAAAGTTAATTAATTAGAGAGCTCTACCGGGTTTTGGGAGCATATAATATATATATAAATATGTATAATTTTCGAATTAATTTCCTATTTTAAGCATGTGCCCTATTTTTGAAAACCTCATTATATATATATATACATATATATTATATATATATATATATATATATATATTAAGAGAGAGAGAGAGAGAGAGAGAGAGAGAGAAAGAAAGAAAGAGAGAGAGAGAGAGAGAGGAGAAATAGAGACTTTCTTGGCCCATTTGTAATAAATATATTTGCATATATATGCGTAACATTTCAACTAGTTATACCTATTTCTTTTTGTCAGCATGGATTTGTGGCGACTTGCATAAATGTATATTTGCTGTGAATATATATATATATATATATATATATATATATATATATTTCATATTTTATGTTTATATTCACAAATACTTTCCACTTCATAAATGTATGGATGCAAAAGCATTTTGTGTCTGTATATATATATATATATATAATATATATTATATATATTAACAAAAGTATATATATATATATATATATATATATATATATATATATATTAACAATGTATATATGTTTATAGATTAGGAGTGCATACATAAGTAATGATTCTTCTAAGTATGTACTATAAATAAACCTATATGTATAATGCCTGCACAAAATAGTTGAACGCATATCTAGTATTGTGAATAAATATGCCGGTATGCATGCTGATATAATGAGAGGCAGGAGGAAAGTCACTTGTGTAAAGTTAATTATCCATTACAGAAGATAGGTATATATATATGTATACATATATATATATATATATATATATATATATATATATATAATGCAAATAAAATGCAAAACACTCTCATGAGACAAGAAAAAAGAAAAGAAGAAAATTTCGAGTGAAAAACTCGCATCGGCATTTCCTTAGGAAATAAAATTTTAACGTTCTTCTCTGATTTGGTGACGGGTAAAAAGAAATTAGGTGATTTGATTTGTAAGCAAGCTTGACAGTTATTCAGAATAGATTTACAAAGAAAGCAAATGTGAAGCTGTTGAGTATTCAGAGTCCATAATTGAAAAAGTTTGCAAAGCAGTTGAGATCAGAATTGGGGGACTGGGTAGCTAAGAAAGAACGAAAAAACAAGAACAAAAAAGCAGAAACCATTGATTGTTATGGCTCAGTTTTGTAAGATTCAATTAAAAGTGACTTTTCCAGTCGAGAAGAGTTTTTTTCAATGATAGTTTATGGAAATTATTTTTCTTTAAAACTTGTATTATTATTTTTTTTTTTAGTTATCATCAGAAAAATAGTAGAGTAAAAAAAGTTTCCTATGATTTGAAAAGAGAATTTAACTTAGAGTTTTTCTTAAAAATTGGAAACTAATTCTTAAAGATTTTTGAGGAGGAATTGTTAACATCATTTTTAAAACTTGCTGTAGACATAGAGTATATCAGCAGGGTTAGCTCAGTCGGTAGAGCGTTCTGCTAGAAACCGGTCCTCGCAAACTCAGCGTATGAGTAGCACAGGGATCTGTGCGGTAAAGTAAGAAGCTGATGGTAGGTGTGGCGCTCCACCCCAGACGCTAAAAATGATCTCCTTTGTCTAGCGCTATTGAAAAGGGGATAGACTCCCTCGCTGATTGGCTGATACCGACTTTAGGCCACCTTTACTTTTTTTTTACTAATATCAGGGAGGCGCGTGGTCTAATGGTTAGAGTCGTAGGAAATGGACTCGGCAACGCGAGTTCAATTCTTGGACGAGGCCATTGGCATTTCACATGGCGCTAATATCCTTGGGAAAGGTATGAATCCAATTCTCCCTCCATCTATGGATAAATAGCAGGGCAGACTGGACTCTCTAACCATGGCTAGGTAACCATTCTAGGAGAAGGAAAATTCTGAATTCAAACCTGTTAAACTCCGCGTAAGAAATTGACCTTGTGTCGCATCCTGCTCGTGCGGAGGGGTTGGTAAATATATATATATCAACAGTAACTTTGTAATAATGAGTTTAGTTTGAGTATCCATATTCCATTGTTGGATTGGTGAGGCTCATTACTACAATTTACCGCTAGAAGGAATATTCTGATTTTAATCATAGCATTTCCTTGTTAGGGATCATCTACCTGTATAATTCTGAAATAGTCATTATAAATTATAGTCTTGTAAAACATCACCGAGATGCATCAAAGGAGGACAATTGGTGATGTTACACCAGTGTCCTTACAGATTTCGGGTTTTGCAACATCATATCTGTTCCAGCAGTTGATCTGACATGTTATCAGGTTGCCTCCTTTCCAGATTCGTATTTTACGAATAGATCATAAATACTTATATACTAGCCCAGGGATACGTAACAGACATGCAGAGACTTACTCGGTACTTGTATACAATACGAGACTTGAAGAAAATACTTAACTAAAAGTTAGTCGTTAAATATGATTGCACTTTACTACATTTTGGAGGGCATCGTTAGTGATGTCAAAACTTAGTTCCTTGGGGAGTTTCGGGTCTTACAACATCATACTCCCCTCACCAGAGAAGATGAAACTCTGATCCACCCTCTTTATATGAATATGTATAAACAGACCGAAGAACCCCATCCTTGACCAGACTAAATGGATTTTAGGATCACCAGGGAGTAAGAGAGAAAGGAGAAAGAGAAGAATAACTCCTTTATCCACTAGGCAGTGTGTCCAATTAGACACATTGCCTAGTGGAAAAAGGAGTAAGGTTAAAACAGTTCTAGGTGACAGTTATCTCTAGACTGCAGGTTCAATCCTGGTCAGGGGCAGCAGTAACATAGAATGATAATTAACACAGCTTAAGACATGTACCCCAGCTATGGTTAGCGGAATGAAAACAGAATACCCCTGTGGACTGAATGAAGGGTTAGGTTCAAAGTGCCGTGATGGCTCCCGATTACAACAAGACGGTTCGCAATTAGGACAAGAAGGTTTCCGAGTTCAAATAGAAGCTTCCGAAAAGAAGGTTCCCGAGTCCGAGAAAGTTCTCGTCTGACAAGAAATACCTGAAAAAGGCCGGAGAGCGCATCAGCCGAAACATTGTACAGATAACAATGAAGATGAGGAAAATAGTCCGAATAATCCAAATAATACTAATTATCAAGCCTCATATCAAAGATTCCAAGAAATTAAACCCTATTGCCCTTATGGCAAGCCCCAACCCCTATTTATAATATGGGTGCTAGAAAGCGACGGCTGTGGGTCTGACGTTAAACTCTATCTGATGGTGAGATTCCAGTTTTGGAGGTTTTGGGAATGTGGAGCACCCCTTCATCACCATTGCTCCCTGGTCCACTCTGACCCGGAGAGGTAGTACCTGTTAGGGTCCCATCTATGGGTTAAATAGAAAAATGTATTTATTAAAAAAATTGTATTATCCATTAAGAATTGATTTATTTCAAAACTTTATCGGCATTAAATGACCCACTGAGGTTGATATGCCGTAAAACAAGACAAACCAAACCAAAACCAAGGAATTAATTTTAAAATTAAATAAAAGAAGCTAAGAATTTGCATATTATTGTATTCCTTTATTTTAGCAATTGTATTTTGTTTACATTTAAAATCTTATTACAGAAATGTAACACAACCGCGTAAGTAGTTTAAAACATAATTTTATTTATCTATTTGAAGAACTTTGAAGAGTTCCATTCATTGATTGATTCTTAATAATTGAATTATATCATTTAATCAGTAAAAATCGAAAACTATTTTTTTTTTACGTTTCCTTATTATAAACATATATATTTGCTGAGTTATAAATCAACTCATGCATACCAAAACAGACACAATTCCTTTATATATATATATTTATATATATATATATATCTTATTATAATGGAGATTGTGTGTTTTTCTGTCTGTAACCGAAACTATATTCCTACCCAAGTCACAATTCTTAGTTATTGACATCACATTCTCCATGATTTTATTTTTATCTAAACCTCAATTATTAATAAAATTTTCTTACATTATTAATACTGTTAACTATGTCTACGTACTGACAACATGCAATTATATTTATATATACAACAAAATAGCAGTTTACAGTGTGTACGGGAAGGCTAATTTGCATATTAATATTAAAAAATCGAATTTAATAAATATGTGCTCAGTGTTATTGATTTCTAACTGTTTGGTTTTATTTTAATGAATATAAGCAAAAATCTCTTCAATGAATCTTAAATGAAATCCATTAATAAGATGAAATAACTGTCATTTTATTCTTTACTTCCTCTTATAACTAAATACTTAAATTAGAAAAAATAACAATGAAAGACGAGAGTGAGGAAGAGTAAGTTTCAGTTGTTCCATTTTTAATTATACTCCCTCTGTTTCAAATCTTTTATTATACTCCCTCTGTTTCAAATCTTTTTATCTGTATTCTTATTTAGTTCCGTTAGACTTTCTAATTTAATATAATATTTTATTACATTAAAACTTAAATACTTGCACCTGGAGGGTGCATATATTTGCTAGTATATATAATTGTCGGCTAAAAAAAGGCATATCATAAATACATCGCTTGTGTATCTACTTCTCATATATATATATATATATATATATATATATATATATATATATAATATATAATATTAATTTAATATACCAAGCGTGTTGGTAGATCCTCGCGGAGAGAAAAAACCAGCAGAAAGTTTGATTGTAAAAATATACTACCAAACATCAACCAGGAAGAAAAAATTTTTTGAAAAAAGAAAAGACCAAGATATTCGTACCAACAAAAAATAATCTATTGGTATAGTATTTGGCCAAAAGAAAAAACAATTTATATGTATATATATGTATATAAGATATATATATATATTCATATAACCGCCAGGAGAAGCTAATCTGTAAAAAGTGCTCGATACCTAAGTAGAGCCAAGTAATAAAGATAATCTACTGAGTCAGACGAACCTACTATTAGTTTCGCATAAAGCTTTTCAGGGCTAAAATCTGACTCATTTTAGCCCTGAAGAGCTTTATGCGAAATTAATAGTAGGTTCGTCTGACTCAGTAGATTATCTTTATATTATATATATATATATATATATATATATATATATATATATATATATATATATAATATAGGATGAGTCAAAAAGTGATGGCATTTTGTTTTGGACAAAAACTGCCAAAAAATATCAACATAATTGTCGGATTAACTTCCATTATTCAACTTACAACATACACACACACACACACACACACACACACACACCACACATAATATATATATATATATATATTATATATATATATATATATATATATCCATAATACAGTGAAATACAGTACACGGAAGCAAGATTATTATTAAAGAAATACACTTAATATACCCTCAAAAAATATATAACCATTTCCAGTCCAGTTTGAAAATGAATGATACATATGTGTGATCTGAATCTGCAATAAACCAAAGTAATAAAAATAATTAGAAAATACTAATTGTTTTTTTTTATATTTCAGGAAACAAACTTATGAGAAGTTAGACTCCTCATAAAACTAAATCAAATATATATTTCATTCATAAACAGATAGAGGCATAAAATTTTCATGCACGCAGGACCATATTTACCCATGATCGATTTATTTGATTGTAATATCTAGTGAAGCAGATCTAAAAGTAAAATTTAAAAAACAAAAAGAGAAAGAGGTGAACAAGGGTTCAATTTAATTCATAGCTGCACATGAAAACGCTGAATAGATCAACCGTAAATGATAAGTTTTGTTGGCATTTATTCGCATGCATAATACATGAATCAATATTTTATAATGAAAAGAATATACAAAGACAAATATTTCCTAAAAGAACTGTACAAAAAATATGTATATTTCTAGGGCTACAAGATACAAGCGTTTTATTCATTTAATTTGGTATTATTTTGATAAATGCATGAATTCATATTTCTGCGGGTCAAAGTGGCATAGTGGCTAAAACAATGGACAACAACAACATAGTACGTATTTGGGCAGCATTCTTTCATTTATACATGTAGAATTAAACGAAAGACACATCTGTTTAAGAATTTTATTTTTGGCACTTCGAAGTGCCGAAAGTACCCAGGACCTGAACTTTGGTGGACTTATCCACGAATTCCACCCAAATATTAAAAAGTTGGCCAGAAAACTTGAAAAGATCAAAAATAAAATTGTTAAACAGATGTGTATTTTGTTTAATTATATATCTTATTATAATGGAGATTGTATGTTTTTCTGTCTGTAACCGAAACTAAATCACTACTCAAGTCACAATTCCCTTAGTTATTGATGTCACATTCACCATGAATTTATCGTTATTTTAACCTCAATTATTAATAAAATTGTTTTACGTTATTAATACTGTTAACCATGTCTACATGCTAACAACATGCAATTGTATTTATATATACAACAAAATAGCGGTTTACAGTGTGAACGGGAAGGCTAATTTGCATATTGATATTAAAAATGTAATTTTAATAAATATATGCTTAGTATTATTGGTTTCTAACTGTTTGGTTTTATTTTAATGAATATAAGCAAAAATCTCTTCAATGAATCTTAAATGAAATCCCTTAACAAGAAAAGATAACTGTCATTTTATTCTTTACTTCCTCTTTTAACTAAATACTTAAATTTAAAAAAAATAAAACAATGAAAGACGAGAGTGATGAAAAAGTAAGTTTCAGTTGTTCTATTTTTAGATTATATCCCCCTGTTTCAAATCTTTTTATCTGCATTTTTATTTAGTTTCATTAGCGTTTCTAATTTAATACGATATTTCATTACATTTAAACTTAAATACTTGCACCCGGAGGGTGCATATATTTGCTAGTATATATATATATATATATATATATATATAGAGAGAGAGAGAGAGAGACAGACAGACAGACAGAGAGACAGACAGAGACAGAGACAGACAATGAGAAGCAAACGATTTAAAGCTACGCTTCTCTTAACTCCCGGGTTTCGATCGTCAACAGAGGGGGTCTGCACGCTTTTCTTTATATCACACCCTTTATTCAGTCCACGAGGGTATCTTGTTCTCATTCCGCTAACCATAGCATAAAGATGAGGACAATAGTCTGAATAATCCAAATAATACTAATTATCAAGCCTCATCTGAAAAATCCCGAGAAATCTTATTTTTTGGTTTGTCAATTGGCCCTAATCCATTTTAACCCAGTATATATTTTCATTTCCTTTTAGGCATACCTTATAGTGTCTTAGTGCAGCCACGGGCTTTCTTCTCCAATCAGAGGATGTTTTTTGGCAGCTAAATACCTCAAAACAGTTTGATTTTCATGTCTTCTGCTCCAGTGACAATACCATTTTATGTTCAGTAAGTAATTAAATAATATATTCTGATTAGTACACAAAGAAGCGGAAAAAATGAAGTTTCACATTGAACAATTGAATTACTGATTAAGTTTTTTCCATTGAGTAATTAAAAACAATTGAGTTACCATTACAATATTTCCTTGCCACGTTACATTTTTTTCTTCCTTTCTGTGTGTGTTCATTATTTTTATTTATTTATTTATCTAGTTTAGATCAGTTGATTCAAGCTCATTTAGGATGGGTTCGATTTGATTCCCAAAGCCGTTTGTTATTGATACTGTTGATTTATTCTTTACAGACATCTAAATTACAAAAAGATTTATTGCCTCTCCTTGTGAATAAATACAAGAAAAAAAAATGTTGGAAGATAAAGTTATAGGATTTGAGTTTGATTTTCTCATATTTATATAATTTTTAAATATAGCTGAAATTGTTTTTCTCAAGTCCAATGCAAAGCAGAATATTCTTAAGTCCAATGAAACTTGGATGCCGAAAACACAGGCAAGAATCTCAATGCTACATACAATAATAGCTCCTCAATTGGTGCTCCTCAGTCTTGCAAGTCCTTCATCAATAGTTGTAAATGGCTGTCTCTCAGTATCAGTGATTAAGTAGTCAACCAGCCACACATTCGGACTGTTGATTGGCTGAGGCTTAAACCATGTGACCTTTCTTAGTCTATAAATTTAAGTGGTGTATTGGAACACGGCTTATATCACCATATAATCCAGTGATTACTCAAATGACTAGGCAGAACGTCCGTTTGTTTATATGTATAACTACCAACCCATCCACACGAGCAGGATGTGACTCAAGGTCAATTTCTTAAGCAAGGTTTAACAGTTGTGAGCTAGTGAAAACGGGATAGACTCTCGCTGTCTGGCTGATACTAAGAATAGGTTACTCCGCCAATTTACTCTACTTACTTGAAACCATGCAATTGTGTTCAAATTATTTGTAGTAGATAGGAATGCTTTATATCATCTTACTGTAAATATTAAGAATAGTTACTTGAAACAGTAATTATTTATTTAGGATTATTAATAGTTAGTTGAAACCGTTAATTCAAAATAAACATCAAGGATTAAAGATTAATATGTCATTTTTATTGGTTTATTTATGGGTTTCATATATATATAATATATATATAATATATATATATATATATATATATATATATATTGGTTTGGAGGTTGGTTTTGAAGGCTATCACAATGCAGGTGTAAAGCAAAAATAAGGTAACAATGGTGTTGTTTGTTAACCTGTGCTTTATTCTTAATATTAATATTTCGAGATAAAATCTCTTCATCAGAAGAACACTGGAACCCAAGTAGTTGTCGTCTTGCTATGTCATTATTTAGGTAAATGAATTGTTTTTAAAATGTTTCTATCTATCTATTTATCTCAGTCTTTTTGTTTTAACAGTGAAGGATCAATGGTGAGAGCAAGAAAAAATCTTTAAAATGAAATAACATTGGATGAAAAGAAATTAGAGGCACGTGATGTACTTGTTAGAGTCGTAGGAAATGAACTCATCGACACGAGTTCAAAGCCTGGACAAAACCACAGTTCACATATCGCTAATACCCTTGGGAAAGGTATGAATCCAACTATTCTCCCTCCTGCTATGAGTAAATAGTAGAGCAGATTGGTTTCTTTAATCTTGGTTAGTGTTATGACCTGTTTAAGGGTCAATAAAATAATATCTCAACACGGGTATAAAATGTAGGGGAACAGATTGTATTCAGCAATATATATCAACGTACAATGGAAGGGTTTCCTTGTTTCAGCTTACACGAAGAACTGTATCTGGTACTACTCGTTTGAGTAGCTTTACTCTGTTGAATATATACCCTTTGGGTAAGTCCATGTTCGTGTCATATGTGAGTCACCTACAACAGTTAGGTAACCAGTCTAGGAGAACGAAAACTCTTAATCAAAACCTCTTAAAATCTCCGCTTGGGTTGGTTACTACTGGAATCGGCCCAGTCCTGCTTAGTGATCAATTTCAATTTAATAAAAAAAATGTTCCTCATCTATCTTTTACCCTTTTTATTTTTCTTCCCTTGTCCTCTTTCTTTTTTCATCCTTACTTATCTCCTTTTCCCTCCTTACACTTCTAATTCTTTTTATACCTTTCTCTTTCTTCTCTGTTTCTGTTTCTTCTGCTCTGCCCTATTTGATGGTCATTACCAAGAAGTTCACTGGTGAAGAACTCTAACTTTCCCAATGATTAAATGACCCCGAAAGGTGGATATTCAAATTTATCTACTGGGATACTTCAAACTTGAATCATGCAGGGAGTTTCAAATTTTATAACCTAAACTTCCTAACTTCAATTAATATACCTTTTTCTTTCCTGGTATATTAATAATAAGTTTAAAAACTTGATTGATTCAGACATGAAAATCAATATGCCTTGAGGTTTTATTTGTCAGAATCTTTGAGACGATGTATGATAATTTGTACTATTTAGATTTTTTTGACTGCTGTCCTCATATTTATTTTTATATATACAATGTTTCAGCCAATGTGCCCTCCGGCTTTGTTCAGGTTTTTCTCGTTGAACTTGGGGAACTTCCTCTCAGACACATATTGCAATAGATATAAGAGTTGAGTTGATAAAGTTCTAATTGGCAATTATCTGAAGGTTGCGGGTTCAATCCTGATCAGAGTCGATAATAACATAGAATACTTAACATAGTTTAACGCTTGTACCTGGTCATGGTTAACAGAATGAGAACAATCTACTTCAATGGTTCGGGTCAAAGTTCTGTGAAGGCTCTTGTCTATGACTTGAGTTCATCTCTGTGTTGGAATATTTTTGTATATAAGGTGTGCTACAACAGAACACTTAAATTTATAGACTAGGCGAGGTCACGTGGTTTAAACCCCAGCCAATCAACAGCCCTAATGCATGGCTGGTTAACTACTTAATCCCTGATACTGAGAGACATCCGTTTGCAATTATTGACGAAGGACTTGCAATACTGAGGAGCACCAAGGAACCACCAAAGGATTATTTACCAAGGATTTCCACTGGACATCCGCTTTTGCTTGAAGCCTAAAGTATGGCTACTAAAATCATAACATGCATTGTCTACATCTGCAATAGTCTCTGCAAAATAATTTATTCAGAACAGCACACAGTATCCTTATGTAGTTCCCATCTAGCTTTTTCTTTCAGTGTTTTGTTAGAGTTCAAGTGATGCAGCTATACAGTAGCACTTACACGGTTACAGCTTGGAAGAATTCACGCTGTATCTTAACAGGAAGATCAGAGCATTGCAAAAATTAATTTTTGTCACGCTCTTTTGTAAAAAAAGATGTAAATAAATCTTATATTTTTTAATAATCGATAGGAAATAAACTGTTTTACTGTCAAAATTCAAATAAATATGTTTTCTTTTTAATAAAACCAAGTTTCTAACAGTTAAATTCAAATTAATTCAAATATTTAAGATTTTTCTTTGGGAGGTGAGGGGTCAAAAACGTTCTGTCATAAAACAAAATTTTGCGACAAACAATAATTAAAATAGAACGGTTTGTTTTTTAACCATATAATAAATATACAATTTAATGTAGACATTATGTTACTATTTCTTGTTTGTAATAATTTTCTTGTAAACTCTATAACATCAAATAACTTTAAAATATATATTAAAATAAAACAAACTATATATAAATGTATAATAATGGGCATGTATTTATTAAAACTTGTTTTAACAAACAATATGGACTGTTTAATGTCGCATACTTAATTTCTGAGTATATATCATACACACATGCATACTCTATCAATGATATTGAGCACTCTTTGATTATAGATATAGCATTCCGTACGATTGATAGTCTGTCTATAATGACAGTCCATGCTTTTTCAATGCGTCTATTACGATTGTTTTCTTTGCTCTCCATTAATTCCTTTATCTGATTGTCCATTCATTTAGTGGAGTATTGCATGTCAAGAACTGCTCATCCACCTGGGCTCTATCCTTAAGCATCACGGGTCGCCACCCACGGCCAACAGGTGGCCCCATTGGGGGAGTCTTACCCCGCTGCAGAGGTGCAGTCGGTGCATTCTAACGCCCCAGCCGACAGGGCGGATTCACGCTGTATCTTAACTGGAAGATCAGACTTCCGTCCGATTGATCGTCTGTCTATAATGACAGTCCAGGTTTTTTTTCAATGCGTCTATTACGATTGCTTTCTTTGCTCTCCATTAATTCGTTTATCTGATTGTCCATTCATTTATTCTTTTCTTGATTCCTTCCTTATTTTTCTTCATTTCCTTCTGTTCTTTTTTTTTTTGTCTTTCATTTTTTTTCTTTCGCAAAAAGCAAATCAGAGATCATTGGAGACATTCTTTTTTTCCAGCCACACTTTAGAGATAACAAATTATACTCTTCTCAACACTTTACATTTCTAATCTGTTAACCCAGTTCATTTAAATACTCTTTTATCTAAATGCAATCAACTAGGATAAATAAACTTACTCTCTATCTCCCTAGTGTGATCCATAGCATCATTAACAATTCCAGACAGTCACCATTATTCAGAGAAACTTTCATATACAGAAAAGTAATTTCCAATTTGTAAATATTTGCTAGTAACTTGTCAGCTAATTGAAATCACCGATAATAAATTGTCAGTAAATTCTCAATCAAAATAGATTGTCAGTTTGGTAAGAACTGAACTTTCTTTTTTCTCACTCAAGGATTATCTATTTGTCAGAAAATAAATTTGATAATATACTAGCTCGTTTTTCTTCTTTTCTTTTTTTAAGCTGCAAGTTTTCTAAGTGATAGATGGTTATAATTTTAATCTTCCCCTCTAAGTTTCTATTAACCTTTTACTTATCGATCTTAAGAATATTTACTCATTAATGGAAAATCTGTGGCCAATAGATCTACTCAAACTACCATAATGATCTGTAATCTGCTGGTTTTTACAGGTCCAGCAGATCACAGGGTGAAGACGAAAGAAAACAAAAAGTTAGAAAAATACGTGAATGATGCTAGAGAACTGAGAAATAAAACTGTAGAATATGAAGGGAAAAACTGATACCAATTGTAGTTCATGCACTTGGTATGGTCCCCAAAAGTTGAGAAAACAGACTAGAGGAACTGGAAATCAGAGGAAGAATGCTTACCCTGCAATTACTAAATAAAAATGCCCCACACGAATATAACAATCCATCCGCCACACCTAACATGCGATAACATCATATATTACATATTCTGCACACAATGCACAAATAGCGGATATGTGGGAGAAACATCTACATCTTTTAGACTAAGATTAAATAACCACAAATCCACAATAAAACTCAAATCCCTGCATAGTACAATAGCACTTCACTTTAACACCCTACCACACAACCTTACACACCTTAAATGCATTCTAATAGAACACGCATTTCTAACAACGCAATCTTGAAAACAAGCAGAAACTAAATGGATTCTAAAATTACAAACTCACGTGAGGCGACTGAACGCTGATATCGGAATACTCCGTTATTATAATTTTTTTACAGACGCTGCCGCTGTCAATAACAACAGAGACAAAAGATCCGTCGAACAGGAACAACAGTCATTTCATAAAGGGTATCTAACGAACCCGAAAATTTATGTAAAAATAATAATAAAAAAATAAGTGAATCCAATACTCCATAACATCGAGTTCATTCATTTATTTTTAGATGCTTCGTAATAACGCCCAACTTAAAAAAACATAAAATATATACCGAGAGAAGCATACGGGGACTCTCTAAAATGCAATATATATATATATATATATATATATATATATATATATATATATATTATATAATCATCCACAGACACTGTGTTTCAATGAATCATGTCTCTTCAGTGTGGCTAGACACTAGCAGGCTACCTTCAGTCAGGATGGAGACCCTTAAATTTTATCATCAGTCAGACTTCTTAACCATATGTCCACCAGTGCCAACAGACTGGGATGATGATTTTAACTGATAAATACATACATATCTATATATGTAAAGCCCGCCAGAGAGTGCTCCATCTTTTTTTATAGGAGAGGGTAACTGATTTTTATCATTATAACATTTAAGGTTTTAATATCTTTTCTTGCCTCCCTCAATAAAATTAGACAGAAGCTATATGATTCCAACGTTTCTTTGTCAGTCTTTTTTGCATAAGATAATTATCCCAGCTTTTCTCAAAATTCAGTTCTTTTTTTTCTCATGTATTTTCCTGTATCTTCCTATCAACTCCATAGTTTTGTATTTCTATGTTCCTTCAAATTGTTTTTTTATTGTATATTTATGAATTACCCTCAGTTCATCTGTCTTTCACTTAGATTATTTCCCTTTACCGTTTTTTTCTTTCATTTTTCTTATAATTAACTTCATTTATTACTTCAACCATATGCTCCACTTGAAGTTTTTCTAGGTTGACACTGTCACCTGCATAGCTAAATTCATTCTAGTTCTTGTGTAAATTTCTTTGAAAATAATATATATAATTTTTTTTATGGGAATACAAAGAACACATAATTCTGCCAATGACAATTTTTTGTTTGTTCTCTATAGATGGCCATACAGTTAGATTTAGAGCTCCAAGATTTATATACTTATCAAAGTTTTTAATATACATTTATTTTAAATTCCTCAAGGTGAAAAGACATACTTATTGAGAGGAATTTCTAACAACAATCTGCAGGAAGCTATATTGATATAGAATTTAAATATACAAAAGAGCAAATAATTATTCATGTTTAATTGAATAAGTTTTAAATACTAATTAAGTTTATACGTAGTGCTTCATGCTGGAATTACATAGTCATGATTTATCAATAATGTTAATGATAAAACTCTTGAGTTTCACTCCTTCTATTAAAAAGTTATTTTATAGAAAGCTATGGAACTTGTTCATTTAAAAATATTCATTTTATTAGATGATATAAAAACAAGCTAGGACTTTGATTACAGGTGGTTGCAATGATTCTAAAAAAAATTATTTCATATTGATAAAAAGGGTTGGGTCTTGGCATAAGGGCAATAGGTTTGGAGCAATCATATAGGTGATAGGGCTTCACATGACAAGCCAATTGATCAAAGCGGTGCCTTCGATTGCCTATCTATTCTAAGTAAGTGGAGTGTTGCATGTCATGGACAGTTCATCAATCAAAATTCCATCCTTAAGCCACCCACAGCCACCCACAGCCACCATGACATTTAGGCACCTCTTTTTGATCTCGATTAAGAAAGGACATATCTTTCATTTACACCGTCAATATCCGGTTGTTTTAACAGACGATTTTTAGATTTAAAAAAAAAAAACTAACCCCTAACCCTAACCCATAACCATAACCGTAACCCCTAACTCTAACCCCTAAATAACAACTGGATATTGACGGTGTAAATGAAAAACATGTCCTTTCTTAACCGAGATCAAAAAGGTGTGCCTGAAGCTAATATGGTCCGATGTCCCATACTTGCGACCTTGTATCACATCCTACCCCTAGCGAACGGGTTGGGTAAATAAGATCCAAGTTGTGTTATTCTACAGCTGGAAGGTAAGCGGACTCATATATTTCCCAAGATATTAGTCCGAAAGTGAACGTAATAGTGAGAGGGGTTCGAACTAACTACAATGTAAGAGTCCAGTGCATTAGCCACTACGACAACGGGATCTCCCCAATGGTATTAAGTACTCGTATCTAATCCCTCTTATTATAATGGAGATTGTGTGTTTTTCTGTCTGTAACCGAAACTATATTACTACTCAAGTCACAATTCCCTTAATTATTTACGTCAAATTCTCCATGATTTCATTCTTTTAAACCTTCAGTTATTAATAAAAATTGTTTTACATTATTAATACTGTTGACCATTTCTACATACTAATAACATGCAATTGTATTTATATATACAACAAAATAGCGGTTTACAGTTTGAAAGAGAAGGCTAATTTGCATATTGATATTTAAAATTTTATTTTGATAAATATGTGCTTGGTATTATTGATTTCTAATTGTTTGGTTTTATCTTAAGAAATATAAACAAAAATCTCGTGGATAAATCTTAAAAGAAATTTATTTACAAGAAGAGTTAACTGTAATATTATCCTTTACTTCCTATTTTAACTAAATAGTTAAATTAGGAAAATTTACCAATGAAAGTGGGGAGTAATGGAAAATGATGGAATAGTTAGTTTCAAAGTTGTTCTATTTTTCGATTATCCTCTCTGTTGCAGATCTTTTTATCTGCATTCTTAGTTTCATTAGCCTTTCTAATTTAATATGATATTTTATTATATCAAAACTTGAATACTTGCACCTGGAGGGTGCATATATTTGCTAGTACTAATAATTTATACACAATTTTATGGTTTCAGAGATGTCGTCAGTGTATTCTAAAGCCCCAGCCAGCAGGGTTGATTATTGGCATATTCCCCAGAAAATCTAGTATTCATATACATCCAAAGAATGCACAGAACTAGAGTAGAGAGAAGGGTGGCAAATTTTCTCAGCAGGAAGGCTAGCTAGCCTGAATAATTTGGTTGACCATCTGACTTCTGTTGGTTAGATGAACATGTATGTTGCCTTTCTGAGGGTTTCGTCCTCTTTGTCTTTCCTGATGGTTAAATGCTCATTAATCAAGTGTATGTTGAAGAGGACAAAATGAAATGTGGTGGATTAGACCAGCATCTGGTTGGCATGGAGATGCAGCTTCTTAGATCATCGCTTGTGGCTGGCACATAATCAGATGAAATGGCTAATTCCATTTATAAAACACTTCAGATGAGAAATTATAGTGAATGATATGTTATTGTCAGTAACAGCTTCAAGTTTGCACAGACCTTGAGTAGAGAGAGAGGCAGCAAATCTTCATAGCAGGAACCCTGGCTAGCTTAAATTGTTTGGCTGACCATCTGACTTCTGTCTGTTGGATAAAAAATGCATGTTGCCTTTCTGTGTGTTTCGTCCTCTTTGTCTTTTCCGATAGTTAAAGGCTCATTAATCAAATGTAGGTTCCACTTAACTTGTCGTTTCAGCAAATTTCATTCAACACAAATGCTGACACTTCATATATCTTTACAAAAACTAAAACTTATTTTCCTCATATTTAAGTAAATTTTGTAAAATAAAGTTATTTTATACAGTAACAGAAATTATTTCATAAGAAAGGAATAAAGTATTGTGTTTAGAAGGGGGTTTATTCTTGTGGTGCGAAGGGTTTGCTAAAACTTAATGGGTAATTTATGAGGAAGTGCGTCCCGCTCCTGCCTCAAAAATTGCTACCCGGTGACTATTAAAATAACGACCCAGCTCAGTCTATTCAAAACTATCCATCTTCATATCTATCTATCTCAATTTGTTCATATTTATCTATATTACTTTAAATACTAAGATTTTCATTTATTCCTGTTTGTTTAATGTCTTGTTTTTAGTTTAAATAAACAAGAATTACGACCAAAAAGAAGCGACCCCCCCCAATACATTTACTTGTCGGAAATAACTATCTATCTCCATTTGTTCGTATCTATCTATATCATTTTGTTTGTTTATCTATCTATCTATCTCGGTCTATTCAAAACTATATATCCATCTTCATATCTAAACAAGAATTAGGACAAATTACGATAAATAAACAAGAATTACGACGAGCTGGGGTTGTTATCTTGATAGTCACCGGGTAGCAATTTTTGAGGCCGGAGACCGGGACGCACTTCCTCATAAATTACTAGTTAATGCTTTTAGTCACCCATATATCTTATTATAATGGAGATTGTGTGTTTTTCTGTCTGTAACCGAAACTATATTCCTACTCAAGTCACAATTCTCTTAGTTATTGACATCACATTCTCCATGATTTTATTTTTATCTAAACCTCAATTAGGAATAAAATTGTCTTACATTATTAATACTGTTAACTATGTCTACATACTGACAACATGCAATTATATTTATATATACAACAAAATAGCGGTTTACAGTGTGAACAGAAGGCTAATTTGCATATTAATATTTAAAAATCGAATTCAATAAATATGTGCTTAGTATTATTGATTTCTAACTGTTTGGTTTTATTTTAATGAATATAAGCAAAAATCTCTTCAATGAATCTTAAATGAAATCCATTAACAAGATAAAATAACTGTCATTTTATTCTTTACTTCCTCTTATAACTAAATACTTAAATTAGAAAAAATAACAATGAAAGACGAGAGTGATGGAAGAGTAAGTTTCAGTTGTTCCATTTTTTATTATACTCCCTCTGTTTCAAATCTTTTTATCTGTGTTCTTATTTAGTTTCATTAGCCTTTCTAATTTAATACAATATTTTATTACATTAAAACTTAAATACTTGCACCCGGAGGGTGCATATATTTGCTAGTATATATAAAGTAACAAGTCATGAACACTTATCTTTTGTAGAGTTCTTTTGGGGTGAAGAATTCTAGTCGTAGGTTCTTTTATTGTTGGGTCTGCTGCTATATTCATATTTATTATAGTATGAAGAGTTTGCTAAAAACTTAATGATTTTAGCAATCTCAAGTCCCATATATATATATATATATATATATATATATATATATATATATATATATATATATATAAAGTAACAAGTCATGAACACTTACCTTTTGTAAAGTTCTTTTAGGGTGAATAAATCTGTTATAGGCTGATTCGTTGTTGGTATCAGCCAGACAGCGAGGGAGTCTATCTCCTTATCATTAGTGCTAGACCAGGAATATTTCTTTTGCCTCTGAGGTGGAGTGCCACACCTACCATTAACACCAAATATTCTGTCATAACCATGGTACTTCAGGAAAGCAGAACTCTGGGAGCCCTATATAGTATTATCTTTATAGAGAGGCACCCATGGAGTAATGGTTATTGTCATAGGAAATGAACTCGGCAACCAGGTTCAAATACTGAACAAAGCTGTTTGCATTTCACATAGCGCTAATACCTTTGGGAAAGGTATGCATCCAACTATTCTAACAGAAATTCTGTCATAAGAAAGGAATAAAGACAAGTATTGTGGTTTAAAGGGGATTTATTAGTGTGAAGGGTTTGCTAAAACTTAATGCTTTTAGCAGTCTTAAGTCACACATATATATATAAAGTAACAAGTTAGGAACACTTATCTTTAATAGAGTTCTTTTGGGGTGAAGAATTCTAGTCGTAGATTCTTTTATTATTGGCTCTGTTGGCTAAAGTTAGGGTGCTATCTGTGTTCATTGTAGTAGTTAGTGGTCTCTGCAGCTAAGAATATTGCCCATGTAGTCTGTCTGACTACTGATACTCTCCTGTCTTCAGCCACTACTTTTACTGTTGCGAGTATTTCAGCCCCTGCTAGTCTTACTTCTGGGGATCTGTCAGGGAGGTAACCCATATTTTTCATAACAGTGACAGCATTAAACATTCTTGTTGAGAATTTTGATGTTTTTTTTTTAATATTAATGAATTGCACTAGCATGAATTTTTCTCACAAATTTAATGTTGTGTTTTTAGAAATCCTTTAATATATCTCTGCTAATAAAATGAAATAAAGAAAGTGAGGTTCGATTGACTTTTCGTATTTATTTTCAAGTACTAGTCTTATAAAATACCAATAATATGAATAAATATTTGTTGTAAAGGGAAGTAACCGGAAAATTCCTCACGTATGCAAATGAGTACGTATAAAAGAACAACACGAAGATTAGCTCAGTGTGATGTGAGGTGATCTCCACCCCCGAAGGTTGTTTTCGTATTCTCGGATGTAAACACACGTGCTACAATTCTTCAGAAGATAAGTAATCTCTACCAATCCTCTTTTACGCTCGGAGACTTTTTTACCTTACCGGCCGAGAGCCATTTTTGTTATTTGTATTCATTGTAACAATAAACTATTATTACAACCACTCGCAATCTTCTCGTTAATGTATTTCTAATATATAACAATATTGAAATCAGAATATTAGGAGATATGACTTCTGTGATTTAGCGGAAATCAGTGGTTTTGATAGAATTTATTAAATGGTGCTTCATCTGCCAGTCAGACTTCAGATTGCATATTACACCTGATGTTCCTAATGGGTTGGTCACCCATCTTGTTTGTGAAAAGGCTTATCACTGCTTAACTATAGTACTTGATTTAACTGCTGACGTGACTTGACTGTAAGTCATATGTATCTTGTTCCATGTTATTTGCTAAATTATGCTTAGTCTGACATATCAAACATATAGTCTTTTGTGAAAATACAATCTAATAATCCTGAGTGAACATTGATAATCATGTTGGATATTGTACAAACGGAAATGTGAATTTCCGGTTAAATTAAACAAAGCGAACCAAAGAAGGATGGGAAACAATAAGTTCGGAGATAGTTATCAGATCAACGGTAGAGATGCGTAGGCGTATCGTCAATACAAAAGCCAGAGGTCAGTAGTGAACTGACCCCAGTCAGGAGAGAGACGGCGGACCGACGCGGTCACGCACCGCCACGGCTAAGGCCGGTGAGACGCCACCAGCCACCCCTTTACCTGAACACCGCCACATCCCAGCAGCAGTAGAAGTCATTGTCAGCCCTTGTGCAGTTCCCATTGTCAAAGCTCGCCGCCACCCACCACGAGAGAATGTAAAGAAATAAACTAAAGTTTGTTACAATGCCCATGTGTTGAGTTTCTACGCCGACTACTAACCTACCCGTAGTATACCAGCAACGTATACGATTCAGCGTGAGTTTGAAGACGCCAGTATATAACACACGATTTACTGCCGAACAAAGAAGCGCTATGCAACAATTAGATATTATTTATTGAATATATTTTGTGCTATTACTTTTTAATATATAAATACAGTTAATTTATACTTATGTTTAAATTTTAATTTTAATTTAACAAACCAAAACTAATCAGAAGATTTTTAATTTTAATGAATGTTAAAAATATACAATTCATTAAACGAAAAATTACTTTAAAAAGTATTTTAGATATTTAATTTATAAAAACTAATTAGATTGCTTTCAGTACTTGTGAGAGGGGCCGGGTTAGCTCAGTCGGTAGAGCGTTCGGCTAAAAACCACAAGGTTCCTAGTTCGATACCGGTCCCCGCCAACTCAGTGTATGAGTAGCACAGGGATCTGTGCGGTAAAGTAACAAACTGATGGTAGGTGTGGCGCTCCACCTCAGATGCTTAAACAATCTCCTTGGTCTAGCGCTATTGAAAGGGGATAGACTCCCTCACTGACTGGCTGATACCGACTTTAGGCCGCCCCGTCGACTTTACTTTTTACTTTTACTTGTGATTAAATAATCACCCATCTGAGTAGTGACCAGGCTCATTGCTACTTTACTTTGCGGATCTTTAATGGAACTGGTGTTTCCAGTGTACATATTTTTGAGTGTTTATCATTTAACATTTTCTGATTCAAACTATTATGTTAACTTGTATTATAGAATGTAATATCAGAACAAAATGGAGTAAGAATGAAAAAATTGTGCGATTGAAGTTCAAAATCAAATATTAAATCACTAAACAAAAAACAAAGAAACATTATACATGCATTCCTATTCTTGTTTTTTGTTTTTAAAGCTCTGATTTTAATCATAAATGTAGACCAGAATCTATGAATAAATGAAACAAAGCAGAAAGTTTTTGGTGAAAAATGATTAAGTGGTTTCTAGAGTGTCATCAAAAATAATAGACAGTGGCCTGCATCAACAAAACACAAAATAACAAACAGTTTAAAATTGGGGAAAAAATTCAATATACGAGGGTGAGTCAAAAATTCACCATAACATATCTTTATTATATCTATTTTCACATTGCATTATTGTTGGCACTGTTGTGATCATGTCATCAAAGTTTGAACCTGATCTCTCCATTTTGCTTGCTGTCTTTACAGCTCCACAAACAGTACAGACCAAGGAAGAAAAAAAAGAGCAGTGAACCGATTTCTCTAGTGTCTAAATATCTTTTTGATTAGTTGTTATTTTGTATGCCAGTTCTATTTGCATTAAGCCTCTGTAAGAAAGGTTCAAAGTTATATATACTTTGAATACAAAACTCCGACGACAAAACAGACAAAACATTTAATATAGTACAGCACATGGATATGACGAGATACAAAGTACAAGGTAAAACAAGTTACATGTAGACAGATAAATACACATTCATGAATGGTACAAGATATACAAAAAGTACAGACATGAGACTAGGGATAGTCCATGCTGTAAATAACTTACAGTAATGTAAGGGGGCGGAGCCCCAACGAGAAGGAGTAGACCAAAATCTACCCCATGTGTCTCGTGGTTACTGGAACAGGAAAAGAGAGAGAAGCCTTTTGAACCAGCTGCTTAAATACTATAGCCCCCTAGCGGGCACCAGCAAACTAAACCGGGCAGACAACTCTCCCAGGCAAATACGAAACTAAAGCTACACCTCTACCACCATTTTCCGTCTTAGTGTAGAGATGTTCTATATCTGCTTTTGGGCGATGCATTCTGTGGCAGCTAAGTAGTCTCTTAACTTTAGTATCTATTGTTATATACCCTCTTACTTCTTCTCTGTCGTCTAGTCTCCTGGCCGGATCTGTTATATCTTCTAAGGTCTCGTCTGGTCTTCTATTAGGATTCCGGGTCTGGTTGGGGATCATTTCTTATCAGAAGCCTTGTGCTATTGTTAGCTTTTAGTAATAACAACAAGACTTCGATTTACAATGATGTTACTTTATTCGTAAGAACCCCAGACCAGACAATCACGCAGTGAGCTCACATCTTGCTAGCTTCGCTTCTAGGTCCTAACTCTCCAACTGACTAACTCCAACTGACTAACTGAGTTGCTTATACATTAAACCGGAAGGGGGCTTTCTATCGGGGTTCCGTTTCTCACGGTTCTCCCCAGAACGCAAGGTAAGAGTGAGGTCAAACGCTGTCACTCACTCTCAAGGCCATCAGCTGTACTGATCGCCATAAGGATTTCTATACTACCTTAAAAAGATATTAGGGATCCATAATTATGAAACACTATCTTTTTTTATTACAGCCAATATCCAATTTATTATATCAAAACTGTATGTAATTACCCAACCCCTCCACCATGAGCAGACTGCGACACAAAGTGAATTTCTAAACGGAGTTTGACAGATTTGAATTCAGAGTTTTCCTTCTCCATGACTGGTTGCCACAACATGGTTAAAGGTTCCAGTCGGTCTTTTGATTTACCCATAGTTGGAGGGAGAATAATTGGATTCATGTTTTTCCCGAGGGTATTAGCGCTATATTAAAACTGTAAATCACTACTGGTATCGCCAGAGTACTAACTGCTATAACCTTAGGGATGAAATTCATTGGAGGCTTTTAGCACAATACGGGGACAGTTCACTACTATCTAGAAGTGTGTATGTGTGAATGAAGAGGGAGCAGGACATTTGTCAACCTCCACCTCTGATGAGAACAGTCAGCAAGCTTGTGATATGGTAATGGTGAACCAGGGAGTTATGATCAATGGGGTAGTTTATTCTCTGCAGATAAGTGATGGTTCTGCCTATCAAATCATCCACAATGAGCTCGGCTTCCATTAAACAAAAATGCTGATAATTTTTCAAACTCCCTTATATACAGTTCTGTATGGTGGATACAAATAACTTTTAAATCAGAATTTGCGTGAAGCCTCCTTATTCATGGCTAGAAGATCATGATGATAAAATTACAAAATACAATGTTTTGATAAGTTTTTTGTCACATATAGTTTTTTCATCAAGATTGCATGGCAGTATATAATTCAACATATTTATATAGCTGAATCATAAATTTCAGCATTCTTCATTGCCTGGACACAGGAATTTATCATATTTTAGAGGTCTATGAAAAAACAAACAGAAGAAAGTAAATTTCTATCTAGCCTTTTTCAGAGCAATTTTTGTGGCTAAATATAAAAATTTACTCACAATAAATATAACAGATATCATCTTGGGAAATGGATATGGTGACCCAAGTTCAATCCTCGATCAAGCTGTTTGCATTTCATTTCAGAATAATGTTCATGGGAAAAGCATAAATCCTCTGTTCTCCCCCTAACTTTAGGTAAATAGTAGAGACGGCTGGCTTATTTAGTCTAGGTTTAGCAATCAGTCTAGAAGAAGGAAGATTCTTAATTCAAAACCACTTAAAATTGACCTTGCGTTGCATCCTGCCTGTGGATAAATACATGTTGACACCTCTCCATCCACTATAGATGATGGCTTAGTGTCCAAAAATAAAAAAATAAAATAAAATAAATAACAAATAGATAAATAGAATAAATAAATAAATAATCTGCATCTGTGCAAGTGATTCTGCAGGCCAATTACTGAGTGACAGTCTTTGGTGCACTGAATGCACAAAAACTGTGATGCTTTCTGGGGCTGCTGCATTTTCTCTCTCTTTCTGGTTCTCTTTGTTGTCAAGGCTACTCTCCTCTCTGCCTCACACCTCTTAAATACATACTTAAATTAAAATTCTCTACATAATGATGGATTTTATCTAAATTGGATTAGTTTTAGAAAATGTATTTCAAGATTTAAATGATTTTTTTTCATCAAAGTTTGGGTCTGTTGTGGAGTGGGTAACATACTGGTCTGCGACATTGTTATTAGCGAGTTTGAACAATTACATTCACTTTCAGTCTAATACCTTTGGGTAAGGTTCATCCTCTTATCCCCCCCCCCAACTAAATTTAGATAGTACCACTACAGCCGACAAAAATGGGTATCTCTAATATATATATATATATATATATATATATATATATATATATATATTTACCAACCCCCGCATGAGCAGGATGTGACACAAGGTCAATTTCTTAAGCGAAGTTTCGCAGGTTTGAATTTAGAGGTTTCCTTCTCCTAAACCGGTTGCCTAACCAAGGTTAAAGAGCCCAGTCTGCCCTACTATTTATCCATAGCCAGAGGGAGAGTAACATTCATACCTTTCCCAAGGGTATTAGCGCTAAGTGAAATGCAAATACCACATCCAGGATTTGAACTCGGGGCGACGAGTCCATTTCCCAAGACTTTAACCATTACACCACGCGCTTCCATATAAAAGATTTTCATGAATTCCCTAATTATAACAATTAAAGAAGCACATCGCTTGAGCAATTACATTCACTTTCAGTCTAATACCCTTGGTTAAGGTTTATTCTCTCACCCCCCCCCAACTAAAAGTTAGATAGTACCACTACTGTTCTTCTGCTTTGGCATTAAATAACCCACAAAGGTTGATACACCATTAAACAAAGAAATCAAACTAACCTTTATAAAAAAAAATCTGATTGAAGAATATCAAAACTTCTCCATATGCCAGATATTTTCTGTTGTACCGGCCGTTCCTACAGTGGAGAATATACACCGGTTCTCACTATAAATAGTGAGACACCGAGTGAAAAGGTTGTACTGTTACCTTTTCACGGCAAGCTAGCCGTTCCTGTACCATTATTGTAAATACACTTGTCTTATTTTACCCTACCTCGACTTGACTTCTTTTTTACTGTTGGATTAACATCACAACATTTTCATAACACATTTTCTAAGTGATTTGCAAGTGGCTATTGTTATTATCCCTCCGCATAAAGCTGGAATAACTGTCATTGAAATATCAGAGGCATAATAAATATTACATTGTGCCATGATAAAATTGTCAGAAGTCTTTTCCATCAAGAAGATGTTTTATGTTATTCTAAGATGTACAGCATTTGACATCATCATAAAAGACTTGGGTTTTCCAACAAAACGGCTGAAAACAATAAACCCCCCAAAAATATCACCCTGTTTATTCTATGTGGAAATAATTTTTATTACTATAGAGGAGCATTATTTCTTGAATTTCTCTACTAAAATAGTGCAACGTCTTTTTTTCTTAATTCATGTGTTTAGTATGTCATCAAATATGACATATATATATATATATATATATATATATATATATATATATATATATATATAAGAGAGAGAGAGTTTTATAATTTGCTTGAAGCATTCTGTATATATTAGTTTAGAGGTTGATTTTGAAGGCTATCACAATGCAGGTGTAAAGAATACGGTAACAATGTTGTTGTGTGTTAACCTGTATTTTATTCTTGAATTTTCGAGATAAAATCTCTTTTTCAAAAAAAAAAGAGATTTATTCACAGTCACAGGAGGCGCTGTAACTTCAGGGGCACATAAAAACTTTATTATAGTCTTCTGAGACTGAAATGCAAATATATATATATATATTATATATATATATATATATATATATATATATATATATATATATATATGTTGTTCAGGGTGTTTAGGATAAATTTGACACATTTATATTTGGTTATTTTTCCCCGTAGGTTGGAGGCATTGACACACACTACATATCATTTAAAAGCTTGGACCCTTCTTCATTCATATACGTGATGACAGATAGAATGGATGATGGGAACCCGCATGAATCATGGAAGAGAATAACTTGTATCATGATGATCTCCGTCGGCCATCAAAATAAGGACATTTTGGTTGCTGCCTAATGCTCCCTGAACACTGTAAACACAATCAGGCATGAACTGGAGAATTGCAATGGAGACTACAAGGCTGTGGTTAGAAGAAAGCAACTTAACAGACGATCTGATTGTGTTTGTACAGCAGAATTCCTAAAAAATCTGCAGAATGTTGGAGGACCTTGATGCCATGTGGAGTTGCTAAACACTGTAGTCAAGCCCTGGATAACAAGGGTAGTCAATGGTAGGACATATGTATGGCAGCAGGATTCGGCCCCTACTACACCTCTGGGAAAAGTCAAAAATGGTTGTTGGCAAATTTTTACGAGTAGACCAGTCCCAATGTTTGGCCTCCGAACTCCCGCGTTCTTAACTCCGTGGATTATTATGTATGAGGTGCTGTTGAGAAAGACACCAATCGCCGTGCCAGTACTACAAAAGCCCAGTTAATTGACAGAATTAAGGTAGTTTTTGAGACCCTTTCCAGGGAAACTGTAATATCAACTTACTTCAGATTTCAGAGCAGGACTGAGGCTGTGATTGACGCTAATGGCAGTTATTTTGAGTGATACTTGTTGACAGTAGTGTAATTCCCATGCCTGTTGAATTTCTTTACAATCCATCAAAGTTTGCAGTTACCAAGCACTTTTTCTTTTTCCAGATGAAACTGTCAAATTTCTCCTGAATACCCTATATATACATATATATATATATATTTCAAGTGAGAGAGAGAAAGAGAGAGAGAGAGAGAGAGAGAGAGAGAGAGAGAGAGAGAGAGATTGCATGTTACAGAAGGCATTTCTTCCCCTGTCTCATTGAAATGGAATAAATTTCTAACTGATTCAGCATTCCTATAGATGCAAATGCAAGTGTAATCGATCCTTTTCCTATATGCAGAGTAAAATTAATGTAGCTTAGTGATTGGATAAATGTTTATTTGTCTAGATTAAGTGATTACTTCCTGTTCATGCAATCCATACTCTAATGAGAATGGAAGACGGTTACAGGTTACCATGAGTTGACCTATCGTCTCTACACAGATGATTCTTCAATGACCCTTCATTTATATGCGTATAACAAAGTTTTCAGTGATATGCCAATGATCTGAGGTCATGAAAGACACTTAGCACAATATTTCACAAGTTTCTTTAACTTCTTTTTATCTACCCATAGCTAGAGGGAGAATAGTTGGATTAATACTTTTTTCTAAAGGTATTAATGCTATGCGAAATGAAAACAGCTTCGTCTAGGATTTGAACTCGGGTCACCGTGTCCATTTCTTAAAGCATTACACCACGCGCCTCCAATATTCTTTTCATTTAAGAAAGTGCAAGAGTGTTATTTGAAAAGGTCCAATGTTACATAATCTTAATGCTATTACGCTATCACAGGGGCTGGTTTAGAAGAAAACCTACTCCTTAGTTAGACTGATAACTTTTCAGGGTTTTATTTCTTTATAGTTTTTATCTTTTACTTATACTTTTTAAAATGTATGTTTATACATTTTACTTACCTTTTATTTCTGTCTTCTGTATTTGCTACAATTGCTTTTTCGAGTGGTGCCATTTAATTCTATTGAGGTTCCCTGCACAGAATAAAAGAGAACATCCCAGAATAGCTAGCTAGAAAACATCAACACTTACAACTTGATATAACCCAGTAGACTGCTTTTTTCTTTCTTTCATCATTATTTATATTATGAGTTTATCCACCTCTTTGAAAATTGTTGGAATTTTGGTGATATAAGACGTGTGGTAAATACCTACTTCTACTTATAGACTCGCCGACTAACATGTGACCGTCTGTTGTCCAATCACTGGCAGTGCTCTGCTGCTGTTATTATTATTTATACTGGCTGATTCTAATCTTAGCTCACTACTACTTGGATCTTCTTGGATGACGGACCTAAAGGATTCTATACCACAGGACTTATTGACTTACCAAATGATTCCATATCACGGGACTTATTCACTTACCAAAATGATTCTATATCACAGGACTTATTGACTTACCAAATGATTCCATATCACGGGACTTATTCACTTACCAAAGGATTCTATACCACAGGACTTATTGACTTACCAAATGATTCCATATCACGGGACTTATTCACTTACCAAAGGATTCTATAATTCGGGACTTACTTACTTATGTACTTTGAGTTCTTTCCAACTGGCCAAGGATGGCGGCCAGATACTTAACATTCAAATTCAGTTAAAGTTTAAGATTGATTCCAGAGTGATGGTCTAACATTTAAAGTAGCAATTTTAAAATCTCTATTTTCTATATTAACAAATACCATTTCTAACAGCTTGGTGTAAATTATTGACAATATATTCTAAGTCCAGCTGAACAATATTTATTGACGGAATCCCATGGAGCTCATGGAGTGCCCATTGATAGCCATTACTCCCAGGTCAATTCTGAATCTGTTAGTATCCCATAACCATGTGCCAAGGAAAAGAAATCTCAAGAAACAATACAAAAAATGTTCATGTACAATATATGCAGTTCCTTAACCTCAAAAATCCCACACAACAAGTTGTTGACTGAATCCCCTGGAGATCGTAGAGGACTCCTTTCATTGTCATTACTCCCAGGTCCACCCTGAACCTGCTAGGATGCCATCTATGAGTGAAATAGATCCATTTGCAAATTCTTTGTCTTTGTATTAGATAGGTATATTTGATATCATATATATATTTACCAACCCCTCCACACGAGCAGGATGCAACACAAGGTCAATTTCTTAAGCAGAGTTTAACAGGTTTTAATTCAGAGTTTTCCTTCTCCTACACCGGTTGCCTAACCAAGGTTAAAGAGCCCAGTCTGCCCTGCTATTTATCCATAGCAAGAGCGAGAGTAGGATTCATAACTTTCCGAGGAGTATTAGAGCTAAGTGAAATGCAATTACCACATCCAGGATTTGAACTCGCGGCGTCGAGTCCATTTCCCATGACTTTAACCATTACACCAAATGATATTTGATATAAACATGTTCCAAAGCAAATAACTCATGAGAAACTATACAAAGCATGTTCATATCTATTAATAATGGAGAGTTGCTTCCGGTTTTTGTCTATAACAAAAATTACGTCACTGCTTACGTCACATTATACAAAATCATCATAACATAGAATGAATACACTCAAAATTTTAACATGCAACATTAGACAGTCCTCATTGTTTTTTAAAACAAGTTTTAATAAATACATGACTGGTATTGTATATCTATATATAGTTTGTTTTATTTTAATACATATTTAAAGTTTACATTTCAAATTGTTTTATTTTTTAGAATTCGATGATTTTACTTACTTAGGGTACAAACTCGCTGACATTGAATTTTTAACTCCCACCCCTCAGGCAATATGTTTCAAAAATCTATTTTTACATCGCCCGGGTGGTGTTTTTTATTTTGCTAGTACAATTTATATCATTCCCTAACTTCTAGCAAACCATCATAGATTGATTTCTATGTGATGGCCTAACTTTAAAATGGTAATTTTAAAAACTATTGACTGGATTATTGATAGCAGAAGCACTGTATGCGTTTTCCCAAACCCACGAGCCTGGATGTGACATAAGATACAGAGTATAGTTGATAATCCTTCTCTAAGTCTGGTTCAGTAAAAAAAAAAAAAATTTAACTAGAAATGCCATAACAAGACGACTTAAGTTCCAGTGATCTTTTGAAAAAGAGATTTTATCTCGAAAATTCAAGAATAAAATACAGGTTAACACACAACACCATTGTTACCTTATTCTTTACACCTGCATTGTGATAGCCTTCAAAATCATCGTCCGAACCAATATATACACAATGCTTCAAGCAAATTATAAAACTCCCTCTCTTATATATAATATATATATATATATATATATATATATATATATATATATACATATGTGGTTGTGTGTAAATTGGACAGTTTTTTAACCCGTGCCTCGTGTGTGCGTGATCCGTTATTCGTTCTTGCTTTTGCTTTCTTCATTCACCGGCGTTTATAGTATAGTATATATATAGTTATTTATATATATATTATATAATTTAATCTTATTATAATATGTTGGTGTGTGTGTGAAAATAAAAATGGAAATTATCCGACAGTAAAATGACAAAGATATAATGAAAAAAAAACGATGTTTTACAACTGAAATAGGGCTCATCAGAAAGAAAGTGTGCAAACCCGTTTCGGGGCCCAATTCTTTTTAAACCGTCAAGAGAATTGGCCCGCGAAACGGTTTGCACACTTTCTCATCTGATGAGCTATTTCAGTTGTAAACATCGTTTGCTTTTTCATTATATTTATTCCTATATAATATAATATATAATTTATATATATATTATGGAATGGTTTGGTATTTAAATAACCGATGAAGAAAATATTTTTTTTAAAAAACTCCGAATATCAATTCAATGGCCACCATATATAAAGGTGTGTTTGGCAGAAATTGTAAATAGACTCCAAATTTAAAAATACTAAACATCATGATAAACCAGTCAAACTGTTGTAAGTCTTCACTAGTTTGATATAAATCTTAACATCCCATGCAAATCAATGCGTGAAACAAAAAATAAAAAAAATATGAAAAAAACTCCCTGAAATTCTTGTTACTGATCTATTCATTCAACAAGAAAGAATTACCGAACTAAACTGAAAAGAATCTTTTTGCAAACTTTCTTTGTTTCCTTTCCTCCGTCGTTTTCTTTTCTTTTAAGCCTTCAAGCAAGGTGGCACAACAGAATAAACATATTGACAAATCAGACATGTGTGATGGCATTACCTAAGGTTTTAGCTTATCACCACATAGATGTTCCCATACACACACACACACTTCATTCTCTCTCTCTTCTCTCCCTCCTCTCTCTCTCTCTGTCTCTTTTCTGTCTCTCTCTGTCTTGTCTCTCCTGGTTCTCTGTTCTCTCTTTTCTGTCTCTCTCTCTCTTTCTGTCTCCTTTTGTCCTCTCTGTCTTCTCTCTCTCTCTCTCTCATCGCTTTCGATGTCTCGATGTCTGGTGCCTCTGGGCTCTTTAACCTGCGCAAGGGTTTAAATAAAGAAGAATTTTGAACGTTAAGAAACAAAATGTTTTTTTTGGCTCTCGGGGATAGCAGCAAAAGTCGACAATAAAGGAATAGTAAAGAGTGTATGTGTGTGGGTGTGGGTGGGGAGAAGCAAAGAGCACTATCTTTTGCAAAGATGTACAGAAGAAGTTTTAGTCTATCTACGGAAGTTATGTTGGTCTAGATTGATTGAGTGACAAAGAATGAGGAGGCTGTTTTATTGTGCACTTCTTATCTCCTGATCAATAGTAGTAGTCACATATACAACACACTAAAGGAAGCGCGTGTGTAATGGGTTAAAGTCATGCGAAATGGACTAAGTCCGCGCATTCAATCCTGAGACGTGGTAATTGCAGTTTTCACTTAGCGCTAAATACCTTGGGAAAGGTATGGAATCTTACTCTCTCTCTCTCTCCAAGCAATGGGTAAATAGTAGGGCAGCATGTGGGCTTCCTTTTAACCATGGCTAGGCATCTGGTCTAGGAGAAGGAAAACTCTGAAATTCAAACATGATAAAATTCAGCTAAGAAATTGACCTTGTGTTGCATCCTGCTCGTGCGAGGGATCGGCAAATATATCTATATATTTATATATTATCTATATAATATATATATAAACACATCATCTAAAACCATTCAGTTGTATTGTTTACTCCTTCCTTTCTTTCTAATCTTTCATATATATATACGTATATATATTATATATATATAATTATATGTGTGTGTGTGTGTGTGGTGTGTGTGTGCGTGTGTGGTGTGGTGTGTGTGTGTGTATATATATATGTATATTGTATGTTAATAAAGAGAATGACTTACGTTAAAATATTAAATTAATCTCTAATCTTTGGTTGATACAAGTATTGATCGGATAAGTGTCGGTGTTATAACAAATATAAAAGTGCTCTTTAAAAAAGTGTTAGAATTAAGCTAAGTTTTTATTTATTTATTTGTTGCTGTTAGTCTTTAGAATTAAAACTGCTATACTATCTAATTACCTTTTTTTTTTGTCTATGGAGGAAAAAATATAGTAAAATTTTACCCGAGATAATAAGTTCTTATCAAACTTTAGTATCTCTCCATTTAACTATAATTTAATTCAGTGAACTCAGTCTACTCATTTTCAAAATATACTATCATTCTGCTCGTAGTAAAAAAACTTAATTTCTTTGTTTATAAAATTAGAATCATCACAGGATACTTATAAGAAACAAAAACTGAAATAAGATACTTTATATATAGATATTGATATCCTGTTTTGGTGTGATCTTAGGGTAATTCTCATCAAATTAGGTTTCAAGTCATTTAATCCAAAATTCATTACAAATTAATATCCATTGTTTTCTATTTTCTCTCAACCAATATGTTTTTTTTTTTTACCTTTAAAAGAAATTAAAGTGCAAATATTCAGACAAATCTAGAAAAATAAGCCTAACAATTTGGAACAAGCAAAAAAGAGAAAAACACTCTAATTAATATACACAATTTTTAAAAATCTGTCCTATTTATTTTCCTTGATCAAGATATTAATAATTTTCTCAAAATATTAAGCAGAGGGAAATTTCTGTGGTGTAGTTGGCTAATATACTGGACTGTGCTATTGTAGTAAGTTCTTTGGTGCTTTAGTATTGTTACTAACAAAAGATAAAATAATATTTCTGCCACCTGAAACATCATCGTTTCTCAATGGGTAACCTGCTCACGACACACACACACACACACAACACATAACACACACATACACATACAAAAAACCTTGGAAAGGGTTTTTTGTTTTCGCTGTCGTTTTTATCGCAAACGAATGTAATACCACACACGCAATCCAACATCCTAAAAAATGCACAATGCCTTTCTTTGATACAACACACTTACACCAGTCGCATACTCACGACGTAAAAGAGAATATTTGACGTCATATTTCAACCGTCCTATTTTTTCAACTTCAATTTTAAAACAGAACTGGATAAACGAAGGTCTATCATCGCTTTTCTCGTTAGCCTGTATGAAAATGTTATTACTTCCATATACCAACAAATTCTTTGGTCGACATGAATTTATTATGGATTTACGGTGTTGAGTTTTGGTGGTCTTCCTCTAATGATATATATATTCTGTTAAAGAGAATAAAAAGGAAGAAAAACAAGTATTCAAGGATAGCGAAAAGGTTTATAAGCAACGATTACAAGGTGAACATATAATTCACCATTGCAAGTTGAATTAACGAGTTTCACTAGATTTTTTTTTTTCACCTCTGAAGTTTTTGTCAGTATTATTTATAGGAAAAAACCGACGATTCAATTCTATTATTTATGGTATGAATGGACTAAGTATTATGTTCCCTTTTGGTCAAATACCGCCTTGGAAACACTATGGGTTAATCGCGTCATACTATTCATTCGCTTTTTGTCATTGAATAACCCATGAAGGTTGATATGCCATTCAACTAAGATACTAAAAAGAACCATCAGAAAATACCAAATCATTAAAGGTAAACTGAATTATCCCTAGAAATAAACTACCAACACAGGATTCGTACACCCCCGAGTTAAAATTCTATATATATATATATATATATATATATATATATTATATATCATCCTCAACAATGTCCGCGCTCTACAGCGCGGATATCCATGACAATCTCTCTCCATCCTGTCCCATCGCTCATACTTCTGGGAGTCCTCTATTAAATTAGCCTTCAAGTAGCGGTTTATAGTGTAACGGGAAGGCTAATTTTGCATATTATATTCAAAAATCGAATTTAATAAATATGTGCTTAGTATTATTGATTTCTAACTGTTTGGTTTTATTTTCCATGAATATATAGCAAAAATCTCTTCAATGAATCTTACAATGAAATCCATTAACACGATGAAATAACTGTCATGTTTATTCTTTACTTCCTTTTTATGACTAACATACTTAAATTAGAAAAAATAACAATGAAGGCGACAGTGATGGTAAGAGTAAGTTTCAGTTGTTCCATTTTTTTATTCTACTCCCTCTGTTTCAAATCTTTTTTTATACTCCCTCATGTTTCAAATCTTTTATCTGTATTCTATTTCGTTTTCATTAGCCCTTTCAAAATTAATACAATATTTTATTACAATTAAAACTTAAATACTTGCACCCGGAGGTGCATCTATTTGCTAGTGGTACTATTACGATATATTATATATTCATACACTGCTAGAAAATAAGCTAATAGTAAAAGGGCTTCATACTAGTAGAGGCTAAATAATAAATGTTCTTTATCTTTATCTTTTATCTTTATCTTTATATATATATATAATTATATATATTATAATATATTATATATAGTATACATATATATATATAATTCAGAGGTCGCAACTGGAGCTGCATAACTTTAATGGCAATAAAACAAAGAAAAAAGGAAATGCTGAACAAATGTTGTGGCCATCCTTAGGCTTCCAAGCAAGAGCACTGTCCAGTGGAGATCCCTTGTGTTTTCAGTAGAGCGTGATCCTTAGTGAAGAAACTTTGGTTGTTCCTTGGTGTTCTTTAGGTGTTGCAGGTCCATTTCGTCATGTCGAATAAAAGTGCAAATATGTTACAATTAAAGTATCATGATTGATGCACAAACCTTTAGCTCGAAATAAGAAGCCATTGGCTTTCAAGATCAGCCCAGTGGAAACAATACCAGAATGTTGGTGCCTTGACCCCATAGAAGGTCAATCTCATGCAATCAGTGATTCGTTAGTTTTTAAGATTTTCGTTTTAACCTGAATATTGGAGCAGAGAGAACATGCCTCTTCTCAACTGGGGTTGCAGATCTCCCCGCGTGGAAGAACATGGGCTAGAAATAAATCTTGATCAAGAAATAAAAGTTTCTTGTTGATTAATTAATTCCGGTAAATAAAAAAAAAAAAAAATTAAAATAAAAACTAGCCCATTGGAAGAAGCTTAGAAAAAGCAGTTAGAAGAACATCAAACAGACGACAAGATGACGGCCAAAGATGTGAAGAGGAACCATGGCGACTAAGAATAGTAAGAAGAAATGAAGCCAAAACGTAGTCTCTAATTCTGTCTCTTTCTGTCTGTCTCCTGTCTCTGTCTATGTCTGTCTGTCTGTCTGTCTCTCTCACTCACTCACTCTCTCTCTCTCCATCTCAATCTCCCTCTCTCTCTCTCTATCACCTGAGTTTTCTCTCTCCGATTATATAGCCCGATTGTTGGGTAATATAGGTATAACAACAAATGAATGGCTGTCAACTATCAGGATTAAATAGTAACTAACCACGAATTGCTGGCTGTTGATTGGCCTGGGGTGTTTAACCTACCTGACCTCACTAGTCTATAAATTTAAGTGATAGTTTCAACACGCCTGATATCCAAAAATAATCCAACAGGAAAAGAAACAAAACGAAGGGGCCAACCCTGCCATGAAAAACGAACATGCAACATCATATCATTCACTATTATTTGCTCTGGATTGTCACTAGGATTAGATTCAGGGATAGAAAGCTATTATATGCAACAGAACGATCATGTAGTATCGTGTAACCACAGGTAAGAGCATGGTGGATGAACAAGCCTAGGTGGATAAACCCAGAGTGGGTCCATAGAAACATTTCACAAGATGCTGAACTCACAGGTCAGTGACCAATATCAAACAGTTCAAGATAAGAAACAATTTGTGACTCATCTCTAAGGGTGGTGTCTATTGCTGAGGTAATGATAACAGCTAAAGGAAAGCTAACATGACCAATAATGAAATAGAGATCTAAATTCTTAAAACTGAAACAAGAAAAATTGATTTGATTATTTGTTTGTTTGTTTGTTTTTACGTGGCATATCAACCTCAGTGGGTCATTTAATGCCGATAAAGGTTTTGAATAATCAATTCCTAATGGATAATACAATTTCTTTATAAATCCATTTTTCTATTAACTGCATAGATGGAGCTCTATCTGATGTGAGGTGTCCAGTGTTGGAGGTTGGGGAATGTGGAGCACCCATTCATCACACATTGGCTCCCTGGTCCACTTCTGACCCGGAAGTGGTAGTACGTTAGAGTCCCATCTATGGGTTAAATAGAAAATGTATTTATAAAGAAATTGTATTATCCATTAAGAATTGATTTATTTCAAAACTTTATCGGCAATTATAATGACCCACTGAGGTTGATTTATGGCCGTACAACCACAAACGAAACAAATCAACAAATCAATTTTTTTCTTGTTCAGTTGTCAAGATTTATATTTCTATTTCATTTTTGTCATGGTTAGCTTTCCTTAGCTTGTCATATTACGTCAGGCAATATGACACCACCTTAGAGATGAGTCCAATTGTTTCTTATCTGAAACTGTTTGATATTGGTCATTGACTGTGAGGTCAAGCATCTGTGAAATGTTTATTGACCCACTTCTGGGTTTATCCACCTGAGACTTTTCCATCCACCATGCTCTACCTGTGGTTCCGATGACTACATGATGCGTCTGTTGCATCATAATACTTCTTATCCATGAATCTAAATCTCTGTGCAATCCCGAGCAAATATTGTGATGATTAATCGCATGGTTCTGTTTCGTTTTTCATGCAGTTTGCGCCCTTCGTTTTGTTTTCTTTTCCTGTTGGCATTATTTTTTGGTATATCAGGCCGTGCTTGAAATCTATCACTTTAAATTCTATAGACTATGTGAGGTCACGTGGTTTAAACTCCACGCACATCAACAGCAGAATCGTGGTAGTTAACTATTTCAATCACATTGATATTGACAGCCACTTCATTATTTGTTGTATACCCTATATTACCCCACATCGGGTTATAATCGAGAGAGAAACACTCAGGTGATAGAGAGAGTAGAGAGGAGTATTGAGAGGGAGAGAGAGAGAGGAGTTGAAGTGAGAGAGACAGACAGACAGAACAGACATAGACAGAGACAGAGACAGACAGAAAGAGACAGAGATTAGAGACTTTACGTTTTGCTTCATTTCTTCTTTACTACTTCTAGTCGCCATGTTTCCCTCTTCTACAATCTTTGGCCGTCATCTTGTCGTCTGGTTGTTATGTTCTTCTAACTGCTTCTTCTAAGGGCTTCTTCAAATGGCTAGTTTTTTAGTAATTAATTAACTCACAAGACTTTTATTTCTTGATCAAGATTTATTTTTCTCAGTCCCCTGTATCTTCCACGCGGGGAGATTGCAACCCCAGTTGAGAGAGGCAATGTTCTCTCTGCTCCAATATCAGGTTAAACTAAAATCTAAACTAACTATCACGTGATGCATGAGATTTGTACCTCTAGGGGTCAAGGTCACCAACAGTTCTGGTATTTTTCCACTGGCCTGATCTGAAAGCCAATGGTTTCTTATTCAGCTAAAGGGTTTGTCATCACTTCATGATACTGTTATTGTAACATATTTGCACTTTATTCGACATTGACGAATGGACCTGCAACACTAAAGAACACCAAGGAACAAAGGTTTCTTCACTAAGGGTCACGCTACTGAAGCACAGAGGGATCTCCACTGGCCAGTGCTCTGCTTGAAGCTAAGATGGCCACAACATTTGTAGCATTTCCTTTTTTTCTTTTGTTTTATTGCCATAAAGTTATGCAGCTCCAGTTGGACCTCTGAATTATATATATAACATATATATATATATATATATATATATATATATATAATATATATTATATAAAGAAAAAGATAAAGATAAAGATAAGAGAATTATTATTAGATTTCACTTAGGTATTGGAGCCCTTTTTTACTTATAGCTTATTTTCCTAGCAGTTGTATGAATATTATATATATCTTATATACACTAGCAAATATATGCACCCTCCGGTGCAAGTATTTAAGTTTTAATGTAATAAAATATTGTATTAAATTTGAAAGGCTAATGAAACTAAATAGAATACAGATAAAAAGATTTGAACAGTAGGGAGTATAATAAAAGATTTGAAACAGAGGGAGTATAATAAAAAATGGACAAACTGAAACTTACTCTTCCATCACTGTCGCCTTTCATTGTATTTTTTCTAATTTAAGTATTTAGTTATAAGAGGAAGTAAAATGAAACATGACAGTTATTTCATCTTGTTAATGGATTTCATTTAGATTCATTGAAGAGATTTTTGCTTATATTCATTAAAATAAAACCAAAAGTTAGAAATCAATAATACTAAGCACATATTATTAAATTCGATTTTTTATATTAATATGCAAATTAGCCTTCCCGTTCACACTATAAACCGCTATTTTGAAGGCTAATTTAATAGAGGACCTCCCGAGAATGATGAGCGATAGGGACGGATGGAGAGAGATTTGTCATGGATATCCGCGCTGTGAGCGCGACATGATGATGATGATATAATTATATATATATAATAGTATATATATATAGTATATAACTTATATTTTAACTCGGGTGTACGAATCCTGTTGTTGGTAAGTTGATTTCTACTGGATAATTCTAGTTTACCTTAATGATTGGTATTTCCTGATTGGTTTGTTTAGTATCTTAGTTGATGGCATATCAACCTTCATGGTTATTCAATGACAAAAAGGAATAATAGTAGGACGGATTAACCCATGAGTTTTTTCAAGGGGTATTTGACAAAAGGGAACATAATACTTGTCCTATCATACCTAAATAATGAGAATTGAATCGTCGGTTTTTCCTATAATAATACTCTGACAAAACTTCAGAGGTGACAAAAAAAAAAATCCTAGTGAACTCGTTAATTCCAACCTTGCAATGGTGAATTATACTGTTCACCTTGTATCTTTGCTTAGTTAAATCCTTTTCCCCTATCCTTAATACTTGTTTTTCTTCCTTTTATTCCTATTTAACAAGAATATATATACATTAGAAGGAAGGAAAACTCAACACCGTATTCCATAATAAATTCATGTCGACCAAAATTTCGTTGGTATATGGCAAGGTATATAGACATTTTCTATCACAGCATAACGAGAAAAGCGAGTGATAGACCTTGTTTATCAGTCTGTTTAAAATTTGAAGTTTGAAAAAAGTAGACGGGTTGAAATATGACGTCAATATTCTCTTTACGTGTGTAGTATGGGACTGTGTAAGTGTGTGTATCAAAAAGAAAGCATTGTGCATTTTTTAGGTGTGTGGTTGCGTGTGTGTGTATACATCTTTTGCGATAAACGACAGCGAAACAAACCTCAAAAGTGTGTGTATGTGTGTGTGTATGTGTGTGTGTTGTGGTGTGTGTAGTGAGCAAGGTTCCATTGAGAAACGATGTAGTTTCAGGTGCAAAGAGAATATTATTTTTCTTTTGTTAGAACATACTCAAAGCAACCAAATGAAACTTACTACAATATCACAAGTCCAGTATATTAGCCACTACACCACCGAGAATTCCTCTGTAATTTTTGAGAAAATTATTATATCTGATCAGGAAATAAATAGGACAGACTTTTAAAATTGTGTTGATATAATTAGAGTGTTTTTCTTCTTTTTTGCTGTTCCAAATTTTTAGGCTTATTTTTCTAATTTGTCTGAATATTTGCACTTTATCTTTTAAAGGTAAAAAAAAACATATTGGTGAGAGAAAATAGAAAACAATGGAATTAGTTTGTAATTAATTTGGATTAAATGACTGAAACCTAATTTGATGAGAATTACCTAAGATCACACCAAAGACAGGATATCACTATCTATATATAAATATCTATTTCAGTTTTTTGTTCTTATAAGTATCCCTGTGATTATTCTATTTTATAAAACAAAGAAATTAAGTTTTTTTTTACTACGGCAGAATGATATATATTTTAGGAAAAATGTAGTAGACCTGGAGTTCACTGAATTAAAATTATAGTTTAAACTGGAGAAGATACAATGGATAAGGAAACTTATTATCTCGTGGTAAATTTTAACTTATTTTGTCCTCCATAGACAAAAACAAGGTATTAGTATTAGTATAAGCATTAAATTCTAAGACTAACAGCAACAAATAAATAAATAAAAACTTAGCTTAATTCTAACACTTCTTTTAAAGAGCACTTTATATTTGTTTATACACTTCGATTATCCGATCAATACTTGTATCAACCAAATATTGAGATTTAATTTAATATTTTTAACCGGAGTTAAGTCATTCTCTTTATTATCCAAAATATACATATTATAATACCACACACACACCACACACACACCACACACACACACACACAACATCACACCATACTATATATAATATATATATATATATATATATATATTATGAAAGGATTAGAAAAAGGAAGGCAGCTAAAAATACAATTGACAATGGTTTTTATGTGTGTTGTATATATATATATATATATATATTATATATATATATATATTTTGCCAATCCCCTCGCACGAGCAGGATGCAAACACAGTCATTTCTTAAGCGAATTCTATCATGTTTGAATTCAGAGTTTTCCTTCTCCTAGACAGTTTGCCTAGCCATGGTTAAAGAGCCACTCTGCCCTATATTTACCCAATTGCTGGAGAGAGAGAGAGAGTAACGATTCATACCTTTCCAAGGGTATTAGCGCTAAGTTGAACTGCCAATTACCACGTCCTGGATTTGAACTCGGGGACTAGTCCTTTTTTTCGCATGACTTTACCCATTACACCACGCGCTTCCTTTAGTGTGTTGTATATGTGAATCTACTACTATTTGATCAGGAGATTAAGAATGCACATAAACAGCCTCCTGCATCTTTGTCACTCACCAATCTAGACAACATAACTTCCGTAGAAATAGACTATAAACCTCCTTTCTTTTTTCCATCTTGCCAAAGATATTCTCTCTTGCTTCTCCCCACCCCACACCCCACACACATACACTCTTTACTATTCCTTTTTGTCGACTTTGCTGCTATCCCGAGAGCCAAAAAACATTTGTTCTTTAACGTCAAATATTCCTCTTTGTTTACCCTTGCTGCACGGTTAAATTGGCCAGAGGCAACCAGACATCGGACATCGAAAGCGAGGAGAGAGAGAGAGAGAGACAGAGAGGACAGAAAGAGAGACAGAAAGAGAGAGAGAGACAGAAGAGAGAGACGAGAGACAGTAGAGCAGAGACACGAGAGAGACAGAAAGAGCCAGAGAGAGAGAGAGGGAGGGGAGAGAGAGAGAGAGATGAAGTGTGGTGTGTGTGGGAACATTATGTGGTGATAGCTAACCCTAGGTAATGCCATCACACATGTCTAGTTTTGTCATATGTATTCTGTTGTGCAGCCTTGCTGAAGGACTTAAAAGAAAGAGAACGACGAGAAAGGAACAAAGAAAAGTTTGCAAAAAGATTCTTTCATTTTAGTTTCGGTAATTCTTTCTTGTTGAATGAATAGATCAGTGAACAAAGAATTTCAGGAGTTTTTTCATATTTTTTTTATATTTGTTTCACGTTCATCTGATTTTTCATGGATGTTAGATATTATATAAACTGTGAAGGGACTTACAACAGTTTGACTGTTATCATGATGTTATGTGTAATTTTTAAGTTTGGAGTCTATTTTTTACATTTCGCAACACACCTTTATAATATGGTGGCCATTTGATTGATATTCTGGGTTTTTTAAAAAAATATTTTTCTTCATCGGTTATTTATACCAAAACCATTACTATATATATATATATATATATATAATATTATATATATATGAATAAGATATAAATGAAAAAACAAAACGATGTTTACAACTGAATAGGCCTCATCAGAAGAGAAAGTGGAAACCGTTTCGGGGCCCAATTCTCTTGACGGTTTAAAAAGGAATTGGGCCCCGAAAGAGGTTTGCACACTTTCTCTCTGATGGAGCCTATTTCAGTTGTAAACATCGTTTGTTTTTCATTATATCTTATTCATACTGTCGGATTAATTTTCCATTTTATTTTTCAACACACACACACACATATATATATATATATATATATATATATATATATATATTATATAGTATATAACGCCGGTGAATGAAGAAAGCAAAAGCAAGAACGAATAACGGATCCCGCACACACGAGGCACGGGTTAAAAAACTGTCCAATTTACACAACACACATATGTATATATATATATATATATATATATATATTATATATATATATAAATATATAACGAGAGGGAGTTTTATAATTTGCCTTGAAGCATTGTGTATATATTGGTTCGGACGATGATTTTGAAGGCTATCACAATGCAGGTGTAAAGAATAAGGTAACATGGTGGTTTGTGTGTTAACCTGTATTTTATTCTTGAATTTCGAGATAAAATTCTGTTTTTCAAAAGATCAACTGGAACTTAAGTCGTCTGTTATGGCATTTCTAGTTAATTTTTTTTTTTTTTACTGACAGACTTAGAGAAGGATTATCAACTATACCTGTATCTTATGTCACATCCAGTGCTCGTGGGTTTGGGAAAACGCATACGTGCTTCTGCTATCAATAATCCAGTCAATAGTTTAAAATTACCATTTTTAAAGTTAGGCCATCACATAGAAATCAATCTATGATGTTTGCTTAGAAGTTAGGAATGATATAAATTGTACTAGCAAAATAAAAAACACACCCGGGCGATGTAAAAATAGATTTTTGAAAACATATTGCCTAGGGGGGGTTAAAATTCAATGTCAGCGAGTTTGTACCCTAAGTAAGTAAAAATCATCGAATTGCTAAAAAATAAAACAATTTGAAATGTAACTTTAAAATATGTATTAAAATAAAACAACTCTATATAGAATATACAATACTAGTCATAGTATTTATTAAAACTTGTTTTAAAAACAATGAGGACTGTCTAATGTTGCATGTTAAAATTTTGAGTGTATTCATTCTATGGTATGATGATTTTGTATAATGTGACGTAAGCAGTGACGTAATTTTTGTTATAGAACAACCGGAAGCAACTCTCCATTATTAATAGATATGAACATGTTTGTATAGTTTCTCATGAGTTATTTGCTTTGGAACATGTTTATATCAAATATCATTGGTGTAATGGTTAAAGTCATGGGAAATGGCTCGACGCCGCGAGTTCAAATCCCTGGATGTGGTATGCATTTCACTTAGCTCTAAATACTCCTCGAAAGTTCTGAATCCCTACTCTCGCTCTTGCTATGGATAACATAGCAGGGCAGACTGGGCTCTTTAACCTTGGTTAGGCAACCGGTGGTAGGAGAAGGAAAACTCTGAATTAAAACCTGTTAAACTCTGCTTAAGAAATTGACCTTGTGTTGCATCCTGCTCGTGTGGAGGGGTTGGTAAAATATATATATGATTCAAATATACCTATCTAATACAAAGACAGAAGAATTTGCAAATGGATCTTTTCACTCAATAGATGGCATCCTAGCAGGTTCAGGGTGGACTGGAGTAATGACAATGAAAGGAGTCCTCTACGATCTCCAGGGGATTCAGTCAAAACTTGTTGTGTGGGATTTTTGAGGTTAAGGAACTGCATAATATTGTACATGAACATTTTTTGTATTGTTCTTGAGATTTCTTTTCCTTGGCAATGGTTAATGGGATACTAACAGATTCAGAATTGACCTGGGAGTAATGGCTATCAATGGGCACTCCCATGAGCTCCCATGGGATTCCGTCAATAAATATTGTTCTCAGCTGGACTTAGGAATTATTGTCATAATTTACACCCAAGCTGTTAGATAATGGTATTTGTTAATATAGAAATAGAGATTTTAAAATTGCCTACTTAAAATGTTAGACCATCACTCTGAATCAATCTTAAACTTTAACTGAATTTTGAATGTTAAGTATCTGGCCGCCATCCTTGGCCAGTTTGGAAAGAACTCAAAGTACATAAGTAAGGTAAGTCCGATTATAGAATCCTTTGGTAAGTGAATAAGTCCCGTGATTGGAATCATTTGGTAAGTCAATAAGTCCGTATTGGTATAGAATCCCTTTGGTAAGTGAATAAGTCCCGTGATATGGAATATCTTTGGTAAGTCAATAAGTCTGTGATTAGATATTCTTGTAAGTGAATAAGTCCCTGATTGGATCAATTTGGTAAGTCAATAAGTCCTGTGGTATAGAATCCTTTAGGTCGTCATCCAAGAAGATCCAAGTAGTAGTGAGCTAAGATTAGAATCAGCCAGTATAAATAATAAAACAGCAGCAGAGCAACTGCCAGTGATTGGACAACAGACGGTCACATGTTAGTCGGCGAGTCTATAAGTAGAAGTAGGTATTTACCACACGTCTTATATCACCAAAATTCCAACAATTTTCAAGAGGTGATAAACTCATAATATAAATACATGAGAAAGAAAGAAAAAGCAGTCTACTGGGTTATATCAAGTTGTAAGTGTTGATGTTTTTCTAGCTAGCTATTCTGGGATGTTCTCTTTTATTCTGTGCAGGGAACCTCAATAGAATATAAATGGCACACTCGAAAAAGCAATTGTAGCAAATACAGAAGACAGAAATAAAAGGTAAGTAAAATGTATAAACATACATTTAAAAAGTATAAGTAAAAGATAAAAACTATAAGAAATAAACCTGAAAAGTTATCAGTCTAACTAAGGAGTAGGTTTTCTTCTAACCAGCCCCTGTGATAGCGTAATAGCATTAAGATTATGTAACATTGGACCTTTTCCAAATACACTCTTGCACTTTCTTAATGAAAAGAATATTGGAGGCGCGTGTGTAATGCTTTAAGAAATGGACACGGTGACCCGAGTTCAAAATCCTAGACGAAGCCTGGTTTTCATTTCGCATAGCATAATACTTTAGAAAAAAGTATTAATCCAACTTTCTCCCTCTAGCTATGGTAGATATAAAAGAAGTTAAAGAAACTTGTGGAAATATTGTGCTAAGTGTCTTTATGACCTCAGATCATTGGCATATCACTGAAAACTTTGTTATACGCATATAAATGAAGGGTCATTGAAGAATCATCTGTGTAGAGACGATAGGTCAACTCATGGTAACCTGTAACCGTCTTCCATTCTCATTGAGTATGGATTGCATGAACAGGAAGTAATCACTTAATCAGACAAATAACATTTATCCAATCACTAAGCTACTTAATTTTACTCTGCATATAGGAAAAGGATCGATTACACTTGCATTTGCATCTATAGGAATGCTGAATCGTTAGAAATTTATTCCATTTCAATGAGACAGGGGGAAGAAATGCTTCTGTAACATGCAATCTCTCCTCTCTCTCTCTCTCTCTCTCTCTCTCTCTCTCTCTCTCTCTCCTCTCTCACTTGAAATATATATATATATATATGTATATATAGGGTATTCAGAGAAATTGACAGTTTTCATCCTGGAAAAGAAAAGTGCTTGGTAACTGGCAAACTTTGATGGATTGTAAAGAAATTCACAGGCATGGGAATTACACTACTGTAACAGAGTATCACTCAAATAACTGCCCATTAGCGTCAATCACCGCCTCAGTCCTGCCTCTGAAATCTGAAGTAAGTTGATATTACAGTTTCCCTGGAAAAGGGTCTCAAAAACTACCTTAATTTCTGTCAATTAACTGGGCTTTTGTAGTACTGGCACGGCGGATTGGTGTCTTTCACTCAACAGCACCGCTCATACATAATAATCCACGGAGTTAAGAACGCGGGAGTTCGGAGGCCAAACATTGGGACGGGTCTACTCGTAAAAATTTGCCAACAACCATTTTTGACTTTTCCAGAGGTGTAGTAGGGCGAATCCTGCTGCCAAACATATTTCCTACCATTGACTACCCTTGTTATCCAGGGCTTGACTACAGTGTTTTAGCAACTCCACATGGCATCAAGGTCTCCAACGTTCTGCAGATTTTTTAGGAATTCTGCTGTACACAACCAATCAGATCGTCTGTTAAGTTGCTTTTCTTCTAACCACAGCCTTGTAGTCTCCATTGCAATTCTCCAGTTCCATGCCTGATTGTGGTTTACAGTGTTCAGGGAGCATTAGGCTCAGCAACCAAAAAGTCCTTTTTTGATGGCCGAAGGCGGAGTCTCCATGCATACACGTTATTCTCTCCTGATTCATCGTGCGGGTTCCCATCATCCATTCTATCCTGTCATCACGTATATGAATGAATAAGACCGAGGATGNGCGGGTCTCCAATGGAGATTTTTTTATCATATTACCTTTAGGCAGCCCGCTTTTTTGATCCTTTTTTCGATTAAGAAAAGGAAAAAAAAACCAAAAAAAAAAAAAAATTGGTTTTTTTTTTTTTTTTTTTTTTTTTTTTCAAAAAATTTGACACCGGGTCCCAAAAATTAAAAAAAAAAATTTTTTCCCCCCACGGGTTTTGGGGGGTTTTTTTTTTTTTTTTTTTTTTTAAAAGGGTTTAAGGGGTTTTTTAGGGGTTTTTAAGGGGGGTTTTAGTTTTTTTTTTAATGAATTTTTAAAAAAAATTCTTAAAAAAATTAAAAAAAATTCATTGTTAAAAACAACTGGATAAATTGAACGGTGTAAAATGAAAAACATGTCCTTTCTTAATCAAGAAATCAAAAAGGGGGTGCCTAAAGGTCATATGGCCAGTTTTTTTATTTTAAATAAGAAATATAGCAGTGTATTGTATCAAAATATAATAAAAAAAGAATTTAATGAATTATTTGCTTTAATATGTTTTAATTTTTTTAATGTTTTTAATTTTATTTTTTATAAACTAATTTTTCTTTGACACGAGAAATTTTTGAAACTTAAATGTTTTTAGTGAACTTATTAACATAGCGTATCTGAAGCTCGCTCATACTCCAGAACAATTAAGTAATATACAAAACAAGAGACAATCTAATTTCAAGTAAGAGGATAAAATTGACAGTGTCAACAAGGAAGAATGATCTCAGGTGCTTTGGCATTGCCCCTTCCAGTTGGGAAAATTTGGCTCAGGACCGCCCTAGGTGGTGGCAGGCTCTCCCTAGCGGACTGTTTATGCCTGAATCCCCCGCTGAAAATATGTGGTTGGAAAATTGAGTTTTAGGAATACTTGAAATTATGAAATTGTCCAAACAAATTATTATTATTAGATATTATTGTTGCGTACTTTCTAATTCTTCTGGTCGGATCTGCTTCTTCTATCTTCTAATGGTCTGGTATATCTTCTACAGGTCTCGTCTGGTCTTCTTATCTGGGGATTCCGTGTCTGGTTCTGCTGGGGACCATTTCTTATCAGAAGCCTTGTGTCATTCTTAGCTTTTAGTAATAACAACAAGACTTCGATTTACCTTTGATGTTATTTTATTCTGGAACCCCAGGACCAGACAACTGCGCGCTGAGAGTCACATCTTGCTAGCTTCTAACTCTGCAACTGACTTACTGCAACTAACTACTGCAACTGACTTACTGAGTTGCCCACCTTAAACCGGAAGCGGGCTTTCTATCGGGGTTCCGTTCTCACGATTCTATCCCCAGAAAGCAAGGTGAGAGTGAGGTCAAGCATTGTCACTCACTCTCAAGGCCATCAGCTGCACTGATCGCCATAAGGATTTCTATACTACCTTAATAATAGGGATCCAATTAATATGTAACATTATTTAATACATGTAGTCACCATTTACTATTTACCATAACTTTTCCTGTTCCCCAATGATACTTTCAGCGGAAAAATAAGGTCTAAAAAAAGTTTGTCTTTGGGTTGCCTTACCATGATTTTAACCTCGAGGTCAGAGGGCACATCGTCCAAAATGTTGTACAGATAGCAATAAAGATGAGGACAATAGTCCAAATAATCAAAATAATACTAAGTTTTTAGAACATATTGTTCTGAAGCAGGCATCATTTGAGAGCATGAAAAGTTTTGGTAAGCAGGAAAGGCCAGTCCTATTTATCAAATCCTTTTCTGATCTCTAATAATAATTTCATCAGAAAAATAAGGTCTAAAAAAAGTTTGTCTATGGGTTTCCTTACCATTCTTTTAACCTCAACTATCGAAGAACAAAGTGGAACTAAAATTAACCCAACCAATAAAAGATCATTTCAAATGTAAACAATCATGTTTTGTTGGTGTATTTTCTTGTTTGTTTTATCAACTATCTTTTACAATATGTCTTAGTGAGCTTTGATTTAATCTTTAATGATTTTCTTCTAATTCTGTTTGTATATTTCACCAATGCTTGTCATATTGTGAGTTAATGGAAATGTCCACACTTTGAGAATTTTGGCAAGCATCTTTGATTCTACCAATTCTCCAGAGAACCAGGTGTCAACTGGGATTTATTCTCTTCTCATATCTCTTCACAATTAGAAATTCTCAAGATAAAAGAAATGGCTTTGTGAAACAGATTTCTTGACTTTTCCTTAGGCCTAATACTCTGTGTTTCATTAGTTATTTGTATATTTCTATTTTTGTAACTACCAACCTGATCCTGGTGGTTAGTCCTAAAAACTATGAACTGCCAAAAGTGATATCCTGACAACACACACACACACACACACACACACATATATATATATATATATATTATATATATATATATATATATATACATATATATATATATATATATATATGCAATATATAATGAATAGTGAATGAAAAAATGAGAAAAATATTTGCATGGAAATAAAATAAAGTTGTGTATATTACAAAATTCAAGCAATAACTTGTTAAATAAGAGAAGTGAACTCGTTTCGAAATGTAGGCATTTGAACAAATTTTTACTGTGTCACTTACCACCTGACCCTAATTGATCCCTGAATTTTCGCTCTCCTTTTATTTATTTATTTAAAAAAAATTCATCTGAACACCGCGTGCATTAACACCAATGCAAGTTTGTTTGATTGCAATGTTTTTTAAATACAAATTTAACGTCATAACATTACATCACGTGAACACAATCCACGTCACATAAACGTTAAACAAGCCACAGTTAAAAAAAAAAAAATTTTTAGCTTTACATTTCCCATCGCGTGAAAAACGCTTCATATAAACGCTAAAAAAATTGATTTTTAACATCTCAACCATTTAACGACTGGTTTTCAACATCTCAACCATTGATCTCATCTGATGATTGGATTACCATGAAACTTTAAGTTATGAGTGTGAAACCATAATATTACCATTGATATATATATATATATATATATATATATATATATATATATATATATATATATATATATATAAGATAAATCTATTATTCATTATTATTTGCTCTACTTAGGTATTGAGCACTTTTTACTTATTAGCTTATTCTCCTAGCGGTTATATGAATATATATATATATATATATATATATCTTATATACATATATATACATATAAATTGTTTTTTTCTTTGGCCAAATACTGTACCAATAGATTACTTTTTGTTGGTACGACTATCTTGGTCTTTTCTTTTTTCCAAACTTTTTTTTCTCCCCGGTTGATGTTTGGTAGTATATTTTTACAATCAAACTATTTGCTGTTTTTTTTCTCACCACGAGGATTTACCAACACGCTTGGTATATTAAATACATATATATATATATATATATATATATATATATATATGCAGTGCCTGTATGCACATAGATACGCTCACACCTATGCTAGTTTTATTTCTCTGTTTAATGGCATATGATTCTTTGAGGGTTATCTAATGCCAAAGCCATCCTTGTAGAAGAACAGTAAGTAAAAAAATAAAGTTGGAGGAATGGCCTATTGTCAGTATCAGCCGGTCAGCGAAGTGGTAGACTAGGGAGAAGATTTTGCTGAGTGCGCCATACTTACTGTCAGTTCCCCTTTTTTACCGCACGGATCAGATTGCCCGATCTGTGCTACTCATGCGCTGAGTTGGCAATTATTTCAAACAATACATTTTCAACAAATAATTTTTTTAAAGAAATTTCATAAAATGTGGAGCAGTTGAATGACTTTAAAATGTATTTACAGAAATCTTCTTTAATAAACTGCACGTTAAATTTTTATCGGAGAGTTATCTCCCCTATCAAACAATGACTCTTCAGTAAAAGGCAAGAATAAAGAGAAAGAGCTCAGCAACCAACCATAATGGAGGCAAAAGATTGGCTAATTTTCACCTTTATTTGGCTAAATTCCTAGAATAAAATTGTGCGTGCACATTATCTGAAATGAACTGAATTGTTATTAAGAACACATTTTTTGATATTTTTGTGTGAAAGCATGCAGTTGTTTTGTTTTCGAAAAAGTTTCTAAGATTTGTTTATTTCGCACGGAGACTTTCAAAATGGCTACCGGCTTGTTTCAAAGTGAAAGTGAGTTGATTAAATTCCTTGCATAAAATTGTGCAAACGCATTATCTGAAATGAACTTAATTGTTGGCAGGGACCGGTATCGAACCTGAAAGCTTGTGACATCAAATTGTATCTGGTAAGGCTCCAATTCTGGCGCTCTGGGGATTGTTAAGTAACTCTTTGTTACTATCACCATTCAGGACTACTCTGACCTGGAGTGGAAGTACCTGTTAGTCTCCCATATATGAGTTAGATAGATCTTTTAAGAAATTATTGGCCAGTTTAGCTCAGTCGGTAGAGTACTTGACTAGGAATTTCATGGTTCCTGGTTCGATACCGGCCCTCGCCAACTCAGTGTATGAATAGCACTATTAAATGGGTATCGTTACTGAAAATCATATAATTTCTTGGAAAAAGTCTGACATAAAATAACCCAAAAAATGTTTCGAAATACCATCAATCAAACCAACTACCTACCTACCTACATCTATGTCTAGGATTTGGCATGTGTCACACAAAAGGAAGGAATAGACAGAATAACCTAACTGAGAAGTATATTTTTATCATAAGATTCAGCAGGTGAATTGGGTTAGGAAACTGATTCTTAGCACCATGACAGTTTTGCCTCGGCACCTGCTCCAGTCAATTACTCTCTCCAAGATCTCACTTTTGCTGAAATGTCACACCAGCATTGGAATTCTAGCTGAGTTGATTCATTCTTGTAGATTCCATAAAATTTGACTCTACTTAAAAAGCAAACATATCTGATTCCTGCAAACAGATATCATATTGACTAGCAAAAATATACAGCCTCCAGGCATAATCTTATTATAATGGAGATTGTGGGTTTGTCTATCTGTAACCGAAACTATATTACTATACAAGTCACAATTCCCTTTGTTATTTACATCACATTCTCCATGATTTTATTTTTATTGATAAAATTGTTTAATATTATTAATACTGTTTACCATAACTACATACTAATAACTTGCAATTGTATTTATATATGCAACAAAATAGCGGTTTACAGTGTGAATAGGAAGGCTAATTTGCATATTGATCTTAAAAAATTGATTTTAATAAATATATGCTTAGTATTATTGATTTCTAATTGTTTGGTTTTAGCTTATTGAATATGAGCGAAAATCTCGGCGATAAATCTTAAAAGAAATCCATTTACAAGAAGAAATAATTGTAATTTTATTCTTTACTTCCTATTTTAACTAAATAGTTAAATTAGGAAAATTTACCACTGAAAGACGGGAGTAACGGAAAATGATGGAAGAGTTAGTTTCAAAGTTGTTCTATTTTTCAATCATACCCCCTCTGTTCCAAATCTTTTTATCTGTATTCTTATTCAGTTTCATTAGCCTTTCTAATTTAATATGATATTTTATTATATTAAAACTTAAATACTTGCACCCGGAGGGTGTATATATTTGCTAGTATTAATAATAAAAGTTTTAATCTAATAGAATATTACATTATATCTGAAAGATTGACGAAACTATAGTAAGATTCTAGAACTTAAAGGATGATTTTTGTAGAAGGCCTCCCTCCCCCCTCTCTCTCTCTATCTCTCTCTCTCTCTCTCTCTCTCTCTCTCTCTCTCTCTATCAATCTATCTATCTATCTATCTATCAAAGGAAAGATAGCGAGAAGGGGTGAGTACAGAAGCGATAACTCTAATCTGTTTCAATTAAACATAATGAAAAAATGAAAAGAAATAAATAAAGAAAAAACTGAGAGAGAGAGAGAGAGAGAGAGAGAGAGAGAGAGAGAGAGAGAGAGAGAGAGAGAGAGAGAGAGAGAGAGAGGGGGTGAAATCAAGATTATTATACATTTTACATATTAAACTATTCGTAATAGCTCTTAAGTAAACATATCAAACGTTGTAATAGTTAAATTATTTTACTGTTGTAAATCCACAGGTCCTGCTATTTATAATATAAATCCCATAAATATGATGTGGTTTGATTATGAGCCTAATGTCTTTTAAGTTAGTTAAATTGAGAAGGAAGAAAAAATGCCCATAAGAATTCAATTCCTTTTTTTTATGTGAGTCAGAAATAAATTCAAAAGAGATAATTATTCCTAGTGTCAAAATATCTTATTATAATGGAGATTGTGTGCTTGTCTATCTGTAACCGAAACTAAATCACTACTCAAGTCACAATTCCCTTAGTTATTGACGTCATGTTCACCATGAATTTATTTTTTATTTAAACCTGAATTAGTGATAAAATTGTTATACCTAATTGATAGTGTTGGATTACTCTACATACTAACATGCAAGTATATTTATATATTCAACAAAATAGCAGTTTACAGTGTGAACGAGAAGGCTAATTTGCATATTGATATTAAGAATTTGATTTTAATAAATACATGCTTAGTATTATTGATTTCTATTTGTTTGGTTTTCTCTTAACGAATCTGAGCAAAAATCTCGGCGATGAATCTTAAAAGAAATCCATAAACAAGATGAAAGAACTGTAATTTTATTAAATACTTCATAATCTAACTAAATAGATAAATTAAGAAAAACGAAAGACGGGAGTGATGCAAAATGATGGAAGGGTTAGATTTAAAGCTGTTCTACTTTTCGATTATACCCCCTCAGTTTATCATTTTCTAAATAGTTTCTAATTTGATACAATATTTTATTACATCAAAACCTAAATACTTGCACCCGAAGGGTGCATATATTTACTAGTTACATTTATTTTTGTTTTATCTTAATTGCTTTTAGATAAAACTATACATGAGATTGCTTTTAATACATTTGAGAATAAAATGAAAATATCATAAATCAATAACACCAAGTAATTACCTATTAAATCAGTTTTGTTAAAAACAATATGCAAATTATCCACACCATAGTCTATTTAAACCTCAATTTCTTAGTGATATATGATACGCATTACAGGATTTTAACCATGGGCTGAAAATCTAACTCAGACCTTAATTGAGATAAATTGCTAATTGTTAATAAATAAAATTTTAATTAAGATAAAATTATTATTATTTACTGACCATTGAGAATATAATGTAAATAACTAAGGGAATTGGGACAGTAGTGGTGATTTACTTTTGGTACAGACAGACACATAATCATTGTTATATAATGCTGATGGTATAAGACAGTAACAATCTAGAAATATCAGCACTTATTTACAAGTTCTGAAGATTTTCTATAATTTCTTAATTCTAATCATTAATTTGATATTTTTTATGACCCATTTTTCAATTCTAATAATATTAGAAGATACAAGTGCAGCATAGTCACTGACAAATGCTGGTGGCTAATTGTTGTTTTGATTTTCCTGGTTAAACAATATATATATATATATATATATATATATATATATATATAAAGATAAATCTAATGAGTCAGACGAACCTACTAAAAGTTTCGCTTAATGCACTTCAGGGCTATCTGAGTCAGATAGCCCTGAAGAGCATTAAGCGAAACTTTTAGTAGGTTCGTCTGACTCATTAGATTTATCTTTATTATTTGCTCTACTTAGGTATTGAGCACTTTTTACTTATTAGCTTTAGTCTCCTGGCGGGTTTGTATATATATATATATACCTTATATATATATATGCATATAAATTGTTTTTTCTTTTGGCCAAAATATTGTGCTAATAGATTATTTTTTGTTGGTACAATTATCTTGGTCTTTTCTTTTTTACAACATTTTTTTTCTTCCCGGTTGATGTTTAGTAGTATATTTTTTACAATCAAACTATTTGCTGGGTTTTTTCTCACCGCGAGGATTTACCAACAAGTTTGGTATATTAAATAATAATAATAATGATATATATTATATATATATATATATATATATATATATATATATATATGAGAAGAAAATATTTTTAAAAATATAACAAACACAAGATGTTATGATCAGTGAAAACAATTTTAGTGTCAATACTTAAGCATTTCGGTATATTGTACCATCTTCAGGACACTGTTAAGTAATGTTTATGTGAGGGACAAAATGAAAGATGTTAAGTGTATAGTGAATGTGTGAATATGATGTTATTAACCGTTAATTTTTTATATATTTAATATATATATATATATATATATATATATATATATATATATATATATGATATGCGTATATATGGATATATATGTATTTATGTATTGTTTTGTTCTATATATATATATATTAAACATTCTATTTATTAATCTTCTTATTTTTCTAACATTAATATTCCATATAAAATACGTCATATCTTTGCTAGCCTTTCGTTCTCCGCTTATTCACGTGTCTGCATGCGTCATCCTATGATCTTCACCTTCCATTTTTGCACATGCAATGAATGCGAAATTTAACAGGTTTGAATTCAGAATGTTCCTTCTCCAAGACTGGTGGCCTAACCAAGGTTAAAGAGCCAATCTGCTCTAGTATTTACCTATAGCTGAAGGGAGAGTAGGTGGATTCATACCTTTCCCATGGGCATTAGCGCTCTGTTACTTTTTACTATTCATTCACATTCTGAAGCCTTGAAAGCATGGGGAAATTGATATATTGGACACAATGTACAGTGTAGTTTCTTCTTCTTAGATAAAACCAGCTCTTCCTATAACAGGGGTGTAATGGTTTCTTTGTATAATAATGAATGAATTGGATTAGTAAGTATTTCTACGTTGCTTTTCGGACATTCCTTGTAGTAAGAAAGGTAGCAGAAGCTTTACAATTCTTGAAGGAAAATGTCACGCAGGTTAATGACTTTGGCACATTCTGCCCAACAATCTTAAAGAAGCACTGACCTTTCCGTCCGTAACCTTGATTCTTGTCACTCATATTAACATACAGCAAGTTATCTAAAGATTTGGGAGACCCGAACGACAAAATGGCTGCCAGTTAAGAGCAGCAATTCTTCCAAGCCATAGTCGTACCCGTGCTACTATATGGCTGCACCACTTGGACCCAAGAGAATAAGATATACGGAAGTTGCACAAGTATGCTGTTGTTACATAATCTATGCGGTTGCATAAGATTATTGTCAATCCCCTGTATTTATAAAGGGATGGCCCTTTTCATATCACGGGCGGGACTTTCCATGGAAGATTACAGGAAGCCCGCAAAATAACGTGAAGTCACGTGGGACCTGGTTAGGTCCTCACTTTTCAGTTGGACGTTGGGCAGAAAGGATGTTCTTTACTGGAACTCACACTGCATACGCGCGTTATGTTAGTCAGATATTTAGTTATATTAAATGTTTAGTTAAGGAAATAAAAGTTTAAGAAAGTAACACGGTCTTGTGATTAATGAATGTCTTGGTAACAAGACTGATATAAAAGAAATGAGTTAAGTGCGACCAACCAAGACGAATTCCCCAAGAAGAAGAACCTAAGATAGAAGATGAACAGAAGAAGAAGTAAGAAGAGAGTAGAGGGGTATACAATACTGTGTGCTCTCTTAAATAAATCAGGGAAACCGTACCCCACACGAAAGCAGCTTTATAAACATTTACCACCTTCACCTTTTTGTCCATAGCCTTGATTTTTGCCACTTATCTATACATATATAAACGGCAGTTTTTTGTATATGTATGTCCGGAGGAAACTTCGAAAAATAAAACAATTAACGACAAAATAAATATATATATCAGTCGGTAGAGCGTTCGGCTAGAAACCACAAGGTTCCTAGTTCAATACCGGTCCTCGCCAACTCAGCGTATGAGTAGCACAGGGATCTGTGCGGTAAAGTAAGGAGCTGATGGTAGGTGTGGTGCTCCACCTCAGATGCTAAAACAATCTCCTTGGTCTAGCGCAAGTGAAAAGGGGATAGACTCCCTCGCTGATTGGCTGATACCGACTTTAGGCCGCCCCGACGACTTAAATATATATATATATATATACATTCACTATCACCAGAGCTTGGTTTTTGAGCAAAAAGAGATTTGATTTATTTTCGGGAAGATAATTAAAAATTAAATTTAAATTTAAATGACAACAGCATGGATTTTTTTTTCATTTAATATTTTAGATAGTAGACATTAACATTTCTTTTCAGAGTAACTGGATCAATGCAAGGTCTATTTCTTTACATAGGGATTTAAATGGGGCATCCCATGGGGATTCAACTCACGATTCAGTAATAATGGATCTGCGGGACTAACTTAAAAATCCCCCTCAACCTAGGTGATGCTGGATAGCCACTGCTAGTATTACATACAGCAAGTTATCTAAAGACCTGAAGGACAAAATGGCTTCCTTAAAGAAAGATAACATCCTAAAAATTGAGGGTCTTGAATTCTTAATGGAAGAGATGTGTAAACTGTTTGGTTTGATTTCTTTGTTTAATGGCATATTGATCTTCGTGGGTTATTTAATGCCAGCCATCCTTGTAGAAAAACAGTAGTGGTACAATAACCCATAGCTAGAGAGATAAGGGCATTCATACCTTTCCCAAGAGTATTAGTCTAAAAGTGAATGTAATAGAGCAACTACAGTTCACACTCACTTACTTCAATGTTGAAGTCCAGACTGTCAGCCACTACGACATGGGTCTCCCCACAGAAATGTTTGGTGAGAAATTTGCCAAATAAATAACTTGAGCTATCTTAAATTCCCTTAAATTTTGTGAGAAAGTTGACAAATAAATAACTTGAGCTACCTTAAATTCCCTTAAATTTTGTGAGAAAGTTGCCAAATAAATAACTTGAGCTATCTTAAATTCCCTTAAATTTTGTGAGAATGTTGCCAAATAAATAACTTGAGCTATCTTAAATTCCCTTAAATTTTGTGAGAAAGTTGCCAAATAAATAACTTGAGCTATCTTAAATTCCCTTAAATTTGGTGAGAAAGTTGACAAATAAATAACTAGAGCTATCTTAAATTCCCTTAAATTTGGTGAGAAAGTTGCCAAATAAATAACTTGAGCTATCTTTAAATTCCCTTAAATTTGGTGAGAAAGTTGACAAATAAATAACTTGAGCTATCTTAAATTCCCTTAAATTTTGTGAGAAAGTTGCCAAATAAATAACTTGAGCTATCTTAAATTCCCTTAAATTTTGTGAGAAAGTTGCCAAATAAATCACTTGAGCTATCTTAAATTCCCTTAAATTTTGTGAGAATGTTGCCAAATAAATAACTTGAGCTATCTTAAATTCCCTTAAATTTTGTGAGAAAGTTGCCAAATAAATCACTTGAGCTATCTTAAATTCCCTTAAATTTTGTGAGAATGTTGCCAAATAAATAACTTGAGCTATCTTAAATTCCCTTAAATTTTGTGAGAAAGTTGCCAAATAAATCACTTGAGCTATCTTAAATTCCCTTAAATTTTGTGAGAAAGTTGCCAAATAAATAACTTGAGCTATCTTAAATTCCCTTAAATTTTGTGAGAAAGTTGCCAAATAAATAACTTGAGCTATCTTAAATTGCCTTAAATTTTGTGAGAAAGTTGCCAAATAAATAACTTGAGCTATCTTAAATTCCCTTAAATTTTGTGAGAAAGTTGCCAAATAAATAACTAGAGCTATCTTAAATTGCCTTAAATTTTGTGAGAAAGTTGCCAAATAAATAACTAGAGCTATCTTAAATTCCCTTAAATTTTGTGAGAAAGTTGCCAAATAAATAACTAGAGCTATCTTAAATTGCCTTAAATTTTGTGAGAAAGTTGCCAAATAAATACTAGAGCTAAAATTTTGTGAGAAAATAAATAACTTGAGCTATCTTAAATTGCCTTAAATTTTGTGAGAAAGTTGCCAAATAAATAACTTGAGCTATCTTAAATTCCTTAAATTTTGTGAGAAAGTTGCCAAATAAATAACTAGAGCTATCTTAAAATTGCCCTTAAATTTTGTGAGAAAGTTGCCAAATAAATAACTAGAGCTATCTTAAATTCCCTTAAATTTTGTGAGAAAGTTGCCAAATAAATAACTAGAGCTATCTTAAATTCCCTTAAATTTTGTGAGAAAGTTGCCAAATAAATAACTAGAGCTACTTAAATTCCCTTAAATTTTGTGAGAAAGTTGCCAAATAAATAACTAGAGCTATCTTAAATTCCCTTAAATTTTGTGAGAAAGTTGCCAAATAAATAACTAGAGCTATCTTAAATTCCTTAAATTTTGTGAGAAAGTTGCCAAATAAATAACTTGAGCTATCTTAAATTCCCTTAAATTTGTGAGAAAGTTGCCAAATAAATAACTTGAGCTATCTTAAATTCCCTTAAATTTTGTGAGAAAGTTGCCAAATAAATAACTTGAGCTATCTTAAATTCCCTTAAATTTTGTGAGAAAGTTGCCAAATAAATAACTTGAGCTATCTTAAATTCCCTTAAATTTTGTGAGAAAGTTGCCAAATAAATAACTTGAGCTATCTTAAATTCCCTTAAATTTTGTGAGAAAGTTGCCAAATAAATAACTAGAGCTATCTTAAATTGCTTAAATTTTGTGAGACCAAATAAATAACTAGAGCTATCTTAAATTCCCTTAAATTTTTGAGAAAGTTGCCAAATAAATAACTAGAGCTATCTTAAATTCCCTTAAATTTTGTGAGAAAGTTGCCAAATAAATAACTAGAGCTATCTTAAATTCCCTTAAATTTTGTGAGAAAGTTGCCAAATAAATAACTAGAGCTATCTTAAATTCCCTTAAATTTTGTGAGAAAGTTGCCAAATAAATAACTAGCTATCTTAAATTCCTTAAATTTTGTGAGAAAGTTGCCAAATAAATAACTAGAGCTATCTTAAATTCCCTTAAATTTTGTGAGAAAGTTGCCAAATAAATAACTAGAGCTATCTTAAATTCCTTAAATTTTGTGAGAAAGTTGCCAAATAAATAACTAGAGCTATCTTAAATTCCCTTAAATTTTGTGAGAAAGTTGCCAAATAAATAACTAGAGCTATCTTAAATTCCCTTAAATTTGTGAGAAAGGTTGCCAAATAAATAACTAGAGCTATCTTAAATTCCCTTAAATTTTGTGAGAAAGTTGCCAAATAAATAACTAGAGCTATCTTAAATTCCCTAAATTTTGTGAGAAAGTTGCCAAATAAATAACTTGAGCTATCTTAAATTCTTAAATTTTGTGAAAAAGTTGCCAAATAAATAACTTGAGCTATCTTAAATTCCCTTAAATTTTGTGAGAAAGTTGCCAAATAAATAACTTGAGCTATCTTAAATTCCTTAAATTTTGTGAGAAGTTGCCAAATAAATAACTTGAGCTATCTTAAATTCCCTTAAATTTTTGTGAGAAAGTTGCCAAATAAATAACTTGAGCTATCTTAAATTCCCTTAAATTTTGTGAGAAAGTTGCCATAAATAAAGAGCTATCTTAAATTCCTTAAATTTGTGAGAAAGTTGCCAAATAAATAACTAGAGCTATCTTAAATTCCCTTAAATTTTGTGAGAAAGTTGCCAAATAAATAACTTGAGCTATCTTAAATTCCCTTAAATTTTGTGAGAAAGTTGCCAAATAAATAACTAGAGCTATCTTAAATTCCTTAAATTTTGTGAGAAGTTGCCAAATAAATAACTTGAGCTATCTTAAATTCCCTTAAATTTTGTGAGAAAGTTGCCAAATAAATAACTTGAGCTATCTTAAATTCCCTTAAATTTTGTGAGAAAGTTGCCAAATAAATAACTAGAGCTATCTTAAATTCCCTTAAATTTTGTGAGAAAGTTGCCAAATAAATAACTAGAGCTATCTTAAATTCCTTAAATTTTGTGAGAAAGTTGCCAAATAAATAACTAGAGCTATCTTAAATTCCCTTAAATTTTTGAGAAAGTTGCCAAATAAATAACTAGAGCTATCTTAAATTCCCTTAAATTTTGTGAGAAAAGTTGCCAAATAAATAACTAGAGCTATCTTAAATTCCTTAAATTTTGTGAGAAGTTGCCAATAAATAACTTGAGCTATCTTAAATTCCTTTAAATTTTGTAAAAAAGTTGCCAAGAGCTATCTAAATTCCCTTAAATTTTGTGAGAAAGTTGCCAAATAAATAACTAGAGCTATCTTAAATTCCCCTTAAATTTTGTGAGAAAGTTGCCAAATAAATAACTAGAGCTATCTTAAATTCCTTAAATTTTGTGAGAAAGTTGCCAAATAAATAACTAGAGCTATCTTAAATTCCCTTAAATTTTGTGAGAAAGTTGCCAAATAAATAACTAGAGCTATCTTAAATTCCCTTAAATTTGTGAGAAAGTTGCCAAATAAATAACTAGAGCTATCTTAAATTCCCTTAAATTTTGTGTTGCCAAATAAATAACTTGAGCTATCTTAAATTCCCTTAAATTTTGTGAGAAAGTTGCCAAATAAATAACTAGAGCTATCTTAAATTTCCTTAAATTTTGTGAGAAAGTTGCCAAATAAATAACTAGAGCTATCTTAAATTCCCTTAAATTTTGTGAGAAAGTTGCCAAATAAATAACTTGAGCTATCTTAAATTCCCTTAAATTTTGTGAGAAAGTTGCCAAATAAATAACTAGAGCTATCTTAAATTCCCTTAAAATTGGATAACAAATCATATCATAACGAACCGTTTAACGTTTAACACGATGAACACACACGTGTAGTCGACTACAATTAATCGGTATCTCAATTAATTCAGTAGTTTTAACCCTGAAGATCCTCATGGTGAAACTCGAGTAGGTCATCACTTGTACCTATATATATATATATATATATTTATATATATATATATAAAGTAGTATAGAAATAAGTATAGTATAAAAGAAGTATAGAAAATTAGACAGCTGTACACTGAATGATGTTGCCCTTTTTTAGTAGCGGAAAGAAACTCAGCTGGATGATATGACATGAAAGGTCAAGCAGTGGTGTAGTTGTGGGAGTATTAGTTGTGGCCACTACATTATGATTACAGGATTGGTTATCATTTGATAGCAGACTGTTTATTGAGGCTAGAATTTGGCAAGCTGTATCTCCATAGTGGCAACAGCTTTGGATATTTTGCAAGAACCACTTAAGAAACTTGAATCTGTCTTGGCAGGTGTGACTTACACAGATCTTGTTGCAAGCCATTTGGACCCTTTTATGCTCATCATATTTCCTGGTGGGAGTGATGGATAATTACACCAGCATACAACAACCCAACATCTTGGCTGACTCTAAGGTATTTCACTGCTCCTGACTTAAGATCAAAACCCTACTCAAGGACATGTGGCAAATGGCACTAAATTTCTAGCATTCAATAAACACCAGTCAGTTATACTACCCTGTTAGCGGGGCTTTGAATGGTGACCATATCCACTGCAAGTACCCCCCCCCCTGTACCTGGGTATGATACAAAACTGCCTCTGATGATGAGGCTCCAGTTTTGGAGCTCAGGAGAGTGTGGAGTACACCTTCATTGCTATTATTCCTAGATTCTTTCTGGCCAAGAGTGGTAGTACCTGTTCAGGTCCCATATATAGGTCAAATAGATATGCTTAAAAATTATCAGTATTAGATAGGAATAAGTAAAAGTAAGTAAAGTCGTCGGGGCGGCCTAAAGTCGGTATCAGCCAGACAGCGAGGGAGTCTATCCCCTTTTCAATTGCTGCTAGACCAAGGAGATTTTTTTTTGCGTCTGAGGTGGAGCGCCACACCTAACATCAGCTCCTTACTTTACTGCACATATCCCTGTGCTACTCATACGATGAGTTGGCGAGGACCGGTATCGAACTAGGAACCTTGTGGTTTCTAGCCGAACGCTCTAGCGACTGAACTAACCCGGCCCTTGCCATATAAATCTAGATTATTTGCATTTTGAATAGTTACTTCAAACTATAATTATTTGCCCCCCCCCGGTTAGCTCAGTCGGTAGAGCATTCGGCTAGAATCCACTAGTTCGATACCCGCCCTCGCCAACTCAGCGTATGAGTAGCACAGGGATCTGTGCGGTAAAGTAAGGAGTTATGGTAGATGTAGCACTCCACCTTAGACGCTAAAAAATCTCCTTGGTCTAGCGCTAGGGTAAAGGGGATAGACTCCCTCACTGCATGGCTGATACCGACATTAGGCCGCCCCGAAGAATTTACTTTTACTTATAATTATTTACTAACAATTATTATTAGTTACTGTTATTATATCATTATTATTAGTTGTAAGATACTTTGTTAATTTATGAGGAAGTGCATCCTGGTCCCCTGCCTCCGAAATTGCTGCCCGGTGAATTTTAAAATAACGAACCCAAGCTTCTGCAAGTTTCATTGTGTTAAATATAGGGGGGAGGTAAATTTCACGGGGTAAAATAGGTGTTACCTATTGTTTAACTATCTATCTATCTCAGTTTATTCAAAACTATCCATCTTCATATCTATCTATCTATCTATCTATTAAATACTAAGTTTTTCTTTTATTACGATAAATAAACAAGAATTATGACAAATTACGGTAAATAAACCAGAATTGCGACAAATTACAATAAATAAACACGAATTACGACAAATTTCTATAAATAAACAAAAATTAAGACAAAAAGAGACCCCTCCCCCAATACATTTAACGCCCTAAGTTGGTTGTTTTCTTTCAAGTAACAGCGATGTGGCGCCGAAGCTTGGGGTCGTTATTTTAAAATTCGCCGGGCAGCAATTTCGGAGGCATGGAACCAGGACGCACTTCCTCATAAATTACCGATACTTCATATTTATAAATATAGATTCCTCAATATCATTGATGGAACAAAATGTATCAAAGTTAGGATGATTTAAACCAAGAGTCAACAGTGCTTAGTGACTGTCAGTTTTTTGCCTTTGTGATGTGTTCAATTCCTGGACAAGGCTGTTTGCATTTCACATAGTGCTAATACTCTTGGGAAAGTTATGAATCCAAATATTCTCACTCCAGCTATGGGTAAATAGTAGGACAGACTGAGTGCTTTAACCTTGGTTATGTAACCAGTCTAGGAGAAGGAAAGATCTGAATTCAAACCTGATAAACTCTGCTTAAGAAATTACTTTGAGTCACATCCTTCTCATATGCCGGGGTGGTTAAATATATATGTGATCATCTGATCAAATCTAGAATGAAAGGATATATATATACATATATATATATATTATCAAGTCTCCAAAAATTTAGGATATATGAGTTTATAAACAAAGCAAGAAATCTGGGAAGACCAGCTAGTGTAATGGTTAAAATCCTGTCAGCCAGGCAGTTAGGGTTCGAATCACACACAAAGTGGCTTCCAGTCTATAACTCTGCTGATGAGGCATAATAGGCCGCAATGTACATACAGAGAATGCCCTTTTCTCGATTTGTTTATGCTTAAATTTAAACAGATATATTCGCCTAATTCATTAATTATCAACTAATTAATTTTCAAATAAGGTATGACTTCAATTAAGCACATATTCTCCCCAAAATTGTCGGCATAGCCATATCAAACAAACTGTTTGCATACTTTCATATATATATATATATATATATATATATATATATATATATACAAGGTGTGTCAAAAAAGTATTTTCAGTACTTTTTGATACACCTTGTTTTCTGAAAAATTAACGTTCCATCCATTCTTCATTTTTATCTCATTTAAAATCTGTACTTTTTTGACACACTTTGTATTCTGAAAAAATTAACGTTACATTTATTGCTCATGCCTTTCTTGGTAAATACAGCTTCAATCTTTATACTTTTTTGACACACTTTGTATGTATATATATATATATATATATAGTAATCTGCAGACGCGCGTTTCGGGGCTTCACCCCTTATCAGTGCAGACTAGACTTATTTTTCAGCAGCTACCTCTGGTCGGGATCGAGACCCGAACGAACTTTCGCTCGTCAAGTCTCTTACCGATGGGTCCACAAGCAGCTGCCTAGAATAGAAGGCAGAATAATCGCTATATTTCCTAAACCGGAAATAAACTCACCAGAGGTCTCTAACTTGTAAACAAGTGGGACTAGCATTTCGCCGAAGCGGGGAATTTTCGCAATTAGTCCCTTCTACACAGAGTGCTCAACCTGAAAATTGGGAAGCGTATATAAAGTAATCTGCAGACGCGCGTTTCGGGATATATATATAGGCTGCAGATGTTCTTTTAACCATTTCATGAAATATAAACAATAAGGAATGCGACATTAAACTAAATGATGTTATATTTTCCCTGTGAGTAAGATGCTGCCAATATAGATGCATACTCTATAAAGAATACTTTTAACCATTCTTCATCATTATCAAAAATGGGAATTGTGTTTGTGTTATGTACTTTCTTATTCTTCTGGTCGGATCTGCTTCTTCTATCTTCTAATGGTCTGGTATATCTTCTACAGGTCTCGTCTGGTCTTTCTTATCTGGGTCCCGTGTCTGGTTCTGCTGGGGACCATTTCTTATCAGAAGCCTTGTGTCATTGTTAGCTTTTAGTAATAACAACAAGACTTCGATTTACCTTTGAGGTTATTTTATTCTGGAACCCCAGGACCAGACAACTGCGCGCTGAGAGTCACATCTTGCTAGCTTCTAACTCTGCAACTGACTAACTGCAACTAACTACTGCAACTGACTTACTGAGTTGCCCACCTTAAACCGGAAGCGGGCTTTCTATCGGGGTTCCGTTCTCACGATTCTATCCCCAGAAAGCAAGGTGAGAGTGAGGTCAAGCATTGTCACTCACTCTCAAGGCCATCAGCTGTACTGATCGCCATAAGGATTTCTATACTACCTTAAAAAGTAATAGGACTCCAATTAATATGTAACATTTGAAATCCAAAACATCCATAACAAATTTTTAACTGCTCGTGTTTATCATCTGCTAATGTGGCCGTTTATAAAGGAATTCAAACTGTTTAGTGGTTAATGAGCCTGACTGATTAAGAATTGATCGCGTTTCCATCCTGGCTGGAGGTAGCCTGCAAATGACTAGCCATACTGAAGAGACGTTATACGTCGGAACACTATGTCTGTGGATGACTATATATATACATATATATATATATATATATATATATATATATATATGTGTGTGTGTGTATGTGTGTGTGTGTTACATAATCTATGCATAAATTATTGTCAACCCCCTGTATTTCTGAAGGGATGGCTCCTTTTTATATCACGGGCGGGACTTTCCATGGAATATTACAGAAAGCCCGTGAAATACGTGAAGTCACGTGGGACCTGGTTGACTCTCATTTTCAGCTTGGACTTCAGACAGATAATGTTGCATAGCGCCTTCTTTACCGGCACTAAATAGGTATATGTTATATACTGGTCTTTTCACTAAGCCAAATCAGCATATAACGTTATATACCTTTCTTTAATTCTTACTCTGGTCGTCTATTCTTCTGGCCGGCTTTGCTTCTGATCGTCTATCATCTATCTTGGTCTGGTATATCTTCTAAGGTCTCATCTGGTCTTCTATTGAGGATTCCGGGTCTGGTTTCTGTTGGGATTTCTTGTTATCAGAAGCCCTGTGTCATTGTTAGTTTTTAGTAATAAACAGAAGACTTCGATTTATGTTGATGTTACTTTATTCATAAATCCCCAGACCAGACAATGCGCGCGGATCCTCACATCTTGCTAGCTCGGCTTCTAAGTTCTAACTGACTAAGTTACTTACTTAGTATCCTTAAACCGGAAGAGGGCCTTCTATTGTCTTCCAGTTCTCACGATCATCCCCAGAACGCAAGGTCAGAGTGAGGTCAACTGTCACTCACTCTCAAGGCCATCAGCTATACTGATCGCCATAAGGATTTCTACACTACCTTAAAAATGTATTAGGGATCCAATTTTTATGTAACAATAAGGTCTTTCTGCCTTAGCTGAAGCTCACTGCACACGCGCGTTGTGTTAGTTACATGAAATGTTTAGTTAAGTAAATAAAAGCTTACATAAATAATATGGTTTTGTGGTTGATGAATGTCTTGGCAACAAGACTGATCTAGAAGAAATGAATCAAGGATGACCAACCAGCAAGAAGAGAGACGTTAGAAGAGATGCTAGAAGAAGAACGTAAGATACCAAGGATGACCAGAAGAAGAATAGAAGTAAGTAAAGAAGAGTATACAACATATGGATTTCATGTGTGCTTCTTGTATAGATAAAAGACAATTGAATGGTTAACATAAATGAAAGAAAATTAAAATTTACTTATTATTAAAAGCCGTCTAAGATAACGCATGAAAAAGGTTCGGTTTTTGCTCGCCACTGCTAAACAATGCTTAGTTTAATGTTTGCAGTGCGAAAACAGATTTTAAAACATAAGTCCCTTCTTTATTCCTTATTGTACAGGAAATGTTTGTTGATATTATTGATGGTGGAATGAAGGTTTTCAGTTCAATCATGTATGAATAGGATGAATACACATGGTTGCTTGAGAAAGTTCACTAAACATAAGGAAGTTGGAAGTTTAATCAAGTAATAGAAATTTCATATATTCAAATCAAGGTTGGATTAATTCATGATACGCATCTTTCATCTTGATAAGAAAAGAAAATAGGTTTTAGTATATTGTAGAATTGGTAAGGATGTAAAAAAACAAATCTCTGAATCGAAACTAATATGCAAATACTAAATGCATTAGCAAGTGAAGCTTATAACATTTCTGGAATCTAGCCTATATCAATAATTGAGAAGAGTTTATTTGTCAGTCCTCATCGAAAACTATCCTGTTTACAGGGTTTAGAATTAGCTTAATCTATTCACTTCAGATGTTGTATACCCTTCTACTTTTCTTCTTTACTTACTTCTATTCTTCTTCTCTTAGCGTCTTTGACATCTTAGGTTCTTCTAGGTCTCTTCTAACGTCTTGACTTCGTCTTGGTGGTCGGTCGCACTTAACTCATTTCTTCTTCTAGATCAGTCTTGTTACCAAGACATTCATTAATCACAAGACCGTGTTATTTTTCTTAAACTTTTATTTCCTTAACTAAACATTTCATGTAACTAAATATCTGACTAACATAGCGCGCGTATGCAGAATGAATTACAGTTAAGGCAGGACATCTTCACTGCTCGACGTCCAACTGAAAACTGAGGAACCAACCAGGCTCCATGTGACTTCACGTATTTCGCGGGCTTTCTGTACTATTCCATGGAAAGTCCCGCCCATGATATGAAAAGGGTCGTCTCTCTATAAATACAGGGGATTGACAATAATCTTATGCAACCGCATAGATTATGTAACACAGAGAGGTAAGACTCACTCTCCAAAATGAGTGTTCTTGGTGTGATACTAAACTGCATCTGGGGGGGGGGTTCGAGTTCTGAAGCTCTGGAAAGTAGGGAGTACTCTCAGGTCTACTCTGGCCTGGTATGGAAGTACCTGTTAAGATCCCATTTATGCCTAGAATAGATTTGTTTAAAAATGATTTGTTATATATATATATATATATATATATATATATAGGATATCATGTGATCATGGGCAAAAATCTCTTAAGGAAACTACTCAAAAAATGTAAATATGAAATTAACTATCCTTTATACATAAAATAACCCCAGATGAGTTGACAGGCCATTAAAATTAATCACTCATCTAATTGAACCACTCTGTTGGCTGGGGCATTAGAATATATCAAATGCACCTCTGTAGAGAGGTAAGATTCATCCAATGGGGCCACCTGTTGGCCGTGGGTGGTGATCCATGATGCTTAAGGATAGAACACAGGTGAGTGAGCATTCCATATCATACAACACTCCACTTAGACCATTACTTGGGCTAGACAGGTGGTTGGAGAGGCCTCCTCCGATCTATCGGCTGGTCATGTCAAGTCCTAGCACCTATATGATTCCCCCAATCATATTGCCCTTAATGGCAAGCCCCAAAGCCTTTTTATCATATATGTGCTAGAAGGCGGTGACTAAGGGACTTCATGTCCTGGGAAGGACATTAAACTCTATCTAATGGTGAGGTTCCAGTTTTAAAGCTCTGGGAATGAGGAGCACCCCTTCATCACCATTTCTCCCTGGTCCACTCTGACCCAGAGTTGTAGTACCTGTTAGGGTCCCATCTATGGGATAAATAGGAAAACATGTTTATAAAAAATGATTGAGTATTCATTAAGAATGAATTTATTTCAAAACTTTGTCGGCATTAAATGACCCACTGAGGTTGATATACCGTAAAACAAAAACAAAAAAAAAACAAACAAAAAAAAACAACCTCATCTAATTGAAATGTTTAATATAGAACTACTAAATTTTGGAGGCATACTTATTATATCCAAAGGAAGGTTTTAGCATTTTTTCTCGTTTAAAGGATTCCCTAACAATGAATAATAGTATGCAGAATACCATGTTGCTGTTAGATGTAAATAATCACAAGAATTTAAATTTTTAAATTGCAAAAGCAAAAACTGTTATAAATTATTTGTTTTATCAGAATTCAATTTGATTCAAGCATTAGTAATTAGGTTTATCTTTATTTCTTCACATTATTACTAAGCTAGAGCTAAAACCAATACAAAAACAAGGTTTAAATCGTTGACCCGAGTTCAAATCCTAGTCGAAGCTACATTTCACATAGCTCTAATACCCTTGGGAAAGGTATGAATCCAAATACTCTCCTTCCAGCTATGGATAAATAGTAGGGCAGACGGGGTTCTTTAACCTTGGTTTGGCAACCAGTCTAGGAGAAGGAAAACTCTGAATTCAAACCTGTTAAACTACACTTGGTTTGGTAACTACTATAATAGGTTCAGTCCTAATTAATGATCTATTATACTAATAATTTAATTTTTAAATAATCAATAAAGCTTTTAAGAATTTTATTTTTATTCACTTTTTAAAATAAATTTTATACAAGTCCGAAGATTAAATAACAAAATATTTCTCTACAAAACTGGGAATTCTTTTTACAAAAGTTTTGGTTGTAAAATATGAAAAATATAATTGCCAATTCTCTGATATGAGGGTAGCATGAAATTACCAAATTATGAGTTCATAAAATAATGTTGCTAAATATTTTTGAGTCTTCTTAGAATTGGGATAAAAGGTTAATGCTGAATTGAATTATATAATAAAACAAGCAAAAAAACAAAAACAAATAACAGACATTATTTTTTAATGTGTTATTTTGGTAATAAGCTATAATTTACAAAATATGTTTTTGTGTAAGTATTTAGTTTTGTACAGTGTACAGAAATGTTTTTGCTATTTACTTTTTTTAAATTGCTTACTTGCGTGTCAGTCCTGAATTCCGTTGACGATAAAAAATGGTTATCATCATGAAATTTGGGACTAATATTTTTGTTTCAGAGGCTGGAGTATCGAAAATCTGTCTCTTTTATTACAAGACTGCTAGTGAAAAGAAAGGTGATAGCTGGTATTAAGACCCACTAAATGTTTGGTTCAGAGGCTGGAGTCTCAAAGATCTGTCTTCTTTGACTACAAGACTGCTACTGAAAAAAAGGTGATAGCTGGTATTAAGACTCACTAAATGTTTGGTTCAGAGGCTGGAGTCTAAAAGATCTGTCTTCTTTGACTACAAGACTGCTACTGAAAAGAAAGGTGACAGCTGGTATAAATACCCACTAAATTTTTGGTTCAGAGGCTGGAGTATCAAAAATCTGTTTTTTTTATTACAAGACTGCTACTGAAAAGAAAGGGGATAGCTGGTATCAAGACCCACTAAATGTTTGGTTCAGAGGCTGGAGTATCAAAAGTCTGTCTTCTTTGACTACAAGACTGCTACTGAAAAGAAAGGTGATAGCTAATATCAAGACCCACTAAATTTTGATGGCAAAATAGAGAAAAGTTATTTTTTAAATTGACATATGTCAATTTTTATTTTTATATTTGGTGAAATACATGGGTTAGAGACTATTACATCCCTTTTCTATTGATTCATTTTTAATAGTAACAATTTCCTTTTATAACTATTCAGTATAAATTTTTAATTGATGACAAAGGTTGTAAAGTAACTAGCTAAAATAAATCTTGGGGTCTTTCACAGGATAGATATTTACTGGGCAGATCAAATCATCCAGAAAAAAGTAAAATTGTCACCCACCTGCTTCAATTTTTTTGAAATGTTGGACAGGTGTGGATTGTGTTAAAGTTAAACATTCCCCAACATTTGAGCTTTCAATTCCAAAAATCGGCGGAGTTATGTGGATTTTTAGCTCTCCAAATTTGGTGTGGTTCACAAAAAAAGCTTCCCTACTCCTAAAAATTGGTTTATAAAAGCATTTTCACCCAAGAAATCCAAAAATGCTATCTTTTTGGCACAAATAATGTTCAATAAATATGAAATAATAAAAGAAAGAAATCTTTGTCATAGATGTAGTGGTTGACTTTCAGACTTTTTTTGATAGCATTATGAGATTCCTTGGGTAAAAATACTTTTATAAACCAATTTTTAGGAGTAGCGAAGCTCTAGAACTCATTTTACAGACAAAAAATAAATCACAAAAAGTTGCCATTTTTTTTCGCAACCCACATTGCCAGGATTTGTCCAGGATTTGAACTCATCATGAAGGCAAAATAGACATAACAGCCAATTCTAGGAATTGGAATGCCGAAGGGATCGACGCAATTTTTTGTTCTTTCCCACCCATGTGGCTGTGACAGTGGGAAATGAGACCTTGGCCCAGCCCATACAATGGGGTATGAGGCAAATACACACAGGATCAAACTCACTATTCAATAATAATGAATTTTGGAGACTTGTTTGCTAAACATTACATCATGAGGGGATGCCTATGGATAAGGATAGCATTTATCTAGTTTAATAGTTAATTTTTAATTGATATTTTTGCACAACTTTGTGCTCAGTGAAAATTAAAACAAAAATTATACGTTTTTATTGAAGTTCAAGACATTTACTTTTAGTTTAATCTTACAATTTATTCAAATTTAAATTTTTATTTTATTTAAAAAAAATAAAATCCCTTCTTGGTTTTCACTTTGTTCACAGACAAGAATAAATTAGAATATTGTCATAAAAACAGAACATGAACTTTATGCATCTTGACACGTTAACTCAATTATCTATTCAAGTGTGTATACTGGTGTGTAGAGAAATTAGTATATAACTTTCCTTTCTCATCAAAAAGAAACTGTAGATCAATACTTTCTTTACTAAATGAAATTCAGTTTTCAAAGTGATGGTTAGTATAAATATTTAAATTAAAATTCAAATGTTCTAAGTTTTATCCGCATATTCAGAGACAAATACATTGGAATTTATATTATTGTAAAAACATGCAAATATAACCTTTTAACTTTGAAATAAATTTCAGATCCCATAATGCATCTTTTTCTTCGTCAACATGACTATGAGAATTTGCATTCAATTTCTGACTCTCATAAATATACATAAAATCTGTTTCATCATGTTGATTTTATTCTCACTGTAATGGCTTTAATCTATTAATCTATTAATAATGGAGATTCTCTTCCGGTTTTTGTCTGTAACAAAAACTGCGCCACTGCTTACGTCACATTACCAACCAATAATCCGACGTCATAACATAGAATGAATATACTCAAAATGTGAGCATGCAATCTTAGACAATCCTCATTGTTTCAATAAATAGATGCCCGGCATTATATATTTATATATAGATTGTTTTATTCTAATATAATATTTAAAGTTATCGGAACTGTTTCCATTTCAAATTGTCTTTCTTTCTTTCTTTCTTTCTTTTTTTTTGACTCCTTTAATAGATTTGACGATTTTACATACTTATGGTACACACTCTATGCCATTGAATTTTCAGCTCCCATCCCCTCAGGCAATATCTTTCAAAAATTCATTTTTACATCGCCCGGAGGGTGTTTTTTATTTTGTACTAGTATTAATAGTGGAGATTCGCTTCCGTTTTTTGTCTGTAACAAAAAATACGCCACTGCTTACGTCACATTACCCAAAATCGTCATAACAGAATAAATACAGTCAAAATTTGAACATGCAACATAGATCTTTCATATTGAGTGCAGTAAAAAAAAAACGATTTCTGATGTGAGCAAAAAACCTGCATTCCATGAATAAGTGTTTAACAGTCAAACGTGTTTGACATGTTTCACATTGTGGTTGTTGTTCTTGTTTGAGTATATAGGAGTGTGTTAGTCTTGTGTGACCAATGCGTAATCAGAACACAATGATTTCAGGTACCAGTTTAAATAATTCTCCATTCCACTGGTTACTCTTCCAAATTATTTTTTGATAATCACTTCTCTTGGTAAAGGTTCAATTTTCTTATTCTCTCACTTCTGTTGCATGAGGACCACATGTTGGGCACTTGTGCGCACAACTAATATCTTAATGATCATTTATCAATCAGTAAAAAGAAAATATATCTGATATCTCATTTGAGATTATTAGATTCCTCTTGTATGGAACTTAATTCTACTTTTAAGTTTTCAAAGCATTAATAGATTCGGTTGTCATTACTTTTTCTCTACATAAAATGCTGCCTTTGCAATTTACGCTCTTTTAATAGAATCAATACTTTTACCTGAATGCCTGTATTGTTTACTCTTCTATGTTGTGTGTGTTATTTATTCATTTTTTTTTTACACAAAGATCTTTCCATTTATCTCAATTAAGGTGAATCTAGCTTTATGTTTGCTCATTTGTTAAAGAATTTAATTTCTCTTTTTAACGATTCATGGGAATTAATTCTAAATTGTGTGAAACAGATGCCAGTGTTAATCAGTATAAGGGAATATAACAGTTGTCTTTTCATCAATTAGATTATTATTGCATTGAATCTATGAACATTATCCTCAAATATAAGTGACGCTGATAGGCAAATTAATCTTTTTTATTAACAGTCAATATGTTCTGCATAATTAGTTTCACAGACTGGGCTGTTATCCAGTTCTCTAGAGACATTAAGAATGTTATTAAATGCCAGTCAGAAGAATATAAATATTCTTAATAGTTGATCAGTTTTTTAAAAAAATAAATAGGCAGTCTGTTTCTATTGACAATATTAACTTAGGAATATTACATTGAATAATGGGTAGTTAGATTTGTCCTAGTTTTGAAGGAAACACACATTTGTACAGTAGATGGAACTGAGATTGAAAAAATATCAACAAATAATTGAAATATCTTCTAAACAAACCTTGTTTACAACTTATCATATCGTCGTGTAATAAAAGTCACTAGAAGAGGAACATTAACCTACTCTAAACAAATCATAAAATCTAAGAGTCCGTTTAGTGTTGGGGTTATGGGATCGGCCTGTCAGCTTGGCAGTCCGGTTTCAAATCACGCACAGGGCGGTCTTCCGATCTATAGCTCTGCTGTTGAGGCTAATAGGCCGAAATGTACATACAGAGATTAATTTTCTCCGATTTGTTTAGCCATACATTTAATAGGTGTCCCGCCTAATTCATTATTTAATTATTAATTTTCAAAATTAGGTCCGACTCCAAATTAAGCACTTATCTCTCCAAAAATTTATCGGCAAAAGCCATTCTAAACAAACTTATATTATATATATTATATATATAATATATTAATATATTGTGTGTATTTATATATACAACTTGTTGGTAATTCCTAGCGGTGGAGAAAAAAAACAGCAAATAGTTTGATTGTAAAATATACTACCAAACACAAACCGGTAGAAAAAAATTTTTTGGAAAAAAGAAAAGACCAAGATATCTACCAACAAAAAATAATCTATTAGCAACAATATCTTTGCCAAAGAAAAAAAAACAATTTAATGCACACATATATATATATATATATATATATATATATATATATATATATATTATATACATACAAACCCGCCAGGAGACTAAAGTAATAGAAAAAGTGCTCAATACCTAAGTAGAGCAAATAATAAAGATAAATCTAATGAGTCAGACAACCTACTAAAAGTTTTCGCTTAATGCTCTTCAGGGCTAAGAATCTGACTCCCTGAAGAGCATTAAGCGAACTTTGTATGTTCATGCTGACTCATTAGATTTATGTTGTATATATATGTATATTTATTATAGTATAGTATATATATATATTATATATATAGTATAGATA
>CM042143.1:19642175-19649675 GCA_023376005.1 Doryteuthis pealeii
CAGAGAGATAGTTCAAATCCTATATGCACAGCTGTTTTGTTTCAGCTTTATGCTAATGATATCTGTGGAAGCATTATGGAATCCATCTTTTTCTTCCACTGGGTATTAGTAAGACAGTAAGACAGACTGTTTTTTTTAGTCTTGTAAGGTAATCAGTCTCAACAGTGGTTCCCAATCTTTTTCCATTCACCCGCACACCCCAAAAGAATTTGCTCTGATCATCTGATTTACATTATAGAAACACGTGCAGAAACTAGAAAATAATTCGCAATTAAGAAATTTTTCAAACATCTATTTGGTCGCCTTTCCCTACACAAAGAGAAGGCTTACAGGGCAGAATGACTTGACTAAAGCAGTTATCAGCCAGCAACCCAGCGCAGTCAGCCGAGAAGATGCAAACTTGGCATGACCTTCCAATAGCAACCAAGGTTGACGCAGCAGACAGAAGGTAAAACAGAGAAAAGTTTAGCGAGCAACTCATTTCAACAATTCAATCCGCAACTAACTAAATTATGTGAATCTGATACTTACCCCTATACAACCCAACAAAGCTAGACACTCATCTTCAGGTTTGAGTAATAACACTCGCTTGATTTATCCAGTTTCTAGACCAACGCAACGACATCGAAATAATTTGTTTTTATATCTCTTAACATCGCTATATTCCTCATTCCACCCGGCAGAAGTCATTTGTGTTTCCCTAAATTCGCCGCCAAACGATAGCCTGTGTGTTAAATGTAATATTAAAACATTTAGAAGTAAGGCGAATTGAAAGGCGCATTTTGATAAATCGCTGATAGGACAGGACTCTGGACTTGGAGAATTATCAACAGGATGTTAAAGTTAAAACATCCTGTTTGTTATCCTCTAATTTTCTGGCCTAAACTGTTTTGTCATTTTAAATATTTGTGAGGTAGGAATAAGTTTTCAGCGCGTCCGCTACATAGCTTAACTTTAGCGGCAATGGTTACCCAAAGGCATTAAAACTCAAGTTTGAGTAATCAGGGCAAAATGGATTGTGTTACAAAGTTAACATATCCTCATCTTACCAGATTAAATCTGTTGCATTGGATTTTAAAGAAATGTCTTAAGTATTATGCAGTTGCTTCCCGCAACTTTTTCTATTCCACATCCCTTAAAAGATTTTGCTCTGACCTCGCACCCCTACAATTTATACTTTTGTTAAAAAAAGTGAATCCAGTACTGAATTTTATCAAGAGGTCATAATAAATGTTACAAAAATCTATTTGCCTTCGCTAAATCTCAAGCAGAAAATATACCGCAAGAGCAGGATGGGGAGGTTGATTATGACATTAAAAGTAGTCAATAAAACGCTTAAACAAGTAGAAAAAGCGTTATTCACATCCCGCATGAGATCCATTAGAGATACAGAGTAATATTGAATATCTGCTTTAGGAGATGAAATAAAATTGTTGATCATAATTGTGGGCAGTAGTTAGTTATAATTTGTTTAATTATCACCTTAGTTTCTATATGAATCATTTATCTTTTGCTTGTCATTTGGAAATGGTCAATACACTCATGATGAAATAAAGTTTGTACGATAAAGTATATGTCATATAATGAAAGAAAAGCAAAACATTCGCCATCTAAAGTTATACCTCATGCATGTATCCACCATTAACAACTGACCATGGCAAAGCAGGAAATGAACCACGAAATGCAAAACGCAAGACATTTTTTTTAAAAAGGATACCATACAGAAAGGGAGTTAGTTAGTCATTAAATAATGTTCTTTCTGTGTCATTGAATAAAATACATATATGCCATGTTTTGGAATATTGACAAGTGTTTGATTAATCTTTAGTGGATGACTTAAAACTCTCAAACGTATGTATTCTTAAGCGTGGTTCCCAACCTTTTTCTGTTTTAATCCTGTAGGCGACTTAAAAGAGTTTTTGCTCTGACCTCGCCCACACAATTTATCCTTTTGTTCAAAAATATAGAATTGTTGAATCCATACTAAAGTTTTATTAAAAAGACATATATATTTCACTCTCTAGAATTCTAATATAATATGTAACAAAAATCAGCACATTATATTTGAATTAGCTTGCTAAATCCTGACTCAAATTTAATATGGAACCAGATTCCTGACACAATTAAATCAATTGATTAAGCCTTTAGCAAAAAAATGGTTACTAGTTTAAAATATGTTTCAATAATAATAAAAAAGAAGGCTGGCTTTCAAGCAATTTTGTTAATGTAAACATTTAATTCAATGATTCTTTTTTTTTAAATGTTTCTGGCTAATGAGTTACTTCAAACTTGGAATATGTTGCTGAAGCAAAACGCCATGTCTGCCTGTGTATGTCAACGGTTTGAGATTTCAATTCTCTCAAGAATGAAAAGTCGGAATTCAACTAGTTGTCAATAAAAGGCATTTGTGGCTCAAGAAATTGAGCTTTGTGTTACATGAAAGGGGGTGTATATATAATATATATATATATATAATATTATATCATATTATATATATATATTATGACTGCGTCGATTCCAAGTCAATTCTAGACGAAGCTGTTGGCATTTCACTACGGTAAACCCTAGTGAAGGTATGTTCCGTTTATATAATTCTCCCCAGCTCTGAGGTTAATATAATTTGTAGGGGCAGACTGGGCCTTTCAGCCTTGGGTAGCGGTAACGCAGTCTAGGAGAGGGATAAACTGAATTCACAAATTCCCTCCAGCCTATTGCTTAATATAGGGCAAACTTGGGCCGCTACAGCCTTGGTGGGTAACCTCAGTCTTGGAAGGGATAACTTCTGAATTAACAATTCCTGAGGTCGGTCGTTGATTGGGTTTGTGGAACGCTTATGCATCGCATTTTTTCCTATCTGACTGTGCCAAAAAGTGTGGCTCGCGCCATCCAACACAAGCCTTCAACTATATAACAAATCACTGTGTGGGGTCCATTGTGTGTGTGAAAGCGCCTCCGGCGTCGAAAATCGACGAAGAGTCCATAATATATATATATATATATATATATTTATATATATATAATTATATATATACATATATATATATATATAATAGGTGTTTTATACGATTTGGCGTGAAGCATTCGTGTTCATACCATTGGTTTGCGTTGGTTGGTTTGAAGGCTGTTTTATCAAATGCAGTGTAAAGAATCAAGGCAAATATGATGATGTTTGTTAACCTTTGTTTATTATTAATTATTTTCGAGATAAAGATCTCCTCCTCAGAAAGATTTCTGAAGCTCTAGAGGAAACTGCTAATGTATTGTCCATCTTTAATTAAATGGCAATACCTAGCTAGGGAAGGAAAATAGTTGGATTCATACCTTTCCCAAAGGTAATGGAATTTAATAAAATCGACAATACCTAGCAGCTTTCTCTAAAGTTTCAGAAATCTTCTGAGGAGGAGATCTTTGTCTCGAAATATTAAGAATAAACCAAAGATTAACAAACATCGTCATATTTGCCTTATTTTCTTCTTCACTATAGATGCATCCTCCATACACACCAGATTTGGCATCTTCAGACTATCATCTCTTCAGCCCCATTAAAAAGGGTTTGAAAGGCAAATATTATTCCAGTGACGAGGAAATGAAATCTCATATGTTCATTTTTCAAACATTTTTGTTCTTTTTACAGTGAATGGCATTTCTATATCTGAAAAGAAAAAAAACCCATAAAACAGCAAACGTAGAATTGTGAGTTATTTCTACACAACCAGTTAAACTTTCGGGTCATTTTTATGAGAACTGGTCAAGTTATTAGATTATGAAATAATACCAAATTTTCTGAAACAACCAGTATTTTTAGATAGAGATTAATCGCTTATTATTAAAAAAAAGTTGACAGACCACTCTGAAAAGAAAATGAATGTCTTCTATTTAGAATATTAAATGCCAAAAAAAAAAGGAAATTTATTTTTATTAAAGAGAATTTTAATATGTTTAAAACGTAAATAAAAAAAAGATGACTGGGCTTATTTTATGTGTGGAGTTAGCTAGCTAGAAAGCTAGAAATGCTAAAAATGGTGTATACTTTCCTAGTGTTATCTTATAGTAAATCTAATATTAACTTTCTTCGAAAATATAGATCAAATCTTCATAATTTTCTACACGAAATGGGAGATATAGTGATAGCGAAAGTATATATATATTTACCTTGTCGTTAATTGTTTTATTTTAAAAGTTTATCCCATACACACAACTGCCCTTTATATATGTATAGATTTTGACTGGCCTCATTGATGAGAATCAATGTGAAATAATTTCAGCCTGGATTAAGCGGAGAAGAAAGGCATTATTTCAGAGGAAAGTAAAAGGTTTGAAAAATAAAAAATAAAATGTTGCCATACTCTTTATTTTCTTTCACCTTTCAGGATAACACCTGTCTCACATCAATAATAAATTCATCAACTACATATGTAACTGTTAAATAGAAGTAATGTAAGATTTTATACAAAAAGAAAGAAAAGAAAAGTAAAGTAAACAGAGTTCAAATGAGGTGATTTATAACAAATCTTCAATCTGTTTTTCTTGTACACCCAACATCACACTCACCAACAAGAAAAGATGAATAAAAAGCTAAACATGAAATGTTCGTCCCTCTTCTTCTTCTTCTTCTTCTTCTTCTTCTTCTTCTTGTCTTTTACTGGAGTTTGAGTGACAACAAGTCTCATCAGCTCTCCAGGACTCTCCTGAGTATTCCAGCTGATTTCAACAATGCTGTTGGTCTAGATGGTCTCAATTCTTCTTCTGATTTCCAGTTCCTCTATTCTTTTCCTAAACTTTTAGGGACCGTTCCAAATGTCCCAACTACTACTGGTATCCCTTTCACCCTCATATTCAACAGTTTTTTTTTCAATTCTCTAGGAAGTTATAGGTATTTGTGTACCGAAATTGAAAGGCAGAACTGTGGACGAGCAGATTCCCAACCCCCACGAACAACGCGCGTCCGGATATGTTTGACCGAGGGGGAGGAGTGTGGCGAGTGGCCACGGATATTTGAACTCACTACCTCCTCGTCGCTGAAATGCTGTTGGCAGTAACCCGGATGTAAACAGTACTGACGCGTACTCAAAATGCTGGTGAATATACAAGTTCTAAACGGGCAATGCCAGACCAGAGTAAGAAGCCTGGATGTACATATTAACTGTATATTTAAGAGCCTGTCCCCCCAGACCGATGGAGAACGATAGTAGGAATTTTGCTGTTAAGAAGAGAGTAGTACTTTTGTGAGAGATTGTTGGAGACTAAGGACTTTGTCAGTTGGAAGAACATATACGTCGGACTTGTCTGTGCTCCTCACCGAGTTTACTTTCATCATTTTATTTTGTTTGTTAGAATTTGTCTATCTCTTCATTATCTTTCATCTTCTCTGTAAAATCTACGAGTTGATAAGTTCTCTTTTTTTCCTTCTATTTTCTTTCTTTTTGTTCTGGTCTTCTAGGTGGGGTCAGGCGATCCGTCTTTATCTCAAAGTCCCAGAGAATTTTATGCATTTCATTCTTTATTATTATTACTAGAAGTGGCTACCCGGCACCGGCTGGGTAGAGGGGGCTATTTTTTTAAAAGTTAGTTTCGCAGATCAATTATTACTTATCGCAAGTGAGATCCTCACTGGTTGCTCCATAAAAATCCCCATGAAAATATAATAACATAATAATAACAATATAATAACATAATAATAATAATTACAATATAGTAAGAAATATCCATTCAATGATTTACAATTTAAAAAAAAAGATGTAAATGATTGCAATTAATTCAATCAATCAATAATATATTCAAAGCGAAAAAAAAAAAAAAAAACAACCCAAAAAAAAAAGGAGAAAAGATAAAAAAACAACTTGCAAATGACTTTCCCTTCTATTACTTTTCAAATTTTAATTTATAAATATCTTCACAAATATAAATCAAATCTTCATTATTTTTGCTCAAAAACCAAGTTCTGGTGATATTTAATGTGTATATATATTTACTTTGTCGTTAATTGTTTTATCTTCTAAGTATATATGTATAGATTATTATTATTGTTATTATTATTATTATTATTATTATTATTATTATTGTTGTTGTTGTTGTTGTTGTTGTTTATCTTCTTTTATAACTGAGGAGACTCGGCTGTTTCCTTTTCTTCTTCTCTGTCCGTCATGTTGTATAGTCTTCTAACTGCTTCTTCTAACTGCTTCTTTTAAGGGCTAATTTTTAGTCCAATTGCCAATTAATCAACTCACAAGACTTTCATTTTCTTGATCAAGAGATTTATTTTTCTTGCCCATGTTTCTTCCACGCAGGGACGTTAACAATCCCCGCAGAGAGAGCATGCACATGCTCTCGTTCAATCTGAGGTTAAAACTAAAATCTAACTAGTTACGTTTTCTCATTGGTGCACGAGATTCGCAACCTCTCTAAGGATCAGTTGCGGGCATCCAACGAAATCTACCCCGCCTTGCTTTTAACTCCAACGAACCATTTCAAAGCTAACTACAGGATCTTGCAACAATTATGCTACCACATAAATCATGTAATATTTTGCCAACTTGGATTTATATTAAGTTTCTAAAAGTTTTCACTTTAATTTTAGTTTTATAAAGACTAGAGGCCATTTCAGTCAGTATTGCATCCCCCTAGGAATCGCAAGATTTTCGTTTTGATTTCAGTCCCCGCCAACTTATTGCTTGAGTAGCAAAGCTTGGGTTGTAAAGCATCTTGGAGCTGATGGTAGGTGTGGTGCTCCACAACATCAAAAACAAACTCCCTGGTCTAGTGCAAGTTAAAAGAGGTTAGGCTCCCGCGCTGTTTGGTTGATATTGACTATAGGCCACTCCGCAGGGTTTACCTTTTGTAGGTGTAGTGCACCACCTCAACGAAAACAATCTCCTTAGACTAGCACTAGCATAAAGGGGATAGACTCTCGCTGTTTAGCTGATACTGACTATAGGCCACTCTGCATGATTTAATACTACTTTACGAGATAGGAAATAATTGATCAGCACTTTCAATCTTTACCGTCCCTGTCGCGCTGGGGCGTTAGAATGCACCGACTGCACCTCTGCAGAGGGTAAGACTCCCCCAAGTGCCATCTGTGGCCGTGTGTGGCGACCCGTGATTGCTTAAGGATAGAGCCCAGGTGGATGAGCAGTCATGACATTGCAATACTCCACTTTGGCCCTTACCTTGGGCTAGACAAGGGCGGTCGGAGAGGTCCCCTCCGATCAATCGGCTGGTCAAGGTCAAGCCCTTGCACCTATATGATTTCCCAAACCCTATTGCCCTTTTATGGCCAAAACCCCAACCCCTTTTTATCATTATGGATGCTGAAGGCGGTGCTGCGGGTCTACATGTCCTGGCAATTGACGTTAAACTCTATCTGATGTGAGGTTCCAGTTCTGGAGGTGTTGGGGAATGTGGAGCACCCCCATCATCACCATTACTCCCCCTGTTCCACTCTGACGGAGTGAGTGTAGTACCTGTTAGGGTGCCAATCTATGGTTTGAATAGAAAAAC
>CM042143.1:19654675-19807175 GCA_023376005.1 Doryteuthis pealeii
GTATTTCACTTTTCTTTTTCAATTCTCTGTCAAAGTCCAAACATTTGTCTTTTCATTATCTTCCATTTTTACTCTCTGATCTGTTGCTGTATACCCTTTCTTTACTTACTTCTATTCTTCTTCTGGCGTCTTTGACATCTTAAGTTCTTCTAGCGTCTCTTCTAACATGTCAACTTCGACTGGTGGTCGGTTGCACTTAACTCATTTCTTCTTCTAGATCATGTTGTTACCAAGACATTCACCAACCACAATACCATGTTATTTCTTAAGCTTTATTCACTTAATTAAACATTTCATGTAACTAAACATCTGACTAACATAGCGCGCGTATGCAGTGAGTTCCAGTTAAGGCAGGATATCTTCTCTGCCTGACGTCCAACTGAAAACTGAGCACCCAACCAGGTCCCACGTGACTTCACGTATTTCGCGGGCTTCCTACTATTCCATGGAAAGTCCCGCCCGTGATATGAAAAGCGCCATACCTTTAGAAATACAGGAGATTGACAATAATCTTATGCAACAGCATAGATTATGTAACACTGTTAGAACAGTGAAATCTACTAGATGACATTTTTTTTTTATTGGTTAGCACTAGGTCTGATCTTCTAGCTGGGATTAGATGATCTGTTTGTATCTTAAAATTCCAGAGAATTTTATGAGTCTCTTTCTTATAGACGGATTCTGGTTTCTGCATATACCATTTTGAATTATTGAATATCATTAATTTTATATTATATTATAACATATTATGTTATTCATATCATTATATTCATTATTATTATTTATTATTAATATCATTATATTATAATGTCAAAGTATTGGGTAACGTAAACAAAACTCAATTCACTGATTCATTTCTTTTTACACCAACAACTTCAAACTTTGACAGAGATTAAGAAAGGGAGACAGATATTGAATAAAAGAGAGAAAAAGACGTAGCAATGCAAAGGAGGGGGCGGAAATAGAAAACAAAGAGAAAAGTAAAATGGGAAAATAATGAAAAAAAAAGAGAGAACATGAAAGAAGATGATTTTGATAGAAATAAGGAAGAGAGAAGTATACATTTATGTAAGAGGCATTAAACAAGCCAAGAAGAAACATTTCTATGGGTAACTAAAAAAAAATCTTCGAAAGCTGGTATTTAAAATAGTGGGGACTTAAACAAACCTGAAATCAAAACAAGGTTTCAATTTTTACTATTTTTTTTTTCTCTGAGTTTCCATTCCTGAACCAAAATAGGAGAGAAGAACTTGGCTCCTGACTGACCACAATTGATTTTGTCTTTAAGGGAAAAGATACTAAAAGATGGATAGAAAGGGGAAAACAAGAAATGGTCTACAACGCAAATATTGACCAACCACTACATGTTTATTCTGATGGAAAATATACTCACTTATCTGCACTGGGTTACAAGCTGAAGAAACTCGGTGTATTAGACACAAGTATTTTCTTTAGACACACGCAGGATAAAAAGGAAAGAAATCTGAAAAATGTTAACTTTTAGGCTTTCATTTCAATGTTTTTCTTTACAAAAAGTAAACCAGAATAAAAACTCAGAGCTATAATTAAAAGATCAAGCCACAGTATGCTTACATTTGAATGGCATAAGAGACACATTTACTTATACTAGTACAAAATAAAAAAACACCCTCCGGGCGATGTAAAATAGATTTTTGAAACTGAGGGGTGGGAGTAAAAAATTCAATGTCAGCGAGTCTACCCTAAGTAAGTAAAATCATTAAATTCATTAAAGGATTAAAAAATAAAACAATTTGAAATGAAAACTTTAAATATGTATTAAAATAAAACAAACTATATATAGATTTATAATACCAGTCATGTATTTATTAAAACTTGTTTTAAAAAACAATAAAGACTGTCTAATGTTGCATGTTCAAATTTTGAGTGTATTTATTGAATAAATACACTCAAAATTTGAACATGCCAAAAATCGTAGAATAAATTTTATTCAATGTTATGACGATTTTGGGTAATGTGATGTAAGCAGTGACTTAATTTTTGTTACAGACAAAAACTGGAAGCAAATCTCCATTATTAATAGACTAGTACAAAATAAAAAAACACCCACCGGGCGATGTAAAAATATTTTTTGAAACACATTGCCTGAGGGGTGGGAGTAAAAAATTCAATGTCAGCGAGTTTCTACCCTAAGTAAGTAAAATCATCAAATTCATTAAAGGATTAAAAAATAAAACAATTTGAAATGTAAACTTTAAATATGTATTAAAATAAAACAAACTATATATAGATATATAATACCAGTCATGTATTTATTAAAACTTGTTTTAAAAAACAATGAGGACTGACTAATGCAGCATGTTCAAATTTTGAGTGTATATATTCTATTTATTTATCTGTTATGACGATTTTGGGTAATGTGACGTAAGCAGTGACGTAATTTTTGTTACAGACAAAATCCGGAAGCGAATCTCTATTATTAATAGATATAAAATATCATCATCATTGGGTCATACTGATAGATCACGTTGCAATAGTATCATCTGTCAACATATGATCTTGACACACTTTCCTGATTTTTCCTTCAATGGTCCATATTTACAAAATTTTAGCTGCTGGCCTCATCAAATGAAAACTATAAGTATAAAAATCACTTGAAAGATTTGAACATTTGATCATCTATAACAGTTCCATTTCAAAATCTGTCTATCTTTCTTTTTGTGATTTGATTTTGGAAAAAAGTTATTAATCACATTTGGTCAATAAATGATAAATTCAAACTTTAATCAACTTATTAAAAAAATGTATTTATTCACACAGAAAAAAAAACCCAAGTCCTTTTCAATTTTAAAATTTCTTTTTCTCAAAAAAATTGTCTTGCACTATATAAGTAAAAAAGTAAAGTCGACGGGGCGGCCTAAAGTTGGTATCAGCCAGTCTGCGAGGGAGTCTATCCCCTTTGCAATAGCGCTAGACCAAGGAGATTGTTTTAGCATCTGAGGTGGGGCGCCACACCTACCATCAGCTCCTTACTTTACCACACAGATCCCTGTGCTACTCATACGCTGAGTTGGCGGGGACCGGTATCGAACTAGGAACCTTGTGGTTTCTAGCCGAACGCTCTACCGACTGAGCTAACCCGGCCCCTATATATAAACATCAAATTCTTACTATTTCTCTGAATGTTTGAGATGAGGCTTGATGATGAGTATTATCTGCATTATTCGGACTATTGTCCTCATATTTATTGTTATCTGTACAACGTTTCGGCCGATATACCCTCCAGCCTTCTTCAGGTATTTTTGTCGGACTTGAGAATGTTCCCGAGTCCGAGAAGATTCCTGAGTCCGACAAAAAATACCTGAAGAAGGCCCGAGGGCATATCGGCCGAAACGTTGTACAGATAACAATAAAGATGAGGACAATAGTCAGAATAATGCAGATAATACTCAAATTCTTACTCTTTTAAAAATTACTAAGTCTGCATTCTAATACTGTGGTGGAGGAACTTTTGACATTAAAGCAGAAAAATAAACCAAAAATTAGACTAAATAAATAGATTTGAAGATAGAAGAATTTAAAAAAAAAAATATTTTAAAAATTTAATCAAACTAAACATATCTTATTCTAATAAAAAGGTTGATAGTGAAAAATAAATGATTAGAGTCTCCAGTTTGCCTCACAGATAAAGACACCCTTTCAGAACGTTGAAATTATCTCCCTTGCAAGTTGCCTCTTCTATTCTGGAATGTATATTTGTTTTCTGCATGCCTCACTCTACTTTGATCTTCTTTATCAGATTGTTACTCAAAGTCAGTGATGCTGCAGTAAATCTAGAATCGCAGTCAAGATAACGCCGCTGCACCTATGCAAAGACTCCTCTAAAGTGAGATAAGGATGCCTTAAAGTGTCACATGTTGAATTTACAAATAGTTGCATCAATGATATATGGCAAGGGCTTTCTTGATTCTGTGCAGATTTCAGACGAAAGAAAAAGAAATACTTTAATGTTTTTTTGTCAAAATGTGGAACATCTTTAAGCAAAAGAAACTACCTTTGAAAGTTTTTTTTTCAATTTTTTCCTCCTCAAAGAAAAAAGTTAGAAGTAAGGATATTTTTTAAGTCGTATAAAAATATCTAGGTTTAGTTTGTTTTGTTTTGTTTTACGGTATATCAACCTCAGTGGGTAATTTAATGCCGACAAAGTTGTGAAATAAATTAATTCTTAATGCATAATACAATTTTGTTTATCAACTCATGTCTTTCTATTTAACCCATAGATTGGACCTTAACAGGTACTACCATTCCGGGTCAGAGTCGACCAGGGAGCAATGGTGATGAAGGGGTGCTCCATATTCCCCAAACCTCCAAAACTGAAACCTCACCATCAGATAGAGTTTAACGTCATTCCCAGGACATGTAGACCCTCAGTCACCGCCCTCTAGCGCCCATATGATAAAAAGAGGTTGGGGCTAGCCATAATGGCAATAGGGTTGGGAAAATCATATAGGTGCTAGGGCTTGATGTGACCAGCCGATTGATCGGAGGGGGCCTCTCTCCGACCGCCCGTCTAGCCCAAGATAGGGCCTTAGTGGAGTATTGCAAGTCATGAAGTGCTCATCCACCTGGGCTCTATCCTTAAGCATCATGGGTCGCCACCCACGGCCAACAGGTGGCCCCGTTGGGGAGTCTTACCCCTCTGCAGAGGTGCAGTTGGTGCATTCTAACGCCCCAGTCGACAGGGCGGTAAAAATATACATTCATTGTGGCAAAAACAATACCTTTTAACTCTTTCAATAAATATTATTCATTGATTGTTTTAAAACAATTTTTTTATTTGTTTTGTTTCGTACCTTTCCTTTGGACCACGGCAGCAGTGTTGAGAGGGATCTGCTGTTTGGGCAACAGCACACCCTTCTTATCAACCCATCCAGGCTGCGTAGTTTTTAAAAATATCCATTTGGACACTACTCCATCATCTTTCACAGATGGAAGGATGCCAACAACCAACAACAAGCCTATCTACAAAGAATCTTACCCTATTAGGACATTTATTCTATTCCCATGTATTCTTTGTAATGTAAGAATTGCTGTCTACAGTCTATGAGGAACAAAATATAAGTTCACAGAATGCAATGAGGAAAGGGAAAGCACATGTCCTTTTAACCTTATTTATTCACACATAAACTCAACACCAGTCAAAATAACAAGTACTTAGGGGCAGTACTTACAGTTCATATATCTCCCTCATTGAGGGGGGTGTCAGGTTGAGTCTTCAGTTGTTACTACCTCACCGAGGGGAAAGTTCCTTCAGTCACAAGAGACTGAGACAAGAGCTCGTTTCTACGAGGCTCACACGTTGGTACCAAAACCATATAGAGAATTCTTCACCCAACCTGACAAGGGACGTCACCTTTTCTACTTCCTGTCCCCGAAGGCACAGGAGAGTTCTAGTCCCTACAGTATCCTTCTAGTTTTATATTATTTCTGTTAGAGTTTTCTCAGACAATAAAATCTAGTCATTATCACTTTCGTCAGGGTTTGTTCTAGGTATATCTATTCTGTTTGAGGCAATGATAGTTAACTAAACCATTATTCTTTAATAAGTTTTACCTTTATGGTTGACCCTACCTCCGGGGTCAGCTAAGTTTTTTACAAATTATATTCATTTGTGCAGACGCATTAAAAGTTTGCAAAGTATAAAGTTTTAACCACGGATGGTGACAGACAGCTCATGCGTTAAGAATAAAACGAACAACTTGAAATAGGAATAAAAGACGTGTATTACAATATATATACATATATATATATATATAATATATATATATATATATATATATATATATATATAACAATAAGGTTGCGAACTTTTAGTACGTCTGCACAAATGTATATAATTTGTAAAAAACGTAGCTGACTCCTGAGGTAGGGTGAATTATCGGATCCCCTGCAACGGCTTATCTGTCGTAATGCTGAATATGAGAGACGTTCAATTTGTGGTCCGTCTTCGATGCTGGTCGAGCAGAAAAAGGAAGAATTTTCCACTTTGGGTTTACCGCCAAAGTATTCTAGCCTGTGATTGCTTGTTTCGAAACAGAGGCTCGTAGACAAGGACGATACCCCCCCATACCTCAGAATTCTCAATACCATGGACTCGGGTTAGCTCAGTCGGTAGAGCGTTCGGCTAGAAACCACAAGGTTCCTAGTTTGATACCGGTCCTCGCCAACTTAGCGTATGAGTAGCACAGGAATCTGTGCGGTAAAGTAAGGAGCTGATTCTAAAACAATCTCCTTGGTCTAGCACTATTGAAAAGGGGATAGACTCCCTCGCTGACTGGCTGATACCGACTTTAGGCCGCCCCGTCGACTTTACTTACTTATATAAGTGACATGGGGAGGCGCGTGGTGTAATGGTTAAAGTCATGGCAAATGGACTCGTCGCCCCGAGTTCAAATCCTGTATGTGGTAATTGCATTTCACTTAGCGCTAATACCCTTGGGAAAGGTATGAATCCTACTCTCCCTCCAGCTATGGATAAATAGTAGGGCAGACTTGGCTCTTTAACCTTTGTTAGGCAACCGGTCTAGAAGGAAAACTCTGAATTCAAACCTGTTGAAGTCCGCTTAAGAAATTGACTTTGTGTCACATCCTGCTCGTGCGGAGGGGTTGGTATATATATATATATATATATATATATATAATATATATAATATATATATATATGTATATATATATAAGTAACATAGATAATCCTTTTATAGCAGTCCATTTTCCTATATATAAACTGGTATCGTTTTTTTTATCGGCTGGCTGAAACTTATTGTCACAGCTTATTAATTATTTCACTACATGAAATAACCAAAGTTCAGTCCTTATTGGATATTTAATTAGTACCTCCAAAATGTACTCAGCCATAACATTAGTTGCTTAGTTTACTCAGATTACAAAGAATGATTGTGGCACAATAACAAAGATACCTTAACAAAAAATTATAATTTCTATAACAAAATTGATCATTGAAATAATCAAATGTCTTCTCTAGAAGGGCAGTTTGTCAAATTACTTGAATATTCAGGTAGTTAAGGACACGAATCTATTGCTTGTTCGATACAGATAATCATAATAAAGTTATCAATAACGATTTCAATTCAAAATACAAGATAAATTTCACCATAAATAAATCAGCGTTGATTTGCTCAGATTGAAAATATCCACAAATCCAGGAGATTTCGATATTTTCCTGCATAGAATTCTCTATTTACCTCATTGTCATAAACTAATGTCATAATTTAGCCATCATTATACAATTGCCAGAAAGATCTTGATTCCAACTGCATTAAATCAAACTTTTTTATAATCCAATCTTGAGTGGTCTTATATTCATCATGGAAAGCATTTGGGGATGGCTTTAAGCAAATTAGCAAAAAAATAAAAATAAAAACTACCCCCGGGCAGTGTAAAAATTAATCTTTGAAAGATTTTGCCTGAGAGAATGGGGGTTTAAAGTTTGTATCATAAGTAAGTAAAATCAATAAATTCATTAAAGGAGTAAAAAAATAAAACAATTTGAAATGGAAATTTAGTTCTGTCCCACTCAAATTAAATGTTAACAGAAATATTTTGGATAAAGGAAAGGAGACAAGGCAATTATAATGTATATAATTGGGTTTACAATTTATTGGTGCAATATAAGAAGTGTTCACAAAGTGTATGTTCAAGTTCTGTGCGAAAGTTCACAGCAACATAGAAACATATAAAGATAGAAGATTGTCAAATAAGTTCGGTTGGCAGATGTAGAAAAGTTAAATGCAAGAGAAAACTTGTTACTTAGCTTTGTAGAATTATATCTTGATGGTTTCTTATGAGGATAATATAGTCTGCGCTGTCATTGGTCGTTTCGTAGAATTTGTCTGGTGCCTGTTGAGCTGTTCTGCTGATTTCCAGGTCTGATCCTGTCCGGAGTTAAAGCTGTTCTGTTGTTGTTGAGTTCCCCGTTGACCCTCTCGGGTGGTTGACTGTTTTCAGTGCCTGTCGATACTGTTCTGGCCTCAGTGCCTGCCGATATTGTTCTCTCCTCAGTGCCTGCCGATACTGTTCTGAACATTTAGGGCGCTCTCTGTCTGCCTCCTAGCGTTTGGACTTCCAGGAACTGATTAAGGGGCAGATAACCCAAATGTTTGATAATGCTGCATGCATCTATTAATTATTGATTAAATAATTATTTTGAATATTTTACACATAAATTTTACCAAAAATTGTAGGAATTTATTTATTTGTAAACTTTTTAGTTAACTTCTTGATACTGAAAAAATGACTATTTTTTGTTTGTAAATGATTTACTCATAAAACTCTATACATAAGATAAGTTTCAATATTTATTATTTGAATTATTCGGACTACTCATCTTTATTGTTATGAGTAAAATGTTTCAACCGATGTGCCCACTGGTCTTCTTCAGTTATTTCTTGTTGGACTCGAGAGCCTTCTCAAACTAGTGAACCTTATTTTTGAACTCGGGAACCCTCTTGTCGTAATCGGGAGCCATTACAGAACTTTGAGCCTAACCCTTTATTCCGTCCATGTGGGTATCCTGTTCTAATTCCACTAAACATAGCTGGGTACAAGTGTTGAGCTGTGTTAATTATTATTAATAGAATAATAATTAACACAGTTAGGATTTGACACTAAACTGCATCAGATTGTGAGGCTTAGGTTATGGATCTCTTGTGAGTGTGGAGTACCCCTTAATTGCCATTAATTCCAAGTCTACTCTGAGATGGAGTAGTAGTACTTGTCAGGGTCCCATCTATTCATTTGTATTATTTGTATTAAGAATAGTTATTTTAAGCGATGATTATTTACTAAGGATTAGTTACTTGAAACCATATAATTTTGTGCAAACAAACGACTATTATTAATAAATAGAAATAGGTACTTGAAACCAAATAATTATTGATATTAGGTATGAACCATAAAACTGCGTGAAAATTATTTGTATTAAATAGGAATACTTTATATATAATTGTGTGGAAAAGGCTCTACAAACAACTATATAAAAGATGTAATCCTAAATTAACAACGAATGCAATTCCCTAACCTCTAGGCATAAAATAACCCGATATGTTGACATGCTGTTAAAATTGATTCATTATCTTTTGATTCTGTAGATTGGGTGTCCTGATAGGAATGCATAATGCCATTATATTTCAAATTTTAATTATAAAAAAGAAAACATTGAACAGAGATCTCAATGGCTTTTGTAATGGATAAACATTGACAAGAGATCTAAGTGGCTTTCGGCAATGAATTTCTAACATAGTCTCTTTTTTTTTTAATCAAAATTGGTTACCTGAAACAACATAAGAAACTGTCAGAAGATGAAAGTGACAAATGATTTCATATTCTGATATTCAATCATAGAAGTCTTCTATATTTTATTCAATATGTTTATCCAGTCCAATCAATTATTTTTTTTTGTCAATATAGGTTCAAGATTATTGAGAGTCCAGAGAATATGAGTTCTGACCTCTAACAGCTGCAGTCGTTTATAAAAGGTTTGACAGCAGAGCTATACACACTTCTCCATGTTGTATACTTTTTTTTTAATCAGATGCCTGTCTAGCAGAGTTGAAGACAAGGCCAACATGAAGACAATAAAGAAGAAATATTCAATTCTATTGTTTTACTTCTTGATTCTTCTTTAGAATTGCTGGTTGGTAAATGCTTTTGGAAGAATGAAGGAGAAAATGCAATGTAATGGATGGCTTAAAGTAAATTTAAATTGAATAGAAAAAAAAGGGAATCTAATTCCTGGGGAAAGAGAAAAAAGAAAAAGAGAATGAAAAGCGTGATTTTAGGGGACAGAGAGTTGGAGATAGCCTTTTGATCCCTAAATAAGTCAGGTCAGAGCAAGTTGCCTCTAGGTTAGCTAGTCATGGGTGAATGACTACTTGTAATTAGGTCCAAATAAACCGATAAAACTAGAATCTTCAAATTTTCTTGGGAAATGTAGAACATTCCAAAGGGTTCAAGAAATACTAGAACCAGAAAAAGATATGCTCCCACCTCCGTGATATTGGAGCCAGAAGAAAAGTGAGAATGATAGAAAACTGACATTCTATTCAGCAAATTGAAAGAGAGACTAAGAGTTTGAAGTGGGAAGAAAAGTAGCGACTCTCAAGAAGTGAGGTCAAGTCGACAGTGAGTCTAGTAAGGTGGAGGAACAGTTAAAATGAAGGAGGTTTATTGACAGTAAAGATTAATCAGTCTTTCTCACTGATCTGACTACCCATGCTGGTATGAGTATAATAAAACCTGATACTGGTTTAGGGGCTAGATCTCACCTGTGCCCAGGAGACAGGAAGTAGTAAGATTATAGTCCCTTATCAGGTGGTAAGAACTTTCTCTTAAATGGTTTTGGTCCCAACGAGTAAGCCTTGTAGAATCGGGCTCTCACCACTCAGTCAACCCTGACTGAAGAAAACCCCTCAGTGAGGGAGCATAGTCATATACAGCATCGGAGCATCGGAGCATCCTTGCAGCGAGGGAGATAAATAACTGTAAGTATTGTCTTCCAGTATTCATTATATTGTTGTGTCTAGTTATGTTTTGTTTTGTTTTGTTTTACGGCATATCAACCTCAGTGGGTCATTTAATGCCAATAAAGTTTTTAAATAAATCAATTCTTAATGGATAATACAATTTTTTTATAAATACATTTTTCTATTTAACCCATAGATGGGACCCTAACAGGTACTACCACTCCGGGTCAGAGTGGACCAGGGAGCAATGGTAATGAAGGGGTGCTCCACATTCCCCAAACCTCCAAAACTGGAACCTCACCATCAGATAGAGTTTAACGTCATTCCCAGGACATGTAGACCCACAGCCACCGCCTTCTAGCACCCATATGATAAAAAGGGGTTGGGGCTTGCCATAAGGGCAATAGGGTTGGGAAATCATATAGGTGCTAGGGCTTGACGTGACCAGCCGATTGATTGGAGGGGGCCTCTCCGACTGCCCGTCTAGCCCAAATAGGGCCAAAGTGGAGTATTGCATGTCATGAACTGCTCATCCACCTGGGCTCTATCATCTAGCATCACGGGTCGCCACCCACGGCCAACAGGCGGCCCCATTGGGGGAGTCTTACCCCTCTGCAGAGGTGCAGTCGGTGCATTCTAATGCTCCAGCCGACAGGGCGGTAGTTGTGTTTTACATGTTAATAAACTTGGTTAAGGTTACGTGTGCTTTTCCCTTGTTACTTTGATTTGTGTACTTGTATATTATTCCTCACAGCTTGTACACAGCTATTCCTACACGGGAGTTGAAACAGTACTTCTGTGATCGTGTGATGTTTTTCTATATCATAATATCTGAGTGATAAAAGCAACTAGTGTCGTTGCTACAATCTTGTTTTAATTCCATCTTTAAGCATCACAGGACACCACTCAAGGCGAACAGGTGACCCCTTGGGTGGATTTTATGCTTTATATAAACCAGTGTCGCCACGGTATTATGAAAGCCGTCTCTTTTCGTTCCGCTGGAGCCTGCCATAGCAGTCGTCTGTCGCTAGTAGCGGCGGCTGTTGTGTTCGGCGGGGCGGTTTGCTGTCTTCGTTGGGCATGGCTTCTCGTTGCATACGAGGCGGCGTGTGCGAACGGGCCAACCGACTTGACATCCGCGACAGGCGATTTTGCCGTCGCCGTCTTGTTTCAAACCCCCCATGGAGCGTGAGACGAGAGATCGCTCGTAGACCACTTGACTCCAGTCAGGCATCTGGTGGTGAGGCTTGAGTTCTGTAAATATGGTATACCCTTTCATTGTTATCTCTCCAAGGTCCACTGTGACTCGGATGTAGTTAGGCTCCCATTTATGGGTCAAATAGATCTTTTTGTAAATTATTTGTACTATATTGGAATACTCAATACCATATAACCATGTCCAAAAATCATAAAACATCTACACAAAAAATGTAAATATAAATGTATAATGTACACAGTTCCCTAACTTCTAGGCATAAAATAACCCTGGATGGTTTGACATTGAAGAATAATTAAAGTTCCAATTACCGTCGAACTGGGAAGACAAGACAACAAACGGTTGTAACTGAAATACAAACCCGAATGCAACAAAGTCCACTGCAAAATGACAAAGTATATATAAGACTCCACAATGTCATTCAAATCAAGCAGTCAAGTAGCCAATCAGAACTCAAGGAATGGAATCACCCAAATCACCCAGATTCATGGATGGATCATTCTTGATTTTTATATATACCAACTGTCTTGGACACTGCTTCAGTTGTACCTAGTTAGCTGTTATTAAAACCAACAGTAGACTAACTGACTTCAATAGACATGTTCTTAAAATCAATCATTCCTTTGTTTGCTCATGTTGGGATTAAAATAAAACTAAACTAAAATTGAAATAAAAAAAACAACAAACTCCCATGGGCCTTCACCTGAAGAACCCACTACGCATGTGCGAGAAAAGGGACTGAGTTCCGACCGCCCAAGAGAATATCTCAGCCATTTGAGTTTAGGCCTTAACTGAGTGCAGTCGCTTCCTCAATTAGGGTGATATCCCCTTGCCACGGGTGACTATAATGGATCAATAAAACCTAAGTTATAAAACCACCTTCTGCCTTTGTCTCTCTCTTTTTTGTTTCTTAAATTCCTTTTTTCAGCGTGACAACCAAATGAAATGGGGTAAAAAGCGAAGACCCTAATAACACGAAACAAGAGTATCCAGCTACATTTAAACCTTAAAACCTATTGCTACCCCATACTCAACAAGAAAAGCGCTGTTGAATTTCTCTGTTGGATTTCTCTGACCTGTGGAAATAACTGTCTGAAGCTTGAATAGAATCTGCTGAGCTTATATAAAGATTATAAACAAAGAAAATGAATCAATGCCCACTGATACATTACTTGGATTCCCCAGTGTTCTTTGTTTCATCACCTTATCCAGTTTTTCTCTCTCTGAGATTTTTAATGCTTTTTCATTCATTTCAATATTAAAGTCCAGTAATGTTGAAGGACCAGTTCGGTAATTTATGATGAAGTGCATCCGGTCTCCTGCCTCAAAAACCGCTACCCAGTGACTATCAAAATAACAACCCCAGCTCGTCGTAATTCTTGTTTATTTATCGTAATTTGTCGTAATTCTTGTTTAGATATGAAGATGGATATATAGTTTTGAATAGACTGAGATAGATAGATAGATAGATAGATAGATAAACAAACAAATAATATAGATAGATACGAACAAATGGAGATAGATAGATATTTTCGACAAGTAAATGTATTTGGGGGGGGGGTCGTTTCTTTTTTTTGTCGTAATTATTGTTTATTTAAACTAAAAACAAGACATTAAACAAACATGAATAACAAAAAATCTTAGTTTTTAAGTAATATAGATAAATATGAACAAATTGAGATAGATAGATAGATAGATAGATAGATAGATGGATAGTTTTGAATAGACTGAGCTGGATTGTTATTTTAATAGTCACCGGGCAGCAACTCTTGAGGCAGGAGACTGGGACGCATTTCCTCATAAATTACCACCAGTTCCTGCAAGCTCACCAAAGTTAAGCATTTAAGCAACAGAAAGTACTGTAAACAACCTGATGTCATAATGACTTGATTCAGCATTAAATGACTTGAAAAATTGATGATATGTTGGCTTTTTCAGCCCATGTTAACTATTTAGTTAGCCTAAACACAAATAGCTACTGCAGTTAACAAGTAAATGCCCTTACCTTACATTTGGAAGCATATTACATGAGGGCACAAAAAGCAAATAATCAGATTTAGGACATTTAAAAAAAAATGAAATTGAGAAATACAAATTTTTTAAAGAACTGAATAAAACTCAGGCAAGTATATGCAAGTGTTATATACAGCGATATACAATTATTTAGCTTTATAGAGGCGTGCTAGTGCTACGGTTATCGTCGAACGAAATGGAATCGGCTAACCGAGTTCAATATTGTATTCTCTATATATCTCTCAGTCTATTCATCTCTCTCTCTCTCTCTCTCTCTCTCTCTCTCTCTCTCTCTCTCTCTCTCTCTCTCTCTCTCTGTGTGTGTGTGTGTGTGTTTTTGTGTATTTAAATTTCCCCATGTTCTCCAACATCAGCCAAGTATCTTCAATTTTCTTAGATCAGTAACATTGATGTGAAAATGCATTATATTTAAACAGCACCCCATGAGAAAGCAGCTGTACAGCCACCTGCCACATATCACCCAAACCACCCGAGTAAGACAGACAAGACACGCGGGACACTGATGGAGAAGCAAGGACGAGCTCATAAGCGATGCCCTCCTGTGGAAGCCAACACATGGGCATGCCAGTGTGGGTCGACCAGCAAAGACGTACATTGATCAGCTCTGTGTGGATACAGGATGCTGCACAGGGGACCTCCCGAGAATGATGAGCTATAGGGACGGATGGAGAGAGAGTGTCATGGATATCCATACCAACAGCGCGACATGATGATGAGATCCAATGTTTTACCGCCCTGTCGGCTGGGGCGTTAGAATGCACTGACTGCACTTCTGAAGAGGGGTAAGACTCCCCCCAATGGGGCCACCTGTTGGCCGTGGGTGGCGACCCATGATGCTTAAGGATAGAGCCCACATGGATGAGCAGTTCCTGACATGCAATACTCCACTTTAGCCCTATCTTGGGCTAGACGGGCGGTCGGAGAGGCCCCCTCCGATCAATCGTCTGGTCACGTCAAGCCCTAGCACCTATATGATTTTCCCAATCTTATTTCCCTTATGTCAAGCCCCAACCCCTTTTTATCATATGGGTGCTAGAAGGCGGTGGCTGCGGGTCTACATGTCCTGGGAATGACGTTAAACTCTATCTGATGGTGAGGTTCCAGTTCTGGAGTTTGGGGAATGTGGAGCACCCCTTCATCACCATTGCTCCCTGGCCCACTCTGACCCGGAGTGGTAGTACCTGTTAGGGTCCCATCTATGGGTTAAATAGAAAAATGTATTCATAAAAAAATTGTATTATCCATTAAGAATTGATTTATTTCAAAACTTTATCGGCATTAAATGACCCACTGAGTTGATATGCCATAAAGCAAAACAAAAAAAAAACAACAAAAACAAAAAAAAACAAAAAAATCAACCAATGTTTTAGTTGTAATATTTAATAATTCTATGGTTGAAGAGACAAAAATATAGAACTACTGCAAGTCTAGCCGAAGCCTTCGTATCACATTTTCTATTGGTTTCATATTTTTTTCATCCAAGATAATTTCGCACTTGCCATACTATGGCTTATATTAAAAATTAAATATATAATGTACATTAGAATCAAATCTATAATCTATTGAAGTATAAATCTGTATCTTTATTTAACCAATGCACAGTTTTCAGTAAAACTATTATGCTTCTAGTGCAATTATTTTAGCTGATCTCCTCAAAAACTTTCTGTGACACTTCAATGTAAACATGGAGATTGATACACTCACACCAATACTCTTCACATTCTCATTTGATCAGGAATATATCTAAAAAAAAAATCTACAATTTTCTGTATTAAAAAAAAATCAGCACTGAAGCAAAAAAAAAAAAAAAAAAAAAAAAAGAAAGATATATAAAGATTAAATTATCTTGGCTCTCAAGATGACAGACAGTTTCATAGGCCAAAGTATTTTTTTCTAAGCGTTTTTTTTCAAGATATTTCTAAGCATATTAATCATCCTTCCACCTTGATAGAAAATATTTTTCATCTTCTCAACATTTTTTTTTCTCATTTATTTTCTTTTTATCCATTTTTTTTTAAGAATAGGAATTAACAGTCCCTTAAAATATAATATAAACTGTTTATTTTCCTCGAATGTCAATACTTGACTGCATTTCATAGATTTTACACATGTCTAAGTTTCAGAGAAATGTGTGACACAGTCAAACATCTATCCAATCATCAGTTTCCATTTTAGTTTTTAAGCAAAAATCCTTAATAGGATATTTCATAAGTATGAAAATCACAAAGTGTATATACTACATTCTCGAAATATTGGATCAAATAAAATAGAACTTAGTACATAACATCTGTTGAATTATTTCTGATATATTTATTTACTAAGCTTAGCTTAGATATGGCACAAGGCCAGAAGTATGGGGCGCCCAATGAGAATCGAACTCACTAACAATGGTTTGCGAAGCGAGCTTACTAACCATTACACCACGTGAGGTGCCCAATTATTTCTGATATATTATTTACTAAGCTTAGCTTAGATATGCACAAGGCCAGAAGTATGGGCGCCCAATGAGAATCGAACTCACTAACAATTGCGAAGCGAGCTTACTAACCATTACACCACGTGAGGTGCCCAATTATTCTGATATAAGGCATGAGGCAAATGGTCACTTTTATTTATAGACTCGCCTATAAACACGTGACCCGAGAAGGATTCTTATTGTCCAATCACTGGCACTGCTGCTGCTGCTTCTGCTGTATTAATAGACCCCATTCTGAGCTTATGTCATTGACACTTGGATTCTCTTGGATGACGGACTTACAAAGAATACTATAACACAGGATTCTTATTGGCTTGCTTACTTACTTATTACATCTGGAACTAAGGATGCCGACCAGATACTTAACAACATCCACCTCAGTTTCTCATTTATTTAACACTTTCCCCATGCTTCACAAAAAATTCAAAACAATATATATATTATAGACTCATATATATATGTACATAACATATATATATAAGTAAGTAAGTAAAGTAGTCGGGGCGGCCTAAAGTCGGTATCAGCCAGTCAGCGAGGGAGTCTATCCCCTTTTCAATAGCGCTAGACCAAGGAGATTGTTTTGGCATCTGAGGTGGAGTGCTACACCTACCATCAGCTCCTTACTTTACTGCACAGATCCCTGTGCTACTCATATACGCTGAGTTGGCGGGGACCGGTATTGAACTAGGAACCTTGTGGTTTCTAGCCGAACGCTCTACCGACTGAGCTAACCCGGCCCCTTCCATTGAAAATTAGACTCATGAGATATACTTTATAATCAAAAGAGATATCATTAGGCATTATTCATTACCAAACTCTTCAGTATATATGAAGTAGACAAACAATGTGTTTGAAAATGGCGAAGGCCGACAATTTTTTGAAGATTATGTGCTTAATTAAAGTCATACCTAGTTTGTTAATTAATTAATTATAATTAAATGAATTAGGCGTGCATATCAGTTTAAATGTAAAACATAAACAAATCGAGAAAAAGTTGATCTCTGTATGTACATTTCAGCCTATTAGGCCTCATCAGCAGAGCTATAGACAGGGCAGTGCTTTGTGCGTGATTTGATGGTTAGAGTGTCCGCCTGTCAGCCTGACAGGTAGGGTTCGAATCACGCACAAAGCACTGCTCTGCTGATGAGGCCTAATAGGCTGAAATGTACATACAGAGATCGACTTTTTCTCGATTTGTTTACGCTTTACATTTAAACCGATATGCATGTCTAATTCATTTAATTATAATTAATTAATTAACAAATTAGGTATGACTTTAATTAAGCACATAATCTTCCAAATATATATATATATATATATATATATATATATATATATATATATATGGAAATAGACAAAATATTTTAAAAACGTAAAAGATACCAAATATGGTGTGTTCATATATATACATATATATATATATGTGGAGTGGGGGTAAATAGAAAACTCATTTCAAAAACGATTTTTCATGAATCAGAAAAGTGCTCAAATACTCCAGGGTAGAGCAGGATAAAACCTAAAATAAATAAATGTCTACTCATTACTTTTATTTGCATTTATTTTCACTATAAAGAAATGTTATAATCATGTATGAAAAAATACAATCAATGTATCAATTGTATCTTTTCCTACAAACTGATACTACTGAGACTTATAAGGAGTTGACAAGGCATATATTACATTTACTAGCAAATATATGCAACCAATTAAGTTTTAATGTAATAAAATATTATATTAAACTAGAAAGGCTTATGAAACTAAATAAAAATACAGATAAAAATATTTGAAACACAGTGGGGGTATAATCTAAAAATAGAACAACTGGAACTTGCTCTTACATCACTCCCATCTTTCATTGCTAAATTTCCCGAATTTAATTATTTAGTTAAAATAGGAAGTAAAGAATAAAATGATAGTTTTTTTTTGTTAATGGATTTCTTTTAAGATTTATCCCTGAGATTTTTACTCTTATTCATTAAATTTGGATAAAAATGAAACAATTAGAAATCAATAATTCTAAGCACATATTTAATATAGATTAAATTCATTAAATTTTTAATATAAATTAAATTTTTAATATCAATGGGCAAATTAGCCTTTCCTTTCACACTGTAAACTGCTATTTTATTGTATATATAAAACTATTTTGTTGTATATATAAAAACAATTCCATGTTATTAGTATGTAGATAAGGTCAACAGTATTAATAATGTAAAAAAAAAAATTAATAATTGATGTTTGAATAAGAATAAAATCATGGACAATGTGATGTAAATAACTAATGGGATCGAGACTTGAGTAGTAATATAGTTTTGGTTACAGACAAACACACAATCTTCATTATAATAAGATATATTCATTCTTTTAGACATGTTTAATGAAATATGACAAGTATTGTTTATTCAACTTTTTCTACCCACAAGTAAATTCTGTAAAGATGGATGGAGGACAGATAAAAAAAATAGTTTATTTTCTATCATCTATAATTATCAAAAATGTAAGCTGTCAATGTGTTGTGTTTGGAATCCAGAAAATTGTGCTTGAATTGATATGGATAATTTTAAATTAACATTTTCATCATGTACCAATGACATCATATGTAAACCTAATGGATTTTAAAGATTTATACACACAACAGTGAGAGAACAATTAACTCAAATAATAAAGAATTAAACATGTGAAAACTATTCCAAATCACTACAATGCCTCGTTAAGAAAATGGGGCCAAGAATTACCATCTACTATTCAGTAGAGCATTTGGCTAGAAACCACAAGGTTCCTAGTTTGATACCGACCCTTGCCAATGAGTAGCACAGGGATCTGTGCGGTAAAGTAAGCAGCTGATGGTAGGTGTGGCACTCCACCTCAGACGCCCAAATCAATCCCATTGGTCTAGCGCTATTGAAAAGGGGATATACTCCCTCGCTGACTGGCTGATACCGACTTTAGCCGCCCCGACGAAAAAAAAAAAAAAAAAAAAAAAAAGAAAAAATGATTGTTACATAATCTATGCGGTTGCATAAGATTATTGTCAATCCCCTGTATTTCTAAAGGGATGGCCCTTTTCATATCACGGGCGGGACTTTCCATGGAATGTTACAGAAAGCCCGTGAAATACGTGAAGTCACGTGGGACCTGGTTGGGTCCTCAGTTTCAATTTAGACGTCAGGCAGAGAAGATGTCCTGCCTTAATTGGAACTCACCTGCATACGCGCGCTATGTTTAGTTACATGAAATGTTTAGCTAAGTAAATAAAAGCTTACAAAAATAACACTTTTTGTGGTTGGTGAATGTCTTGGTAACAAGACTGATCTAGAAGAAGAAATGAGTTAAATGCGACCGACCACCAAGACGAAGTCCAGACGCTAGAAGAGATGTTAGAAGAGACGCTACAAGAACTTAAGATATCAAAGACGCCAGAAGAAGAATAGAAGTAAGGAAAGAGGTATACAACATTATGCTGTTCCCTGATACACATATGTGCTAGAAGACAGTGACTGAGGGTCTTGGTGTCTTGGGTATGACCTTAAACTGCATCTAGTGGTGAGGTTCCACTTCCTGAGCTTTTGGAAGTGTGTGGGTACACTTTCATTGTTATTACTCATAGGTTCACTCTGAGCTGAAGTGGTAGTACCTGTTAGGGTCCTATCTATAGGTTGAATATGGTTTCAAAGATGTCTGTGGGAGAGACATGAGGATATGCCATATTGCTACAAACAGGTGGGAGGTACAGAAGTACAGAAGGTTGCTGAAATTACATTAACAATCTGGACATCTACTAAAAAACTCTTAAGTTTATTGAAACAAAATAAAATGAACAATTTTAAGCTAGAAAGTATTGGAAAATCCATAACCAATTATCTCCCCCTGCTGCTAGGGGGCGGGTCACCAACATTGTATGTTGGCGCCAAAAACCAAAAACTTCACTTATCAGGGAGCCGTTACCAACGAGAGACGTAAAAATAAACGCTCTCATCACTTAGCCCAAAAACAGGGCCGACTTATCGAAAAGCAGTACTGGAGGAGAGACGTAAAAGCACCAAGCTCTCATCACTTAGCCCCAAAACAGGGCCCACTTATCACAGAACTCTACAACCAGCTCACTTCTAAGGCATTGTATCAGCATATGTTAAAAGGCCGGTACAATTGCACACTTACAGAATGACGAGAAACTACCGAGATGAAGCGTCTTATCAACATTTCCTACTGACGAAAAGCATACACTGTTATCTCCATTACTCCAAGAAAATTACTAACTCAGATTAGTCTCATAGCAAATACCATTAAAATTTGCAATAATCTTATGTAATTTTTGTCAATACAAGTGTCTGCATTTACTTTCGTGTTTGTTCCTTCTTTGTCCGACAAGTTGCCTACAACTACGGAGAAATAAGAGCTCCTTCGAAAACCGTAAATACTCTTAAAAGATAAATTAACTTGGTAAGTGGACAAAATTTGAAGTATAAAATACCAAATCCTCATGCTATTGTAATAAAGCATTCCATCATGGTATAATGGTTAGCAAGCTAGTCTCACTTATCAATGATTACTGAATAGTGAGATAATTACGATCTTGTGTCACGTCTTGACTATAAAGAATGGGTTGGGTAAATATCACTTTGAAAACAAAATTTCATGAAATGGTCTCTTGGATTTAAAAGTATGGAAGAAATTGTGTTTTATAGTTATTGTTGACTTTAATAGTAAAAATCTTTGGACTATGTATTCTTATTCTAAAAATCATTTTCAATGCATTTTTATAGTAAAAATCATTTCCAATCCATTTTTATAATAAAAATCATTTCCAATGTATTTTTAAAGTAAAAATCATTGTCCAATGCATTTTTATAGTGAAAATCATTTTCAATGCATTTTATAATAAAAATCATTTCTAGTGCATTTTATAGTAAAAATCATTTCTAATGCATTTTTATAGTAAAAAATAATTTCCAATGCATTTTATAATAAAAATCATTTATAATGCATTTTTATAGTAAAAATCATTCCTAATGCATTTTTATAGTAAAAATCATTTCCAATGCATTTTATAATAAAAATCATTTCCCAATGCATTTTTATAGTAAAAATCATTTGTACAGCAGCAGCAGCAATCAGCAGCAGTGATTTATGACAAACAATTAAGAGCAGTAATTAAAGTTTTCTTTTTGTGTTCGATGTGCTTTGCTGGTCCTGCAAAGATGTCTTCAGACAATGGCTGAGAATTTAATTGAGATGTGGCAGTTGGAAAAAATAATGACCACACCAGCTGAAAGTCCCTCCTAGCAATAGAGTTTGCAAATTATTTCTTGCTGATACCTCATTTGATATTGATGTTGCAATTTCTTGGACAATATCAGCTCATAATGCTTTTTCAATTATTTTTCTCTGGATTTTCATCTAACCATTTTTTGTTGTTTGTTGTTGTCGTTGTTGTTTCTTTTTTCAAACTCAATCCTGCAATTGCAAACATCCTTCAAAGCCACCTGCTACATTAGAGCAAGTTTCTTCATCAATCATGGTTAGAGATAATTTAAATGCTATGAGACAAGAATGTTTTCATTGTGAATCCGATGAGAAAATAAAGCGTGCATTAAAAAGTATTATTCGAATTAGTCTTGCTGAAACGTTGAGTAATGATGATGAGGTATTCTAATGATAGTAAGGAATGGCATGCACTTTGTGTGATAATTGGATGTGAAGGGAAAGTTAGTATTAGTTCATCATAGAGATATATACATCTAAGTTTGCACTTATAGGGCAGTCCTGCTTGTAGCCACTGAAAAACTGTGTTATCACACCTAGTTAGCTGCTGATGAGGGGGGTATCACATATTGTATTTATTACACATCATATGATGAAAAACAAAAAAAAATACATCTGAGTTTGCACTTATCGCATGGTTAGGGATCTAGATGTTAATCATTATCAAGAGTACTTACAGGTTTCGAAGGAGCTCTTATTTCTCCGTAGTTGTAGGCAAATTGTCGGACAAAGAAGGAACAAACATGAAAGTAAATGCAGACACTTGTATGGACAAAAATTACATAAAGGTTTTTGCAAATTTTATTGGTATTTGCTACGAGACTTATCTGTGAGTAGAGCAGAGTTCTTGGAGTAATGGAGATAACAGGGGTATTCTGTTTGTCGGTAGTTTCTCGTCCTTCGGTAAGTGTGCTATTGTACCTGCCTTTTAATGTATGCAGATACAATGCCTTAGAAGTGAGCTGGTTGTAGAGTTCTGTGATAAGTGGGCCCTGTTTGGGCTTGGTGATGAGAGCTTTAGTTTTTACGTCTCTTCTATCTCTCTCCCCGTTACTGCTATGCGATAAGTGGAGTTTTTGGTATTTCGCCAACATCATATGTTGGCGATTCGCCCCCTAGAGGTAGGGGAGATAATTAACTATGGAATTTCCAATATTATTACTATGCTAAATCTGATTCATTTATTGTTTAAATTGAAATGGAAAGCAAATTAATTGTGCAGAACATCATTACTTCCCAGAGGATGATGATGTTGACACTAATCTACAGTCTAAGGGGATTATACACAAGAATGAAAAACTAAATTAAAACCCGTTGGCCTCCATCTGTGGGTAAATAATAGGGCAGACTGAGATCTTTAACTCATTTAAAGACAATATTTCAAGCTTGTTGCATATTTGTGTGAACATTTTGGTGTGTTTGCTCAAAAACTGTGTAAATTTTGTGTTTTAAGACATTATGTAAATTTATAGAGACTTATTTTTATTCTGTACAAATATAAATAGAACACCCTGATAAGTTGTGTTTAGAACTCTTATATGTAGTATTTACCCAACCCGTTTGTCACGGCTTGGATATGACACAAGGTCGCAAGTATGAGGCATCCATCTCTAATATTATTGTTTTATTCTCCAACGTATCAAAATCAATCGTATGAATGATTTATTATAGAACCAATTAAATATAATTAAATAAGTGTAATCTTTTTGTATACGTTCTTAGTTAAATTTGGTTAGTCTTTCTAATTTAATATATTTAAATAAAAATTGAACACATGTTAAATTTAAGTTAAATTTAGCTGCACAAATTCTAAAAGTAAGAACATATTATACACAATAATCTTTTTTCCCAGAACTTCATAGTCCCAAGTTAGAGTAGTTCAAGTATCATAGTAGCGAATGGTACATAATACATAATATTAAAAAAATTAAAATTTACATTGTTTAAAAAATTAAATATTAATAATATTTAAATAATAATAATATTTAAAATATTAAAATTAATATTTAAAATAATATTTAAAATATTATTTTAATAATATTATTTAATTTTAATATTATTATATAATTCAATATAAGTAAAAATAAATATTAATAATATTTAAAAAAAACTAAATATTAAATTTGTTTAAAAAATTAAATATTAATAATATTTTAAAATATTAATATATTCAAAATATTAAAATTAATAATTTAAATATTATTTAATTAATATCATTTAATTTGATATATTAGTATAATTCAATATAAGTAAATTAAAATTAATAATATTTTAAAAAACTAAATATTAATTTGTTAAAAAATTAAATATTAATAATAATTTAAAATATTAATAATATTTAAAATATTCAAATTAATATTTAAAATATCATTTTAAATATATCATTTAATATTTATATTATTAGTATAATTCAATATAAGCTATATTACAATAAGAAATTAAGAAACTAATATTATTAGTTATAATTTTTAAGATTACAATAAAAAATTTAAAAATATTAAGAAATAAGAAAAAGTAAGAAATATAAGAAACAATATTTCTGTATGAGAAATATAAGAAACAATATTTCTGTATGAGAATATAAGAAACAACATTCTTGTATGAGAATATACAAACAACATTTCTGTTATGAGAAAAGAAAACAACATTTCTGTATGAGAATAGAAGAAAAATTCTGTATGAGAAATATAACAACACATTTCTGTATGAGAAAGAGAAGAAACAATATTTCGTATGAGAAATATAAGAAAACAATATTTCTGTATGAGAAATAGAAGAAACAACATTTCTGTATGAGAAATAGAAGAAACAATATTTCTGTATGAGAAATATAAGAAACAACATTTCTGTTTGTTAGAAATATAAGAAACAACATTCTCAGAATGAATTAATGTTCCATTCTGTGAAAATGGATCTTTGGATAATTCCTTGTTTTCATTTCACAAGAACGTTTCCATTTGAAGAATTAATTGATTTTCTTTGGGTTGAAAGACAATGGACTCTTCCCTGCAATTGATAAGTTTAGAACATATTTTCATTAGAAGCTCTCTATCAACATCTTTTAAATACACTGGACTTTATATTATCACCACAAATGACAGTTTCACAAAGTGGACCAACTTCAATAGACATCAAAATGATCATGGGTTTCTGTCAGTCATCAATAAGCAGTTCAGAAAACCCGTGAACTATTTGAAACAGAGAACAACAGATAATGGTCTTTGATAGGTCAGCTAAATTGCTTAAATGCAATAATAGACTTGATATTGCCCTTGACAGCTTTGATTTTAATATGTCCCATGACAGAGCTACTGTAGTTTGCATTTCAAAATTAAAGTAATCAGTATAGTGATTCATTGTAGCTGGACATTTAATATTTTTTAAAAATCCAACATAGAATATTGTTCCCTTGGGGGCTTCTCTGTTGAAGTCTTTATATGCTTCCCTGATAAAATGTCTCAAGGGCTCACAATGTTTTGTGGATTCAGAAAATTATTAGCAGTTAAGAAAAATTGAAAGGATAAATATAATGATGCCTTGAAAATAAACTGTATAATAGACAACAACTAGTCATGCTTCTAATAATTTATAATATCCTGATGGAGTGGTGGATTAATTATTTTAGACTGATTGATGATCGATTTTAATGGCATACCAATCTCTCTGGGTTATTCTCTACCTAGGAATTGCCTACATTTATATTACAGTTTTGTGTAGTTTCTTGAGAGTTTTGCACACGGTTATATGATATCAGGTATTCAATCTAATAGAAAGAAATTGAGATCAATCAGCTGATCACATCAAGCTCTAGCACCTATATGATTGTCCAACCCTATTACCTTTACTGCAAACCCCCAACCCATTTTATCATATATGTGCTAGAAGGTAGTGGCTGGAGGTCTTAGTGTCCTGGTATAACATAAACTGCATCTAATGGGAAGTTCCAATTTTGGAGCTCTGTGTAGTGTGGAGTAGCCCTTCATCGTCATTACTCCCAGGTCTAGTCTGATGCAGAGTGGCAGTACATGTTAGGGTCTGATCTATCAGTTAAATAGAAAAAATGAGTTAAAAAATGTAAGAAAATTTTGTTTCAAAAATAATTTGAATACGTTCATATTTATTTGAATTCATTCATTAAAACAAAGCATTGTGGCATAAAATAACCCAAAAAGGTTGACATGCTGTAAAATCCAACCAACCTAACAAATAGTACCAATCAAAGTTAGTGGGACATGGGACACAGAGGAGAGATAAATAGTGAAATTGAGGGTTTCATGTTAACAGATGGATGAATGCTGACCCAATTCAGAGAAATATTATTTTTTAGTTCAAAATAGTCTAAATAATACAAATAATACTAATTTTAAGTCTCATCTCAAAAATTCAGAGAAATAGTATTTGATTTTAGTTCAAAATAGACTAATAATACAAATAATACTAATTATTAAGTCTCATCTCAAAAATTCAAGAATATATTTGATTTTAGTTTAAAATAGTCCGATATAATCCAAATAATACTAATTATCAAGTCTCATCTAAAAAATTAGAGAATAGTATTTGATTTTAGTTTAAAATAGTCCCAATAATAAAATAATACTAATTATTAAGTCTCATCTCAAAAATTCAGAATAATAATTTGATTTTAGTTTAAAATAGTGCGAATAATACAAATATACATTATTAAGTCTCATCTCAAAAATTCAGAGAATAGTATTTGATTTTAGTTTAAAATAGTCCCATATAATACAAATATTTACTAATTATTAAGCATCTCAAAAAATTCAGAGAATAGTATTTGATTTTAGTTTAAAATAGTTCCAATAATAATACAAAAAATACTAATTATTAAGTTTCATCTCAAAAATTCAGAGAAATAGTATTTGATTTTAGTTTAAAATAGTCCAATAATAATAAAATAAATACTAATTATTAAGTTTCATCTCAAAAATTCAGAGAAATAGTATTTGGTTTTAGTTTAAAATTCTCATATGGATAAACCATTACTTATTGTAATTTATAAACTTTTTTAATTGTCTATTAGTTTAGCTTTTGACATATACAGATTTATATGAAGATGGCATAAAAAAAGTTTGGAGAAAAATTCTTTGGTAGCCTAATGTTGGTATCATCCAACAGTGAGGGAGTCTATCCCATTTTACTACTGCTAGCCAAGGAGATTGCTTTTGTATCTGAGGTGGAGTGCTATGCCTACAATCAGCCCCTTACTTTACTGCACAGATCCCTGTGCTACTCATAAGCTGAGTTGGTAAGGGCCAGTATCGAGCCAGGAACCTTGTGATTCCTAGTCAATTGCTCTTTACCAACAGATCCCTGTGCTACTCATAGCTGAGTTGCTAAGGGCCAGTATCGAGCCAGAACCTTTCGATTCCTAGTCAAGTGCTCTTTACCACACAGATCCCTGTCTACTCATAAGCTGAGTTGCTAAGGGCCAGTATCGAGCCAGGAACCTTGCGATTTCTAGTCAAGTGCTCTTTACCACACAGATCCCTGTGCTACTATAAGCTGAGTTGATAAGGGCCAGTATCGAGCCAGGAACATTTGATTCCTTGTCAAGTGCTTCTTACCCCACAGATCCTGTGCTACTCATAAGCTGAGTTGGTAAGGGCCAGTATCGAGCCAGGAACCCTGCGATTATTCAAGTGCTCTTTACCCTATAGATCCCTGTGTACACATAAGCTGAGTTGGTAAGGCCAGTATCGAGCCAGGAACCCTGCGATTCCTAGTCAAGTGCTCTTTACCCACAGATCCCTGTAACCAGGAACTTGCGATTCCTAGTCAAGTTCTCTACCGACTGAGCTAGAAAACAGCAAAAGTAATTGCATCTATTTTAGCTGTAAAATTATGATTCATGAGAATTTCTTCTGAGAGATAACTATTAAATTCTAATTGTAGAGTATTATCCTTTATCTAATTATTTGCATTTAGGCCACAAACAATTTATCAGTCATATGGAGTCTGATCTCCCTGAAAGTTTAAGTGACAGTTCTTCCATGCTGTGGTTGTATCAGTGTACTGTATGGCTGCATCTCTTGACCCTAACGAGTGCTTGAGAATAAGCTAGATGGGAGCTGCCAAGAATGCTGCGTGCAGTTTGAACAAGTCGTGGAAACAGCACTCACAAGGAAGCAGCTGTACGGTCACTTGCCCTCCCCCATCTCACAAACTATCTGAGTGAGATGGACTAGGCATGCAGGACCTTACTTGAGAATCAAAGATGAGCTCATAAGCGACGTTCTCCTGTGGAAGCCCAACACATGGACATGCAAGTGTGGGGTGCCCAGCAAGGACCTATATTGACCGTCTATGCGCAGATGCTGCTGCTCCGTAGAAGGACCTCCAAGGTGCAATGAGTGATAGGGAAGTGGTGAGAAGATTGTCATGGATATCCGTGCTGCATGCGTGACATGATGAAGATATGATGATGATTATGATGATGATGATGATAGTATAAAAACAATAAGTTAAATAGCTGTAGAATTAGATTACTATAACAGTAATCAAATTTAGGTTGTGCGACAAATTTTATTAAAGGTTAATTTGACACAGTCACTTAGTTTCCTATTTGAGAAGCAACATTTAGAAGTTGAATTATAATTAGTAAGGCTGAAATTAGCCACGAAGTTTATTTGCATCCAAGTTAACAATCTGTCATGTTAAATTTAGATCATCATCAATAAGTTTATTAACGAAGAATTTATATCAGTTTGATTTAATTTAAAATCAGAGCGAAAGTTTTGATGAGCAAGGTTCCTTTGATATTTGAATTGGATTTTTGATGTGCATTTTGCATAGCAGTAATACCTTTGGAAAGGTATGAATTCCACTATGAGTAATAATAGGGCAGAGTGGGCACTTTAATCTTGGTATGGCAACTGATCTAGTAGAAGGAAAACTCTGAATTCAAACCCAAAGCAGCTATTTAGTCAAAAACTACTTTGGAGCTCTCCTCTCCTAGTTAGTATGTTTATTTTGATCCTGGATGAGTTAAAATACATTAAAATTACTTTTTAGAATTAAGAATAGCCATCTTTCTGCTTTTCACTATCTAAAAAAAATATTCGGGAATATTCACTTTTCCCTAATCCCAATTATTCCCCGAGCTCAATTAATGACTAGTATATATATATATATATATATAATCCATAGACACTGTGTGTCGAAGTTTCACGTCTCATGGTGGGAGTTATACACGGCAACTACTTCTGACCTGGAGCGAAATCCGATTGACTTTTCATCAGCCCGGTTCCTAACCTCTCGGCCGTCGACAGCTGCCATTAAGGAAAATGTTTTAACTGATAAATACATACATCGGTGTGTATTTTTACGATCACCAGCAAGATCAAATCTGTAAACAACAGACGTATATACAGGGTGTTCGGGATAATTTACATTATTTATTATTTGGTTATTTTTCTCCGTAGGTTGATATATTGCACTGTATTTCTATCGAAAATCTCTACCTTTTTTAGACAATCTCATTTCAAAGAAACAACAAAAACTTGAATTAAAGTCCACACAAACCAACAGCCAAAAACGCGACCATTATACATTATTACTCCGACCATGATACCATACTAAAAAGAGGCATTATAATTGGATTTTACCTCAGAAGCCTTCGCATATGTAACAACCAACATACTTTGAACAATGAATTCACTTATATTGAGAACACGCTTCGCAAAATCTCTCATATCCAAATCTTTTATACAATACGCTAGACTAAAGCCCTGAAAATACATACTAAAAAACCAATGCACCAAAACACCACCCAAACAAACCCTCATGCATCTACCCGCCCACCTGTGAAATACATATGTATACCTAAACAATATACCACAACACCAATACAAAAATCTGAATAACCTAGGGCATAAAAACGTCAACGCTAACCTCCAAAACAATACGCAACTAAACAAAAAAAAATAAAAATAAAAAAGCCCGACAACACATTCTCATCGTATTTCCATTCTGTCCTTTTACTTTTTCTAATTGTAAATCCCCAACAAAAACTCTTAGTTAACTAGAAGAAGAGAACATGATTCTGTTGCACTATTTCACATTAAATCGACTTGTAAGTTCAGTAAATAGCTGCAAAATTAACACAAACAATAAATGGTTTTCTTTTCCTTCTAAGAGATTTGCTCTTATGGAGTTGTAATTATAAGGTTTCCAGAGTGTATTTATAGTTGAAAATGTTGTTTTCTCAGTCTTGTGAGAGAATGAAAATTATTGGGTTTCTTGGTTTCCAGAGCTGAAGGGAAAATTGAAAAAATAAATATTACAGTTTCTTTCTTTTCTTTTTATATTTGAATTCCATTAAATCAGTAAATATCAAATAAAAAAAGAAAATGAATAAATTTGTTGAATAATGTTTAAAATGCTAAAGATTTCAATTTTGGCGATTTATAAGAATTTCAAACTGAGTGCTAAGCAAGAAAAAAAGAAAGAAGAAATAAAGAAAAAAGAAAAAAAAGAGAAATCCTGTGTTTTTTGTTGCTATAGATCTCTTTTGTGCCTTTTGGCAGTTACAATATCAAAGTTGTGGAAAGTCTTAATCTCGAACAAATACATTGACTAATCACAAGATCAATATGAAAGCATTTTCTTTACTTAAATTCATAGAAAAATACTTTTGAAATATCCATAATTCCTTTTATATATATATATCATAGTATAGATATATATATATATAATAAATACTATATATATATTTGAGAGAATATGTGCTTAATTGGAGTCGTACCTAATTTTTGAAATTATTAATTAAATGAATTCAAAAAGTTAGGTACGACTCCAATTAAAGCACATATTCTCCCAAAAACCTTGTCGCAAAAAAGCCATTCCAAACATACCGTGTTTACAACTTATCAACTATATATATAATATATAATTATATATATATAAATATATATATATATAAGAAATTTGAAAAAGAAGTGTTTCCTAAAAAAATACGATGAATTGATTATCGGACACTTAAAACGTTTCGGTTTATTTAAACCTTCATCAGGATAGATTAATGGGTGAAAGAAATTGTGAATGTTTTTTAAGACGTTACGAAATAAATTCATCTTATTTTTGAAAACTTCGGTTTTTCATATTTCTTAATATTGTCGGAATTTATTATATATATATTCTTTTTGTTGGTGGGGAGAAATGTGCTTAATTGAAGTCTACCTAATTTGAAAATGATTAGTTGAATAATTAATGAATAGGCGAATATATCTTGTCATTAATATTCAAATAATTAATTTATCAATTTAGTATGACTTCAGTTAACACATATCCTCCAAAAAAAATGCCTGCATCCCATATCAAACAAAACTGTTGCCTACTTTCATATATATATATATATATATATAATATATTTTAATATATATAGAATACATATACCACGACAGAACTAATTTCCATCAATGACGCTTCGACCTGTTATCACATATCCACAATATCATATTGAAAGCACTGGGAAACAGGCCAGCTATGCCACAGGGATTGCCACAAGTCAAGGTAAAATATAATTATATATATATAAATATATAAATACAGAATTATTGCATCCTGGTGTCCCTGATGTATAAAAATCTAAAAGACGGCAGTTAAAATGATATCTATGCATCCTAAGTGTTTTCCTTTTTTTCTTCTCACCATTCAAGCTAACTGTGAATACATTTCAATAGTTTCTGAGAAATGAATTACACAGAATAGATTACAATGTAGGGGTTAGAACGGCTTTGTTGTTTCCCAGTTGTAAATAAAAAAACACAATTTATTAGAGCATCTGGGACCCATCAAATTTCCTGAGGATTCATTCAGAGCAAAGTCACTCACACACACAAATTTACTAATTTATGTTAATTTATAAATATGTGTAAGTGTACTATGCATTTGAGTGCAGCATATTAATTGTAGTAATATAACTAGACTGTATATAATATGATAAATATATATTTAATATATGTATAGTAGTAAAATGATCACATATTGGTACTGTGAATGCCGACATATGGTGTTGAATGTTTGTCATAATGAATATTGAACATTTTCTTTATTATTAATATATTAATATTAATATATGGAAATAGGGAGGAAATTATTCGGACCAATATGAGAAGAAATATTTTTAAAAATATAACAAAAACAGTATGTTATGATCGAGGAAAAGCATTTTATTTTGTCCTACATGAACATTACTAAGAGTGTCGCATGAAGATGTATAAATACGAAATACTTAAGTATTTGACACAATAAAATTGTTCTGCCCTGTCATAACATCCTGTGTTTTATATTTTTAAATGCTTTTCTTCTCCATATATATATATATATAATATAGTATAGTTTGCATGTACTTATAAATAAGTTGTACTAAATATCTGTAATTGAACATGTATATTTAGATAGGAATAGTGTAGACATATGTCAAAGAGAGCTGATAACTGTCAGTTTTCTGACCCTATAGGATCTTTCAGACAAGTTAAATATGCATTTATATATATGTTGTGTGAGGCGCAATGATGGGAAGTGTATGTGATGGATTCCAGAGGTTATTTAGATCGCTATATCTTATTATATGGAGATTTGTGTTTTTCTACTGTCTGAACCGAACTATTACATTCAAGTAACAATTCCTGGTTTATTTACGCACCTCTACAGATTTTTTTTTATTTAAACAATCTCAATTATCAAATAAATTGCTCTTCACCTTTTTAATTAGTGTCCATATCTCATGTACAAATAACATGCATTGTATTTATATATACAAAAAATAGCGGTTTGCAGGTGTGAATGGGAAGGACTTAATTTGCATTGATATAAAATGTGATTTTATTAAATATGTGCTTAGTATTAATTGATTTCTAATTGTTTGGTTTTTATTTAATGATATGAAGGCAAAAATCTCTTCAAATGAATCTTAAATGAATATCCATTAACAAGAAAAAATTAACTGTCCATTTTATATTTATTCCCTCATTTAATAAAATAGTTAAATAAGTTAAAATTTCATCAATGAAAGACGGAGTGGGAAGAAGCTAAGTTTCATTTCTATTTTCCTATTATAACCCCCATGCTGTCATATCTTTTTGTCATGCCTATAATTTCGATATCATAGTTCATTACATTAAACTTAAATACTTCACCGAGGGTGCATTTTATATTTGTATAGTTGTATTAATTTTGATAATTATTTCCTCAGATTATGTTAATGTTTTTTAAAACTTATTATTACATAGTATAATGTACCCCTCTGTTACAAGTATTTAAGTTTTAATATGTAATAAATATTGTGAGACACATGATGTAAATGGACAAATATAAGTTCAAATCTTTGAAGCAGGCCTTGTTTGGCATTAGGCCATACAGCCTCAATACCCTCAGGAAAGATATGAATCCAACTATTCTCACTCCAGTATGGGTAATAGTTAGGGAGACTGGGCCCCTTTAGCATTGTTAGGCAGACAGTCTAGGAGAAGAAAAATCATATTAATTTTACAATCCATAAACACGATTTGGACGATCTGTCATGCAGAAGGTTGGTATATATATATATATATTATATATATATAATATATAGAATAAATAAATAGATGTTTGGTACATGCAAATTTGTAAACTACTAAAAGTAGAGGATGTATGTAAACATGGGAGTATCTCTCTCTNAAACGAGAGAGATGAAGATACTGTGGCTGATGTTGGAGAAATGGGAAATTTAAATACACACACACACACACAGAGAGAAGAGAGAGAGAGAGAGTGAGAGAGAGAGAGAGAAGAGAGAAGGAGAGAGAGAGATATGGTATTGAAAGAGGATGAGAGTATATAGATACAATATTGAACTCAGTTAGCCAATTCCATTTGTGCGTTTGACGATAACGTAGCACAACACGCCTCTAATAAAGCTAAATAATTGTATATCGCTGTATAATAACACTTGCGAACTTGCCTAAGTTTTATTCAGTTCTTTAAAAAATTTGTATTTCTCAATTTCATTTTTTTTAAATGTCTCCTAAATCTGATTTATTTGATTTTTTGTGCCCTCGGTAATATGCTTCCAGAATGTGAGGTAAGGGCATTACTTGTTAACTGCAGTAGATATTTGTTGTTTAGGCTAACTAAATAGTTAACAGTGGGTGAAAAAGCCAACATATCATCAATTTTTCAAGTCATTTAAATGCTGAATCAAGTCATTATGACATCAGGTTGTTTACAGTACTTTCTGTTGCTTAAAATGCTTAACTTTGGTGAGTTTGCACAGGAACTGGTGGTAATTTATGAGGAATGCGTCCCGGTCTCTACTGCCTCAAGAGTTGCTGCCCGGTGACTATTAAATAACAACCCAGCTCAGTCTATTCAAAACTATCCTCTCATCTATCTATCTATCTATCTATCTCAATTTGTTCATATTTATCTATATTACTTTAAATATAGATTTTTTTTATTCATGTTTGTTTATGTCTTGTTTTTAGTTTTAAATAAACAAGCAATTACGATAAAAAAAGAAGCGACCCCCCAAAAAAATACATTTACTTGTCGAAAATATCTATATATCTCCATTTGTTCGTATCTATCTATATTATTTGTTTGTTTGTTTATCTATCTATCTATCTATCTATCTATCTCAGTCTATTCAACACTATATATCCATCTTCATATCTAAACAAGAATTACGACAAATTCCGATAAATAAACAAGAATTACGACGAGCTGGGGTTGTTATTTTGATAGTCACTGGGTAGCGGTTTTTGAGGCAGGAGACCGTGATGCACTTCCTCATAAATTACCGAACTGGTGCTTCAACATTACTGGACTTTAATATTGAAATAATGAAAAAGCATTAAAAATCTCAGAGAGAGAAAAGACTGTATAAGATGATGAAACAAAGAACACTGGGGAATTCCGAGTAATTGTATCAATGGGCATTGATTGTCATTTTCTTTGTTGATAATCTTTAATAAACTCAGCAGATTCTATTCAAGCTTCAGACAGTTAATTTCCACAGGTTCAGAGAAATCCAACAGAGAAAATTCACACAGCGCTTTCTGTGTTGAGTATGGGTAGCAATAGGTTTGAGTGTTTAAGGTTTAAATGTAGCTGGATACTCTTGTTTCGTGTTCTTAGGTCTTCGCTTTTTTACCCCATTTCATTGGTTGTCACGCTGAAAAGGAAGGAATTAAGGAACAAAAAAAGAGAGAGATAAAGGCAGAAGGTGGTTTTATATTAACTTAGGTTTTATTGATCCATTATAGGTCACCCGTGGCAAGCGGATATCCCCCTAACTGAGGAAGCGACTACATACATCAGTTAAGGCCTAAACTCAAATGGCTGAGATATTCTCTCTTGGGCGGTCGGAACTCAGACCCTTTTCTCGCACATTGCGTAGAGGTTCTTCAGGTGAAGGCCCATGGGGAGTTTGTTTTTTTTATTTCAGTTTTAGTTTAGTTTTATTTTAATCCCAACATGAGCAAACAAAGGAATGATTGATTTTAAGAACATGTCTATTGAAGTCAGTTAGTCTACTGTTGGTTTTAATAACAGCAGCTAAGTACAACTGAAGCAGTGTCCAAGACAATCGGTATAAATAGGAATCAAGAATGATCTATCCATGAATCTGGGTGATTTGAGTGATTCCATTCCTTGAGTTCTGATTGGCTGCTTGACTGCTTGATTTGAATGACATTGTGAATGTCATTTTGCAGTGGACTTTGTAGAATTCGGGTTTGTATTTCAGTTACAACCATTTGTTGCCTTGTCTTCCCAGTTCGACGGTAATTGGAACTTTAATTATTCTTCAATGTCAACCCATCCAGGGTTATTTTATGCCTAGAAGTTAAATAACTGTGTACATTATACATTTATATTTAGATTTTTTGTGTAGATTTTTTATGTTTTTTTTCCACATGGTTATATGGTATTGAGTATTCCAATATAGTACAAATAATTTACAAAAAGATCTATTTGACCCATAAATGGGAGCCTAACTACATCCGAGTCACAGTGGACATTTGATAAAGATAACAATGAAAGGGTATACCATATTTCCAGAACGAAGCCTCACCAACAGATTGCCTGACTGGAGTCAAGTGGTCTACGAGCGATCCTCGTCTCACGCTCCATGGGGTGTGTTTGAAACAAGATGGCGACGGCAAAATCTCGCCTGTCGCGGATGTCGAGTCGGTGGTGCCCCGTTCGCACACGCCGCCGCGTATGCAACGAGAAGCCATGCCCAACGAAGACAGTAAACCGCCCGCCGAAACACAAACAGCCGCCGCTACTAGCGACTACTATGGCAGGCTCCAGTGGAATGAAAAAAGAAAGCTTTCATAATACCGTGGCGACACGGTTTATATAAAGCATAAAATCCACCCAAGGGGTCACCTGTTCGCCTTGAGTGGTGACCTGTGATGCTTAAAGATGGAATTAAAACAAGATTGTGGCAACGACACTAGTTGTTTTTATCACTCAGACATTATGACATAGAAAAACATCACACGATCACAGAAGTACTGTTTCAACTCCCGTGTAGGAATAGCTGTGTACAAGCTGTGAGAAATAATATACAGGTACACAAATCAAAGTAACAAGGGAAAAGCACATGTAACCTTAACCAAGTTTATTAACATTTAAAACACAACTACCGCCCTGTCGGCTGGAGCATTAGAATGCACCGACTGCACCTCTGCAGAGGGGTAAGACTCCCCCAATGGGGCCACCTGTTGGTCGTGGGTGGCGACCCGTGATGCTAGATGATAGAGCCCACGTGGATGAGCCGTTCATGACATGCAATACTCCACTTTGGCCCTATTTGGGCTAGACGGGCAGTCGGAGAGGCCCCCTCCAATCAATCGGCTGGTCACGTCAAGCCCTAGCACCTATATGATTTCCCAACCCTATTGCCCTTATGGCAAGCCCCAACCCCTTTTTATCATATGGGTGCTAGCAGGCGGTGGCTGTGGGTCTACATGTCCTGGGAATGACGTTAAATTCTATCTGATGGTGAGGTTCCAGTTCTGGAATTTTGGGGAATGTGGAGCACCCCTTCATTACCATTGCCCCCTGGTCCACTCTGACCCGGAGTGGTAGTACCTGTTAGGGTCCCATCTATGGTTTAAATAGAAAAATGTATTTATAAAAAAATTGTATTATCCATTAAGAATTGATTTATTTCAAAACTTTATTGGCATTAAATGACCCACTGAGGTTGATATGCCGTAAAACAAAACAAAACAAAACAAAACATAACTAGACACAACAATATAATGAATACTGGAAGACAATACTTACAGTTATGTATCTCCCTCGCTGCAAGGATGCTCCGATGCTCCGATGCTGTATATGACTATGCTCCCTCACTGAGGGGTTTTCTTCAGTCAGTGTTGACTGAGTGGTGAGAGCCCGATTCTCCAAGGCTTACTCGTTGGGACCAAAACCATTTAAGAGAAAGTTCTTACCACCTGATAAGGGACGTTAATCTTACTACTTCCTGTCTCCTGGGCACAGGTGAGATCTAGCCCCTAAACCAGTATCAGGTTTTATTATACTCATACCAGCATGGGTAGTCAGATCAGTGAGAAAGACTGATTAATCTTTACTGTCAATAAACCCCCTTCATTCTAACTGTTCCTCCACCTTACTAGACTCACTGTCGACTTGACCTCACTTCTTGAGAGTCGCTACTTTTCTTCCCACTTCAAACTCTTAGTCTCTCTTTCAATTTGTTGAATAGAATGTCAGTTTTCTATCATTCTCGTTTTTCTTCTGGCTCCAATCTCACGGAGGTGGGAGCATATCTTTTTCTGGTTCTAGTATTTCTTAAACCCTTTGGAATGTTCTACATTTCACAAGAAAATTTGAAGATTCTAGTTTTATCGATTTATTTGGACTTAATTAAAAGTAGTCATTCACCCATGACTAGCTAACCTAGAGGCAACTTGCTCTGACCTGACTTACTTAGGAATCAAAAGGCTATCTCCAACTCTCTGTCTCCTAAAAACATGCTTTTCATTCTCTTTTTCTTTTTTCTCTTTCCCCAGGAATTAGATTCCCTTTTTTTTCTATTCAATTTAAATTTACTTTAAGCCATCCATTACATTAAATTTTCTCCTTCATTCTTCCAAAAGCATTTACCAACCAGCAATTCTAAAGAAGAATGAAGAAGTAAAACAATAGAATTGAATATTTCTTCTTTATTGTCTTCATGTTGGCCTTGTCTTCAACTCTGCTAGACAGGCATCTGATTAAAAAAAAAAGTATACAACATGGAGAAGTGTGTATAGCTCTGCTGTCAAACCTTTTATAAACGACTGCAGCTGTTAGAGGTCAGAACTCATATTCTCTGGACTCTCAATAATCTAGAACCTATATTGACAAAAAAAAATAATTGATTGGACTGGATAAACATATTGAATAAAATATAGAAGACTTCTATGATTGAATATCAGAATATGAAATCATTTGTCACTTTCATCTTCTGACAGTTTCTTATGTTGTTTCAGGTAACCAATTTTGATTAAAAAAAAAAAGAGACTATGTTAGAAATTCATTGCAGAAAGCCACTTAGATCTCTTGTCAATGCTTTTCCATTACAAAAGCCATTGAGATCTCTGTTCAATGTTTTCTTTTTTATAATTAGAATTTGAAATATAATGGCATTATGTATTCCTATCAGGACACCCAATCTACAGAATCAAAAGATAATGAATCGATTTTAACAGCATATAAACATATCGGGTTATTTTATGCCTAGAGGTTAGGGAATTGCATTCGTTGTTAATTTAGGCTTACATCTTTTATATAGTTGTTTTTAGAGCCTTTTCCACACAGTTATTTCTCAAGTAATACAATTAATTTTAACGCAGTTTTGTGGTTTTACCTAATTTCAATAATTATTTGGCTTCAAGTACCTATTTCTATTTATTAATAATAGTCATTTGTTTGCACAAAATTATATGGTTTCAAGTAACTAATCCTTAGTAAATAATCATCGCTTCAAATGACTATTCTTAATACAAATAATACAAATGAATTGATGGGACCCTAACAAGTACTACTACTCCATCTCAGGGTAGACTTGAAATTAATGGCAATTAAGGGGTACTCTACACTCACAAGAGATCCATAACTGAAGCCTCACAATCTGATGCAGTTTAGTGTCAAATCCCAGCTGTGTTAATTATTATTCTATTAATAATAGTTAACACAGCTCAACACTTGTACCCAGCTATGGTTAGTGGAATGAGAACAGAATACCCACATGGACTGAATAAAGGGTTGGGCTCAAAGTTCTGTAATGGCTCCCGATTACGACAATAGGGTTCCCGAGTTCGAAAAGAAGGTTCCCAAGTTTGAGAAGGCTTTCGAATCCAACAAGAAATAACTGAAGAAGACCAGTGGGCACATCGGCTGAAACATTTTACTCATAACAATAAAGATGAGAACAATAGTCCGAATAATCCAAATAATACATATTGAAACTTATCTAACGTATAGAGTTTTATGAGAAAATCCTTTACAAACAAGAAATAGTCATTTTTTCAGTATCAAGAGGTTAACTAAAAAGTTTACAAATAAATAAATACCTACAATTTTTTGTAAAATGTGTGTGTAAAATATTCAAAATAATTATTTAATCAATAATTAATAGATGCAACATTATCGAACATTTGGGCTATCTGCCCCTTAATCAGTTCCTGGAAGTCCAAACAAAGAGCGCCCTAAATCTTCAGAACAGTATCGGCAGGCACTGAGGTGAGAACAGTATCGGCAGGCACTGTGGAGAGAACAATATGGGCAGGCACTGAGGAGAGAACAGTATCGGCAGGCAATGAGAACAGTCAACCACCCGTGAGGTCAACGGGGAACTCAACAGCAACAGAAGAGCTTTAACTCCGGACAGGATCAGACCTGGAAATCAGCAGAACAGCTCAACAGGCACCAGACAAATTCTACTGACAAGGCAGCACTTTGAAACGAACAATGACAATACAGACTATATTCTCCTCATAAGAAACCATCAAGATACAATTCTACAAAGCTAAGTAACAAGTTGTCACTTGCATTTAGCTTTTCTACATCCACCAACCGAACGTATTATGTTTCTATTATGGGGGGTTTGGCCCCCTATTTACGTGCATGTGGAATTGGATACATTAAAATAATTAAGTTTTCTAAAAAGAAGTAATTTTAAAATTGTATAAGCTAAGTTTAGAATTATGTAAGCAAAAGATAATCGAATAAATATTAGTTTAAAAATATTTTAGCAACAATATAAACAATGGTTTAAATTCCATTGAAAATATGTACGCCATCGGAATGTAACAAAATCATCCAATAATTTATGTCATCAAAATTCCACAGATACCAAAATCATTCGATATTGCATCATTGCAAATCACCTGATATTTGATGAATATTTTAGCTTAAGGAACAAGTAGACACTTACAAAACAATTATAAAAACACCCATTTTGCTGAAAAACTTCAGTTGGGGCGAATGCCCCCTAGCTCGACAGACGGAGCGAAAGCTCTCCCTAATTCGACACAATTGGGAGAAGTCGCTGTCCGAAGACACAAAATATAGTATATCAGGTCTGTCTCTTATTTTCGTTTCCTATTTTCTCTCTCTCCCTCTCAACACAACAAGGTTCAATCACAGACATTGTTTTATCAAAACTGCTACAAATTTGACAAGTCCAAACGCACAAATAAAAACAATACAGACACATACAGTCGGCAACATTGCTAAAAGAACAATTGAATATACCAATTGTAAATTAATGAATATGAAGTTGTTTATTGTATAAATTTTATCTTCTTCTTTTGTTTTCTACAGAAACTACATTTCCGTAGTCTTATACATTTAAATTGTGGGGATCAAAACTCGGATCTTCAACTACACACTCACCAAAAAATCCGGTCGCTACACTATGTTGCTGTGGACTTTTATGAACTCTTTTGCACACAGCTTTGAACATACACTTTGTGAACACTTCTTATATTGCACCAATAAATTATTAACCCAATTATATACATTATAATTGCCTTGTCTCTTTTCCCTTAACACAGAACTATTATTTCTCCCAAATATTTCTTCTAACATTTAATTTGAGTGGGACAGAACTAAATTTCCATTTCAAATTGTTTTATCTCTTTACTCCTTTAATGAATTTATTGATTTTACTTACTTATGGTACACACTTTAATCTCCCATTCTCTCAGGCAAAATCTTTCAAAAATTCATTTTTAAACTGCCCGGAGGTAGTTTTTATTTTTATTTTTTTGCTAGTTTGCTTAAAGCCATCCACAAATGCTTTCCATGCTGAATATAAGGCCACTCAAGATTGGATTATAAAAAAGTTTGATTTAATGCAGTTGGAATCAAGATTTTTCTAGCAATTGTATAATGATGGCTAAATTATGACATTAGTTTATGACAATGAGGTAAATAGAGAATTCTCTGCAGGAAAATATCGAATTCTCCTGGATTTGTGGATATTTTCAATCTGAGCAAATCAACGCTGATTTATTTATCGTGAAATTTATCTTGTATTTTGAATTGAAATCGTTGTGGATAACTTTATTATGATTATCTGTATCGAACAAGCAATAGATTCTTGTCCTTAACTACCTGGATATTCAAGTAATTTGACAAACTGCCTTTCTAGAGAAGACATTTGATTATTTCAATGATCAATTTTGTTATAGAAATTATAATTTTTTGTTAAGGTATCTTTGTTATTGTGCCACAATCATTCTTTGTAATTTGAGTAAACTAAGCAACTAATGTTATGGCTGAGTAAATTTTGGAAGTACTAATTAAATATCCAATAAGGACTGAACTTTGGTTATTTCATGTAGTAAAATAATTAATAAGCTGTGACAAGAAGATTCAGCCAGCCGATAAAAAAAACCGATACCAGTTTGTGTATAGGAAAAGCATGGACTGCTATAAAAGGATTATCCATGTTACTTATATAAGTAAGTAAAGTCGTCGGGGCGGCCTAAAGTCGGTATCAGCCAGTCAGCGAGGGAGTCTATCCCTTTTTCAATAGCGCTAGACCAAGGAGATTGTTTTAGCATCTGAGGTGGAGCGTCACACCTACCAACAACTCCTTACTTTATCGCACAGATCCCTGTGCTACTAATACGCTAAGTTGGCGAGGACCGGTATCGAACTAGGAAACTTGTGGTTTCTAGCCGAACGCTCTACCGACTGAGCTAACCCGAGTCCATGGTATTGAGAATTCTGAGGTATGGGGGCTATCGTCCTTATCTACGAGCCTCTGTTTCGAAACAACCAATCACAGGCTAGAATACTTTGGCGGCAAACCCAAAGTGGGAAATTCTTCCCTTTTTCTGCTCGATCAGCATCGAAGACGGACCACAAATTGAACGTCTCTCATATTCAGCATTACAACAGATAAGTCATAACAGGGTATCCGATAATTCACCCTACCTCAGGAGTCAGCTAAGTTTTTTTTTTTTTACAAATTATATACATTTGTGCAGACGCACTAAAAGTTCGCAACCTTATTGTTATATATATATATATATATATATATATATATATATATATATATTATATATATGTATATATATTGTAATACATGTCTTTTATTCCTATTTCAAGTTGTTCGTTTTATTCTTAACTCATGAGCTGTATGTCACCATTCGTGGTTAAAACTTTATACTTTGCAAACTTTTAATGCCTCTGCACAAATGTATATAATTTGTAAAAGACTTAGCTGACTCCTGAGGTAGGGTCAACCATAAAGGTAAAACTTATTAAAGAATAATGGTTTAGTTAACTATCATTGCCTCAAACAGAATAGATATACCTAGAACAAACCCTGACGAAAGTGATAATGACTAGATTTTATTGTCTGAGAAAACTCTAACAGAAATAATATAAAACTAGAAGGCTACTGTAGGGACTAGAACTCTCCTGTGCCTTCGGGGACAGGAAGTAGAAAAGGTAACGTCCCTTGTTAGGTTGGGTGAAGAATTCTCTATATGGTTTTGGTACCAACGTGTGAGCCGCGTAGAAACGAGCTCTTGTCTCAGTCTCTTGTGACTGAAGGAACTTTCCCCTCAGTGAGGTAGTAACAACTGAAGACTCAACCTGAGGAAGATATATGAACTGTAAGTACTGCCCCTGAGTACTTGTTATTTTGACTGTTGTTGAGTTTATGTGTGAATAAATAAGGTTAAAAGTACATGTGCTTTCCCTTTCCTCATTGCATTCTGTGAACTTATATTTTGTTCCTCATAGACTGTAGACAGCAATTCTTACAATACAAAGAATACATAGGAATAGAATAAATGTCCTCATAGGGTAAGATTCTTTGTAGATAGGCTTGTTGTTGGTTGTTGGCATCCTTCCATCTGTGAAAGATGATGGAGTAGTGTCCAAATGGATTTTAAAAAAAACTACGCAGCCTGGATGGGTTGATAAGGAGGGTGTGCTGTTGCCCAAACAGCAGATCCCTCTCAACACTGCTGCCGTGGTCCAAAGGAAAGGTACGAAACAAAACAAATAAAAAAATTCTTTTAAAACAATCAATGAATAATATTTATTGAAAGAGTTAAAAGGTATTGTTTTTGCCACAATGAATGGATATTTTTACCGCCCTGTCGACTGGGGCGTTAGAATGCACCGACTGCACCTCTGCTGAGGGGTAAGACTCCCCAACGGGCCCACCTGTTGGCCGTGGGTGGCGACCCATGATGCTTAAGGATAGAGCCCAGGTGGATGAGCACTTCATGACTTGCAATACTCCACTTTGGCCCTATCGTGGGCTAGACGGGCGGTCGGAGAGGCCCCCTCCGATCAATCGGCTGGTCACGTCAAGCCCTTGCACCTATATGATTTTCCCAACCCTATTGCCATTATGGCTAGCCCCAACCTCTTTTTATCATATGGGCGCTAGAGGGCGGTGACTGAGGGTCTACATGTCCTGGGAATGACGTTAAACTCTATCTGATGGTGAGGTTTCAGTTTTGGAGGTTTGGGGAATGTGGAGCACCCCTTCATCACCATTGCTCCCTGGTCGACTCTGACCCGGAATGGTAGTACCTGTTAAGGTCCAATCTATGGGTTAAATAGAAAGACATGAGTTGATAAACAAAATTGTATTATGCATTAAGAATGAATTAATTTCACAACTTTGTCGGCATTAAATGACCCACTGAGGTTGATATGCCGTAAAACAAAACAAACCAAACCAAACCTAGATATTTTTTATACGACTTAAAAAATATCCTTACTTGTAACTTTTTTCTTTGAGGAGGAAAACATTTTTTTTTAAAAACTTTCAAAGGTAGTTTCTTTTGCTTAAAGATGTGCCACATTTTGACAAAAAAAAATAAAACAAAACATTAAAGTATTTCTTTTTCTTTCGTCTGAAATCTGCACAGAATCAAGAAAGCCCTTGCCATATATCATTGATGCAACTATTTGTAAATTCAACATGTGACACTTTAAGGCATCCTTATCTCACTTTAGAGGAGTCTTTGCATAGGTGCAGCGGCGTTATCTTGACTGCGATTCTAGATTTACTGCAGCATCACTGACTTTGAGTAACAATCTGATAAAGAAGATCAAAGTAGAGTGAGGCATGCAGAAAACAAATATACATTCCAGAATAGAAAGGCAACTTGCAAGGGAGATAATTCCAACGTTCTGAAAGGGTGTCTTTATCTGTGAGGCAAACTGGAGACTCTAATCATTTATTTTTCACTATCAACCTTTTTATTAGAATAAGATATGTTTAGTTTGATTAAATTTTAAAAAGAATTTTTTTTTTAAATTCTTCTATCTTCAAATCTATTTATTTAGTCTAATTTTTGGTTTATTTTTCTGCTTTAATGTCAAAAGTCCCTCCACCACAGTATTAGAATGCAGAATTTTTAAAAGAGTTAGAATTTGAGTATTATCTACATTATTCTGACTATTGTCCTCATCTTTATTGTTATCTGTACAACGTTCCGGCCGATATGCCCTCCGGCCTTCTTCATGTATTTTTTGTCAGACTCAGGAACCTTCTCGGACTCGGGAACATTCTCAAGTCCGACAAGAAATACCTGAAGAAGGCTGGAGGGTATATTGGCCGAAACGTTGTACAGATAACAATAAAAATGAGGACAATAGTCCGAATAATGCAGATAATACTCATCATCAAGCCTCATCTCAAAAATTCAGAGAAATAGTAAGAATTTGATGTTTATATATAGTGCAACACAATTTTTTTGAGAAAAAGAAATTTTAAAATTGAAAAGGACTTGGGTTTTTTTTTCTGTGTGAATAAATACATTTTTTTAATAAGTAGATTAAAGTTTGAATTTATCATTTATTGACCAAAAGTGATTAATAACTTTTTTACAAAATCAAATCACAAAAAGAAAGATAGACAGATTTTGAAATGGAACTGTTATAGATGATCAAATTTTCAAATCTTTCAAGTAATTTTTATACTTATAGTTTTCATTTAATGAGGCCAGCAGCTAACATTTTGTAAATATAGACCATTGAAGGAAAAATCAGGAAAGTGTGTCAAGATCATATGTTGACAGATGATACTATTGCAAAGTGATCTATCAGTATGACCCAATGATGATGATATTTTATATCTATTAATAATAGAGATTCGCTTCCGGATTTTGTCTGTAACAAAAATTACGTCAATGCTTACGTCACATTACCCAAAATCGTCATAACAGATAAATGAATAGAATAAATACACTAAAAATTTGAACATGCAACATTAGACAGTCCTCATTGGTTTTTAAAACAAGTTTTGATAAATACATGACTGGTATTATATATCTATATATAGTTTGTTTTATTTTAATACATATTTAAAGTTTACATTTCAAATTGTTTTATTTTTTAATCCTTTAATGAATTTGATGATTTTACTTACTTAGGGTAGAAACTCACTGTCATTGAATTTTTTACTCCCACCCCTCAGGCAATGTGTTTCAAAAATATTTTTACATCGCCCGGCGGGTGTTTTTTATTTTGTACTAGTCTATTAATAATGGAGATTTGCTTCCAGTTTTTGTCTGTAACAAAAATTAAGTCACTGCTTACATCACATTACCCAAAATAGTCATAACATAGAATAAAATTTATTCTACGATTTTTGGCATGTTCAAATTTTGAGTGTATTTATTCAATAAATACACTCAAAATTTGAACATGCAACATTAGACAGTCTTTATTGTTTTTTAAAACAAGTTTTAATAAATACATGACTGGTATTATATATCTATATATAGTTTGTTTTATTTTAATACATATTTAAAGTTTACATTTCAAATTGTTTCATTTTTTAATCCTTTAATGAATTTGATGATTTACTTACTTAGGGTAGAAACTCACTGTCATTGAATTTTTTACTCCCACCCCTCAGGCAATATATTTCAAAAATCTATTTTACATCGTCCGGAAGGTGTTTTTTTTATTTTGTACTAGTATAAGTAAATGTGTCTCTTATGCCATTCAAATAAGCATACTGTGGCCTGATCTTTTAATTATAGCTCTGAGTTTTTATTCTGGTTTACTTTTTGTAAAGAAAAACATTGAAATGAAAGCCTAAAAGTTAACATTTTTCAGATTTCTTTCCTTTTTATCCTGCGTGTTTCTAAAGAAAATACTTGTGTCTAATACACCGAGTTTCTTCAGCTTGTAACCCAGTGCAGATAAGTGAGTATATTTTCCATCAGAATAAACATGTAGTGGTTGGTCAATATTTGCGTTGTAGACCATTTCTTGTTTTCCCCTTTCTATCCATCTTTTAGTATCTTTTCCCTTAAAGACAAAATCAATTGTGGTCAGTCAGGAGCCAAGTTCTTCTCTCCTATTTTGGTTCAGGAATGGAAACTCAGAGAAAAAAAATAGCAAAAATTGAAACCTTGTTTTGATTTCAGGTTTGTTTAAGTCCCCACTATTTTAAATACCAGCTTTCGAAGATTTTTTTTTTTAGTTACCCATAGAAATGTTTCTTCTTGGCTTGTTTAATGCCTCTTAGATAAATGTATACTTCTCTCTTCCTTATTTCTATCAAAATCATCTTCTTTCATGTTCTCTCTTTTTTTTTCATCATTTTCCCATTTTACTTTTCTCTTTGTTTTCTATTTCCGCCCCCTCCTGACATTCCTACGTCTTTTTCTCTCTTTTATTCAATATCTGTCTCCCTTTCTTAATCTCTGTCAAAGTTTGAAGTTGTTGGTGTAAAAAGAAATGAATCAGTGAATTGAGTTTTGTTTACGTTACCCAATACTTTGACATTATAATATAATGATATTAATAATAAATAATAATAATAAATATAATGATATGAATAACATAATGATATGATATAATATAATATAATATTAATGATATTCAATAATTCAAAATGGTATATGCACAAACTAGAATCCGTCTATAAGATAGAGACTCATAAAATTCTCTGGAATTTTAAGATACAAACAGATCCCCTAATCCCAGCTAGAAGATCAGACCTAGTGCTAACCAATAAAAAAAATTGTCATCTAGTAGATTTCACTGTTCTAACAGTGTTACATAATCTATGCAGTTGCATAAGATTATTGTCAATCCCCTGTATTTCTAAAGGTATGGCCCTTTTCATATCACGGGCGGGACTTTCCATGGAATAGTACAGGAAGCCCGCGAAATACGTGAAGTCACGTGGGACCTGGTTGGGTGCTCAGTTTTCAGTTGGACGTCAGGCAGAGAAGATATCCTGCCTTAACTGGAACTCACTGCATACGCGCGCTATGTTAGTCAGATGTTTAGTTACATGAAATGTTTAGTTAAGTGAATAAAAGCTTAAGAAAATAACATGGTATTGTGGTTGGTGAATGTCTTGGTAACAAGACTGATCTAGAAGAAGAAATGAGTTAAGTGCAACCGACCACCAAGTCGAAGTTGACATGTTCGAAGAGACGCTAGAAGAACTTAAGATGTCAAAGACGCCAGAAGAAGAATAGAAGTAAGTAAAGAAGGGTATACAGCAACAGATCAGAGAGTAAAAATGGAAGATAATGAAAAGAAAAATGTTTGGACTTTGACAGAGAATTGAAAAAGAAAAGTGAAATACGAAGGTAAAGGTGATACCAATTGTGGATTGGGAATTTGGAACATTCCCCAAGAGTTTGGAAAGAAAACTGGAGGAATTGAAAATCAGAGAAAAAAATCAAGACTATCCAGACAACATTGTTAAGAGCAACGTTCCTACTCGCCCGACCTGGCTCCATATGAATTTTTTCTCTTCCCCAAGCTCAAGGGTATCATCAAGGGAACCCGTTTTGAGGATGTGCACAACATCAAAAAGGCCATGACGACAGAGCTACGGAGAATCCCAGAAGAATCCTTCTAGGAGAGCATGCAAGCATTGCAGAGAAGGATGGGAAAGTGCATTAGGCTCCTGGGGAATTACTTTGAATGGGATAACTTGTAGTTTGTAGTTTGGATTTGAAATATAATTTTTGTGATCACAGTCCTGAAATTTTTCTGACATGCCTTGTATGCAGAAGAATCCTGGATACCTGAATAGACTTGCTGTCACAGACTCCTGTGAAATACCACCAGCTAGTGTTGATGCGAAAAACTTGCAAGGAGTGATATAATCTTTGTATTAGTTTCAGAGTTAGAATTTGGGTTTTATTTCAACCAGAAAAGTGAGAATTATAAAATATCTAAAGGCAAGTTACATAACTTCTTTATCTTGTTTATTGCAAAAGTCTCTTTTTCACAGAAGATAATCATAAAATCAATTTTCCATCGTAATTTTTTTCTCTTCAGTCCAATTCGAAAATCTATAGAACAATTTATATGATAAATGTGTTAACTGCATCTATTGTTGGCCTTCAGCAATCATCAAAGGGTGTTTATTTCACGATGGTTTATGTTTCAAGACTGAAATGCATATGAATTCCATTGGATCGGTTTCACATGTGTATAGAACGTGAATTTTAAAGTTTTATTTTATGATTTTAACATTCAACTTTGTGAATAGAACTTGAATTTTAAACTTTTATTTTATGATTTTAACATTCAACTTTGTGAATAGAACTTGAATTTTAAACTTTTATTTTTGATTTTTTAACATTTTCATTCTTTGTGAATAGAACTTGAATTTTAAACTTTTATTTTATTTTAACATTCAACTTTGTGAATAGAACTTGAATTTTAAACTTTTATTTTATGATTTTAACATTCAACTTTGTGAATAGAACTTGAATTTTAAACTTTTATTTTATGATTTTAACATTCAACTTTGTGAATAGAACTTGAATTTTAAACTTTTATTTTATGATTTTAACATTCAACTTTGTGAATAGAACTTGAATTTTAAACTTTTATTTTATGATTTTAACATTCAACTTTGTGAATAGAACTTGAATTTTAAACTTTTATTTTATGATTTTAACATTCAACTTTGTGAATAGAACTTGAATTTTAAACTTTTATTTTATGATTTTAACATTCAACTTTGTGAATAGAACTTGAATTTTAAACTTTTATTTTATGATTTTAACATTCAACTTTGTGAATAGAACTTGAATTTTAAACTTTTATTTTATGATTTTAACATTCAACTTTGTGAATAGAACTTGAATTTCAAACTTTTATTTTATTATTTTAACATTCAACTTTGTTTATAATTAGTTTCCATGATGTTAATCTGAAAGATCAGTTTAAAGGGTAATTTCTTTTAGCGTTTTAATAAGTATTTGAGGGTTATAATGTAATTTCCTTGAGGAAATTAGTTTCTTTCTTGTTGAGTCCATTTGGGATAAGGGTTTCAAGGTATATATATATATATATATATATATATATATATATATATATATATACCAACCCCTCCACAGAATGCAACACAAGGTCAATTTCTTAAGCGGGGTTTAACAGGTTTGAATTCAGAGTTGTCCTTCTCCTATAATGGTCGCCTAGCCAAGATTAAAGAGCCCAGTCTGCCCTGCTATTTACCTATCGCTGTGGGAAGAATTGGATTCATACCTTTCCCAAGGGTATTAGTGCAATGTGAAATGCAAAAAGCTTCATCCAGGAATTGAACTCGGGGCAACGAGTCCATTTCTTATGACTCTAACCATCAGAACATGCGCCTCCAATTTTCAAGGTATATATATAAATTATTATTACTTTTATAATTATTATTATTATTATCATTATTATTATTAGTAGTAGTAGTAGTAGTAGCAGTAGTAGTAGCAGTAGTAGTAGTAGCAGTAGTAGTTGTAGTTGTAGTTATATTATTCATTATATTTATAAATAAAGTGGGATCAATATAAGTGATATATATCAACCAACCCTTCCACATGACTAGGATGTGATTAAAGGTCAATTACTTAAGTGGAGTGTTTGAATTTTATTTCTCTTAGATTAGTAAATGCTAAAAGTAAGTGATAAATTATACATTTGTGCAGGCGAACTAAAGTTTGCAATCCTTATTGTTATTCTGTAATACACGTCTTTTATTCCTATTTCAAGTTGTTTGGTTATTTCTTTAACTCTCAACCTGTCTGCCACATTCGTGGTTAACTCCATACTTCAAACCTTGGAGTACTGTCGTTTCGTGTCTAGTTTCTTTATACATTCTCAGAAGTTCTGGTTAAAGTTTGGCACTCTGACATTTCTTTGTTTCTTTTTTTATTAGGCTTTTTGTGTTTCTTTCTTTTAATCAATTTTTACATTTGTTACTATTAATATCTTATAAGATTAGTTTGCTCTAATCATTGCACTATAATAATTACTTGAACAATTTGGTCTCAGTAAACCCCAACAGATTCCTTCTTTAATATGACTTAGTGATAAATACTAAATCCTACTTTTAAAGTACATCACATTTTTATGAAAGATTTTAATAAAATAAATTAGTCATTGTATTAACAAGAAAAACATGAAATAACTAATTTTTTTAATTAAAATCAAAAACTATTTTAGTATAAAAACGTGCCTTTGGGTTTATAGAATACAATTCTATATTCTATATCAAAATAAGAATAAACACGCGTACACATTTCTTTTCCCAAACTTTAGGGAAAGAAATTAAAACAAACACACGAACACAATCCTTTTCCTAAACTTAAGGAAAAGTGATTAAAACAAATGTTTACATAAAAATCAGAATTGATTGGCTTAGTCTGCGCCTCAAAAAAATAATTACTTTTTGTTCTCCTCTTGTAATTATAAAAGACAGAGAAGAAATCAGCAATGACACAGACTTCATCTCTTTGTCAAACAGGACACACACCCGATGACAACAAACAAACACACAGATCCCATCTCGCGGCCAGATAGAACACGACCAAGAAACAGGTGTCTGAAGGAACGATTCCACTGCCTCAACACAACTAAAACGCTTCTACTACTACAATTAATTCAACATCAGGAATCCGTTTCAGCAAGTCGTATAGACAAAATTAATTCTCATTTCTAGCACACGAATCCGAACTTTTGACTACATAAACATTTCACATTTACCATTACACATTTCTTAACGAACTTTTACATTTTACATTTCGTAACAAACCTTTCCACATCATATCTACGCTATTTCTTTTGAACATTCAATCTTGTTGATTATTGCAAATTTATTCTCCGAATAAATTTATTTGTTACCATTTAATCATATGCATTTGTTTTATCATTTCTCCGTATTTTCTACCTAAACTGTGTCATATTTTTATTCGTCATTTTAATATCATTTGCGAACCCCTACTACAAGGCCTCTACAGGTTGTAAATATACATGAACAAACTTTAAAGAAAAAATCTAATGTAAAAAAGTCATCTGTTGTTTGTAAACAAACAACCGGGAGTTTACGTTGAAAAGCATAAGGTGTTCCTTTTAAAACAGCTTCCAGCTGGGGTGCTTATTGGTCACTTGGTCCAAAGATTTTATATAAAAGAACGTTCTTGAACTTTGTGACTTAATAGGAAAATATCCTAATAACATTTCTGTTTTGGATTAGACAAACCAACCCCACAAGATGGACTAGTCTGAGGACTATTTAGAGCCGAGCTTGCTACAGCTTTAAAGCAACTACTACTTGTAGATACTGTGTACTGGATTTTTATCAGAAAATAAACCTTCTTCTATTATCTATATGTGTGTTGGCCTCCCCTGATTTCAAAGACACAACAATTTCTATGAAGTGCTTCCCTAAACTTCTTTTCAAAAAAGTCTCAAATAAAGAAAAAGATGGATGAAAATAAGATTTTATTCATTTCCTGGTGGAGTTTTTTTCATGACATATATGAAATATTTGATGAGTCACAACAGGTAAAAAAGATTGTTTGATTTGTTCAGATTTGGGGAGCTTCGCCTATATATATATATATTATATATATATATATATATATATATATGTGTGTGTGTGTGTGTGTGTGTGTGTGTATGTGTGTGTGTGTGTGTGTTTGTGTGTGTGTTGTGTGTGTGTGTGTTTTAGTAAACCCAGTTAAAAGTCATAGTGCCAAGAGGTTCCCTTAGAAGGTTGATATAATAAAAAATGTTGTACTCATATTTCTTCTGTGTCATTAAGAGATGTGCTTACCATATATATATATATATATATAATATATATATATATATATATATGCTTAACATTATATATATATAATATATATATATATATATATATAGTGTTTCAAAAGTCACCTACGGTTTAGAATTGAAAAAAAATATGTTGTTACGTATTTATTATTATTTTTATACAACATAAAAAGGCAAAGATCAACTTGCTTCCCTTCTGAAAAATTCTAATTCTTTGATGTTCTTCCTTTTCAGCTTTGTAGAGGTTTTATCTCTTAATATTTTGGTGACTTTGGTATACTCTGCATGCTCTCTCTCTCTCTCTCTCTCTCTCTCTTCTCCCTCTCTCTCTCTCTCTCTCTCTGTCTTCTTCTCTCTCTCTCTCTCAGACACCACAACAACACTTTCTCTGTCTCTCTCTGTCTCTCTCTCTCTCTCACACACACATATAATATATATAAATATTTATTTTAAATATGTAGGTGATTTTTGGTACACACGCCCACACAGACACACACACACACATATATATATGTATATGTGCATACATGCACAATCACACACACATATATATATATTTGTGTGTATGTTAAATATACATATATATACAGATATATATGTCTACGTAATATATATATATATATATATATATATATATAATATATTATATTATATTTTAATTTAAAGATACAAATATATTATATAAGTAAAGAAATAACAAAAGACTTAAAGATTTTGCTTATAGACTATTTCACGGAGCTCCCTGAAATAGACTATAATCCAGAATCTTTAAGTCTTTTGTTATTTCTTTACTTATATATTTGCTCTGTGACTCTAACATTAAGAGCACACATTGAGTTCTCAAATTGCGACAGGTTAAAAAAACTCTTGTGTCGCAAGGAAGATTTCTTCTCTGGACTTTTGGAATTATATATATATATATATATATATTACAAAATATATTTATACATATAGGACAACACTATACATACATACATACATACACATATATATATTATATATATATATATATATATATATATATATATGTATATTCGGCTAAGATAGTTCTAAGTCTACCACACTGATGTGACATAAAACGTTGAAACACAGTGTCTGTGAATGACTATATATATATATAAATATTATATAATATATATATATATATATACCTGAATGTATATAATATTATATATAATATATATATATATATTATATTTTTATTTATTAGTGTACAATACATTTAAAGTGCAACTGCTACCATTGGTTTCTATATTATATATCTATAATATATATATATATATATATTATATTAATATATAAAATACAGACAAAATATTTATATATATATATATATATATATATATATATATATAATGGAAAAGGTGACTTACCGGTGAATATGGCACGACGGTTAGGTGGTGCAGAATTCAGGAGGTATTTTAGCGATATAACAAATACAAAGTGCCCAATACGTAAGTAGAGCAAATTTATAACATATAGGTACAAGTGATACCTACTCGAATATATATATATATACAAACACATAAATATAAACACACACATACACACACACACATATATATATTTATATATATTCATTTATACAAACACACTCACTCACACACACACACACACACACACACACACACAACACATATATATAATATATATATATATATTATATATATATATATAAAGTAGGAAGCGCATGGTGTAATGGTTAAAGTCATAGGAAATGGACTCGTCGCCCCGTGTTCAAATCCTGGATGTGGTAATTGCATTTCACTTTAGCGCTAAATACCTTGGAAAAGGTATGAATCCTACTCTCCCTCCAGCTATGGATAAATAGTAGGGCAGACTGGGCTCTTTAACCTTGTATAGGCAACCGGTCTAGGAGAAGGAAAACTCTGAATTCAAACCTGTTAAACCCTGCTTAAAATGACCTTGTGTCACATCCTACTCGTGCGGAGGGTTGGTATATATATATATATATATATATATATATATATATATATATTATACACATATATATATATATATTATACATATATATTATATATATATATATATATATATATATATATATATATATATATATCCAAGAAGGAAAATAAGAATTATACAATTTTATAAGTGTATATGTGTGTGTGTATGCAAATAAAATTCTCAAGATAATACGTACATGTGTCTGTTCGAATGTATGCACGTATTATGTACATTGTTCAACAGAATTGCTGTCTCCCTGGAATTATCGGCTAGGGTCGAGAAATAAAGTCACAAATGAAATGTGCCCAATTTCCTTCTTTTGACAGTTCCTTGTGGGTTCTTTTTTTCTAAAAATGGTGCATTTCTTTCATGGAAGAAGTGATGCTCACTATTCTTACCATCTAAAAAGCAAGCCAAGCTCAAAAACTAGTATCCCTTTTGTAATGCTTGTAAAAATGCTTGTAAAAAAAAATATATTTGAACAAGGAAACAAAAAAGAAAAAAGATGCCTATTCAATCTGGATAATTTTGAAGATAGTATCGCCTCTGGGCAACCGTTGGCTTTTGTAACTACTTTCACCTTCACAGCCAAGAAAAGTTCTGCTTCGGTTAGAACATGTGCAAGGTGATGCCTGTGCAAAAGATTCTATTTCTTTTTTTGTTTACTGATTGTTACATTCAAGTGAGTTTCTTGCTGGATTACCATGCTTTTCCCTAGATATACTCTTCTTGTTTCTGTCAATCTTGAAGTAGGCTTTTTCTTTTCTTTTCTTTTCTTTTATTTGCTTTTTCGTTTTTCGGCCTTCCTTTAAATTTTTTTACTCATGTTCATCAACATCTGGTCAGGACTGACTTCCTCCCTCCCCAAACGTGATTGATCCTTCTACACGCTCTCGCTTGAAGCCATTACCTTTAAGATATGCATGTGTGGGCAATCTTGAAAGGAGAAAAGTATGGAAGCAAAGAAAAATAAAGAGTTAAAATAACTCTCCCCATTCAAAGTTGGTGGTAGCAGAGTAAACTAATATGGGCAAAAGTGAGAGTGGGTAATGGTAGCCCACTGATTATTTGATGACATAACTCTAGACTGGAAGGAGTCTGTGTTATCATGATAGTATTTCATTGATATATATATATATATATATATATATATATAAGATTTCTGGATGTTTGTTTATTTTAGAAGCATTGTTGAATAAAGTATATATATTAATATTTATATGTTTGCTTGAAGGCAATTACAATGCACATATCGCATAAAATTCGATAATTATAGAAGATAACAATGACAAGTGAATTTCGCAAAGAATTCTTTGCGAAATTCACTTGTCATTATTATCTTCTATAATTATCGAATTTTATGCGATATGCGCATTGTAATTGCCTTCAAGCTGAAATATAAATATTAATATAATATAATATAATATAATATATAAAGGTTTTACATATATATTTATTTGATGACAAAGGAACAGTCACAACCGTTTGGTTTCATGCATGCGTAAGTTCAAACAATCTTCAGGTGGCGTTATTTCAAATGCAAGGAAAATCGAAAATTACAAAAAGTTTAATAGACATAGGACGTGTATGATTGGATGAAATGTTACGCGTATGTATGTGGTGTTGTTTTGAATGTGCATGTGTGTTTATGGACAGTATAACCTTTGCACTGTCCATAAACACACATAAATATATAGCTGTTTATATATTTGTATAATTAGTCAAGAATTTAAATTTGTATCAGAAAAACTCCGTATGCGCATAAAAGTAAGTAAAGTCCTCGGGGTGACCTAAAGTTGGTATCACCCAGACAGCAAGGGCGTCTATCCCTTTTTCACTAGCGCTAGACCAGGGAGATTGTTTTGGCATCTGAGGTGGAGCGCCACATCTACCATCAACTCCTCACTTTACCTCACAGTCCCCTGTGCTACTATGCTGAGTGGGCGAGCGCCGGTATCAAACTAGGTATCTTGTGCTTCCTAGTCCGACACTCTACCGACAGAGCTAAAGTTACTAAATAAAGAAAGCTTAAAAAATTAATTGAAATTGGGATTATCTTAGTGAGTAGAAACAATAAAAACTGAATTTTCAATTCCACTATCGTCATATAGTACCTAAATAATGATAATGGAACAATCTGTTTTTCTGGTAAATAATTTCTGACTAAAGCTCAGAAGAGAGATATGAGATCTCACAGGATTTGTTCATTCAACCTTGCAATTGTTAATTACTCTGTTCTGCTTGTATCTTTCCTTAGTAAAAACTTTTTCCCTATCCATAATACTCATTGTGTCTCTTCCCATTATTTCTCTATTAAATTTGATATTCGAAATCTGATACTCATGTTTCAAGAATTATATATGTACCATAGGCAAGACACTAGATGTGCACCCCCTTTAAAGTTTTCATAAGCTAATTTAGATACTGTAACCCATTACTACATGAGAGTGCGATGGGTAAATTGGCAGTATGTCAAATTATTAATTTCACATATGCGCTTTGTTTCCAGACCCCCAGTCTCTTTTCCAAACTTTTGGGGACCATTCCAAGCGCACTAACTACAATTGCAATTACTTTCACCCTCATTTCCACTGTTTTTTTGTGTTTTTTTTTTCAATTCTCTAGCAAGATCCAGTTATTTGTCTATCTTTATTATTAATATTATTATGAGTTTTTCACATATGCCGTAGCTGGTGGTTCACTGGAGGCTGAGTGACAGCAAGTCTCCTCAGGTCTCCAAGACTCTTCTGAGTATTCTAGCTGATCCCAACAGTGCTGTAGTTTGGATGGTCTCGGTTCTTCTGATTTCCAGTTCACCCAAATTCTTTTCCAGGGCTTTGGGGATCGTTCCAAGGGCACCAATTACGAATGATACTACCTTCACTTTCATGTTCCACAGTTTCCTCAGGTCTCTTTTAAGGTTTAAGTATTTGTCAATCTTCTTCTTCTTCTTCTTCTTCTTCTTCTTCTTCTTCTTCTTCTTCTTCTTCTCATTAACTCCTGAAAACCCATTGATGACATAATTTTTCATCTTGTGGCATTATTATTTCATTCATGCAAATGGCCAATTATTGTTATTACATTGTCAATTAATCCTAGATGCAGATGCCAATGAAATAGTATCTACCACAGATTTCCCTTCATTTTTTATTTTCTCCAAGTTTAACCTGAATTTGTGGCACCCCCCCTCCAGATGTTGATGCCCTAGGTGATCAATTAGTTTGTCTAAATGTTGATTTTGGACCTGTGCATGTATCTAAGAACCCCATTTTTTTTAGATAAAGATTAGAAAGTGCCGATCAAGATTTCTATCTTCGTAAAGTAGTATTAAATCATGCAGAATGGCCTATAGTCAGTATCAACCAAACAGCGAGAGTCTATCCCCTTTATGCTAGTGCTACTCTAAGGAGATTGTTTTTGTTGAGGTGGTGCACTACACCTACAAAAGGTAAACCCTGCAGAGTGGCCTATAGTCAGTATCAACCAAACAGCGAGGGAGTCTAACCTCTTTTAGCTTGCACTAGACCAGGGAGTTTGTTTTTGATGTTGTGAAGCACCACACCTACCATCAGCTCCAAGATGCTTTACCACCCAAGCTTTGCTACTCAAGCAATAAGTTGGTGGGGACTGAAATCAAAACGAAAATCTTGCGATTTCTAGAGGTATGCAATACTGACTGAGCTAAAACGTCCTCTAATCTTCACAAAACTAAAATTAAAGTGAAAACTTTTAGAAACTTAATATAAATCATGGTTGCAAAATATTACATAATTTATGTGGTAGCATAAATTGTTGACAAGAGACTGTAGTTAGTTTGAAATAGGTTCGTTGGAGTTAAAATCATAGGCGGGTAGATTTTCGTTGGATGCCCCCAACTGATCCTTAGAGAGGTGCGAATCTCGTGCACCATGAGAAAGACGTAACTAGTTAGATTCAGTTTCAACCTCAGATTGAAGCAGAGAGGATGTGCATCTCTCTGCTGGGGTTGTTAACTCCCTGCGCGGAAGAACATGGGCAAGAAAAATAAATCTTGATCAAGAAAATAAAAGTCTTGTGAGTTGATTAATTGCATGAATAAAAACTATCCCTTAAAAGAAGCTCTTAAAAGAAGCAGTTAAAAGACTATACAACATTACGGACAGAGAAGAAGAAATGGAAACAGCTGAGTCTCCTCAGTTATAAAAAAAGATAAATGAATAAACCACAGCAACAACAACAACAACAACAACAACAATAATAATAATAATAATAATAATAATAATAATAATCTATACATATATAAAGGGCAGTTGTGTGAATTTGTATATCCGGAGGAACTTAGAAAATAAAAAAAGGAACGACAAAGTAAATATATATATATATATACACATTAAATATCACCAGGGTTTGGTTTTTGAGCAAAAATAATGAAGATTTGATTTATATTTGGGAAGATATTTAAAAATAAAATTTGAAAAGTAACAGAAGGGAAAGTCATTTGCATGTTGTTTTGTTTATCTTTTCTTTTCTTTTTTTTTTTTTGCATGTTTTTTTTTCGCTTTGAAATATATTATTGATTGATTGAATTAATTGCATCATTTACATCATATTTTAAAATTGTAAATCATTGAATGGATATTTCTTACTATATTGTTATATATTTTCATGGGGATTTTTTATGGAGCAACCAGTGAGGATCTCACTCGCGATAAGTAATAATTGATCTGCGAAACTAACTTAAAAAAATACCCCCCACTTCTAGCAATAATAATAAAGAATGAAATGCATAAAATTCTCTGGGACTCATCCCACCTAGAAGACCAAGAACAAAAAGAAAGAAAAAAGAAGAAAAAAAAGAGAACTTGTCAACTGGTAGATTTTACAGATAAGATGAAAGATAATGAAGAGATAGACAAATTCTAACAAACGAAATAAAATGATGAAAGTAAACTCGGTGGGGGGCACAGACAAGTCCGACGGATATGTTCTTCCAAATGACAAAGTCCTTAGTCTGCAACAATCTCTCACAAAACTACTACTCTCTTCTTAACAGCAAAACTCATACTATCGTTCTCCCTCGGTCTGGGAGAACAGGCTCTTAAATACACAGTTAATATGTACATCCGGGCTCCTTACTCTGGTATGGCATTGCCCGTTTAGAACTTCGATATTCACCAGCATTTTGAGTACGCGTCAATACTGTTTACATCCGGGTTACTGCCAACAGCATTTCAGCGACGAGGAGGTAGCGAGTTCAAATATTCGTGGCCACTCGCCACACTTCTCCCCCTCGCACAGGCCAAACATATCCGGACGCGCTTTGTTCGTGGGGGTTGGGAATCTGCTCGTCCACAGTTCTGCCTTTCAATTTCGCTACACAAATACCTAGAACTTCCTAGAGGATTGAAAAAAAAACCTGTGGAATATGCGGGTGAAAGGGATACCAATAGTAATTGGAACACTTGGAACAGCCCCTAAAAGCTTAGGAAAAGAATAGAGGAACTGGAAATCAGAGGAAGAATTGAGACCATCCAGACCAACAGCATTGTTGAAATCAGCTGGAATACTCAGGAGAGTCCTGGAGAGCTGATGAGACTTGTTGTCACTAAAACTCCAGTGAAAGACAAGAAGAAGAAGAAGAAGAAGAAGAAGAAGAAGCAGAAGAAGAAGAAGAAGAAGAAGAGGGACGAAAATTTCATGTTTAGCTTTTTATTCATCTTTTCTTGTTGGTGAGTGTGATGTTGGGTATACAAGAAAAACAGATTGAAGATTTGTTATAAATCACCTCATTTGAACTCTCTATTTTATTTTCTTTCTTTTTGTATAAAATCTTACATTACTTGTATTTAACAGTTACATATGTAGTTGATGAATTTATTATTGATGTGAGACAGGTGTTATCCTGAAAGGTGAAAGAAAATAAAGAGTAAGGCAACATTTTATTTTTTATTTTTCAAACCATTTATTTTCCTCTGAAATAATGCCTTTCTTCTTCGCTTAATCCAGGCTGAAATTATTTCACATTGATTCTCATCAATGAGGCCAGTCAAAATCTATACATATATAAAGGGCAGTTGTGTGTATGGGATAAACTTTTGAAAATAAAACAATTAACGACAAAGTAAATATATATACACTTTCGCTATCACCATATCTCCCATTTCGAGTAGAAAATTATGAAGATTTGATCTATATTTTCGAAGACAGTTAATATTAGATTTACTATAAGATAACACTAGGAAAGTATACACCATTTTTAGCATTTCTAGCTAGCTAGCTAGCTAACTCTACACATAAAATAAGCCCAGACATCTTTTTTTATTTACGTTTTAAACATATTAAAATTCTCTTTAATAAAAATAAATTTCCTTTTGGGGGGGGGGCATTTAATATTCTAAATAGAAGACATTCATTTTCTGTTCAGAGTGGTCTGTCAACTTTTTTTTTATAATAAGTGATTAATCTCTATCTAAAAATACTGGTTGTTTCAGAAAAGTTGGTATTATTTCATAATCTAATAACTTGACCAGTTCTCATAAAAATGACCCGAAAGTTTAACTGGTTGTGTAGAAATAACTCACAATTCTATGTTTGATGTTTTATGTTTTTTTTTCTTTTCAGATATAGAAATGCCATTCACTGTAAAAGAAAAGAATGTTTGAAAAATGAACATATGAGATTTCATTTCCTCGTCACTGGAATAATATTTGCCTTTCAAACCCTTTTTAATGGGGCTGAAGAGATGATAGTCTGAAGATGCCAAATCTGGTGTGTATGGAGGATGCATCTATAGTGAAGAAGAAAATAAGGCAAATATGACGATGTTTGTTAATCTTTGGTTTATTCTTAATATTTCGAGACAAAGATCTCCTCCTCAGAAGATTTCTGAAACTTTAGAGAAAGCTGCTAGGTATTGTCGATTTTATTAAATTTCCATTACCTTTGGGAAAGGTATGAATCCAACTATTTTCCTTCCCTAGCTAGGTATTGTCCATTTAATTAAATGGACAATACATAGCAGTTTCCTCTAGAGCTTCAGAAATCTTCTGAGGAGGAGATCTTTATCTCAAAATATTAAGAATAAACAAAAGGATAACAAACATCATCATATTTGCCTTATTTTTCTTTACACTTGCATTGTGATAGCCTTCAAAACCAACCACGAAACCAATATGAACACAATGCTTCACGCAAATTATAAAACACTTTTATATATATATATATATATATATATATATATATATATATATATATATATATTATGGACTCTCTCGTCGATTTTCGACGCATGAGGGTTCACACACACAATGGACACCCACACAGTGATTTGTTTATAGTGGTGAAGGCTTGTGTTGGACCATCCACACTTTTTGGCACAGTCGATAGGAAAAAATTGGTGCATCAAGCGTTGCCACAAACCCAATCAACGACCGACCTCAGGAATTTTTAATTCAGAGTTATCCCTCTCCAAGACTGGTTACCCACCCAAGGCTGTAGGGCCCAGTTTGCCCTACTATTTAAGCCATAGCTGGAGGGAATTTTGAATTCAGTTATCCCTCTCCTAGACTGGTTACCTACCCAAGGCTGAAGGGCCCAGTCTGCCCTACTATTTAACCCATAGCTGGATGGAGAATATATGGATTCATACCTTTCCCAAGGGTATTAGCGCTAAGTGAAATGCCAACAGCTTCGTCTAGGAATTGAACTGGAATCGACGAGTCCATATATATATATATATATATATATATATATATATATATATATATATATATATATACCCACCCTTTGCCATGTAAACAAAGTCAATTTTTGAGCACACTTTTTTAATTTACAACTAGTTTGAATTCCGACTTTTCCTTTTCTGAGAGTTGAAATCTCAAAACCGCTTGAATACACAGGCAGACATGCGTTTTGCTATCAGCAACATAATTCCAAGTTTTGAAGAACTCATTAGCCAGAAACATTAAAAAAAAAAGAATCATTGAATTAAAATGCATTAACAAAATTGTTGAAGCCAGCCTTCTTTTTTATTATTTTGAACATATTTTAAACTAGTAACCATTTTTTGTAAAGTTAATTCAAATATTAATTGTGTCAGGAATTTGAGTTCCATATTAAATTTGAGTCAGGATTTAGCAAGTAATTTAAATATTAATGTCTGACTTTTGTTTACATATTATATTAGATTTAGAGAGGGAAATATATATTACCTTTTTATAAAACTTTAGTATGGATTCACATTCTATATTTTTGAACAAAAGTATAAATTGTAGGGGTGCGAAGTCAGAGCAAAATCTTTTAAGGCTACAGGAATAGAAAAAGGTTGGGAACCGCTGCTTAAGATATAGATGTTTGAGAGTTTTAAGTCATCCACTAAAGATTAATCAGAACACTTGTCAATATTCAAAACATGTCATTATGTATTCTTATTCAACTGACACCAGAAAGAACAATTATTTGATGACTAATAACTCCCTTTTTCTGTGTATCCTTTTTAAAAAATGTCTTGTTTGTTGATTTCATTGGTTCATTTCCTGCTTTTAGCCATGGTTCAGTTGTTAATCTGTTTCATACATGCATGAGGTATAACTTTAGATGGGAATTGTTTTTTGTTTTTTTCATTATATGACATATACTTTATGTACAAACTTTATTTTCATCATTGAGTGTATTGACCATTTCCCAAATGAAGCAAAGATAATGATTCATATAGAAACTAAGTGATAATTACAATATACTAACTACTGCACAATTAGTACAACAATTTATTTCATCTTCTAAAGCAGATATTTTAATATTACTCTGTATCTCTAATGGATCTCATGCTGTGAATAAAGCTTTTTCCCTTGTTTAAGGTTGATTGACTACTTTTAATGTCATATCAATCTGTCTTGGGTTATTTTCTGCTTTGAGATTTAGGAATAGTTTTTTTATTGTACACTTATATATGACCTTTTGATAAAACTTCAGTATGGATTCACATTTTTTGAACAAAAGTATAAATTGTAGGGGTGCGAGGTCAGAGCAAAACTCTTTTAAGGGTGTGGGAATAGAAAAAGGTTGGGAAGCACTGATTAATACTTAAGACATTTTTTAAAAATCATTGCAACAGAACTTATCTGGTAAGATGAGTTAGATCTTAAACTTGTAACACCAATCCATTTTGCTGATTACTAAACTTGAGTTTAATGCATTTGGTAACCATTGGTAAAAGGTTAAGCTTGTAGCGGACGGTGAAAACTTATTCCTACCTCACAAATATTTAAAATGACAAAACAGTTTAGGCAGAAAATATAGAGGAATAACAAACACGGTATGTTTAACTCTTAACATCCTGTTGATAATTTTCCAAGTCCAGAGTCCTGTTCCTATCAGGATTTATCAAAAAATGGCCTTTCAATTCGTTACTTCTAAATGTTTAATATTACATTTAAACAAAGGCTATCGTTTGGGGCGAATTAGGAAAACAAATGACTTCTGGCCGGGTGGAATGAGGAATATAGGATGTTAATAGTTAAAAACAAATTTATTTCGATGTCGTTGGTTGGTAGAAAATTGGATAAATCAAGGAGTGTTGATTACTCACAACCTGAAGATGAGTGTCTAGTTTGTTGGGTTGGTAGGGTAAGTATCAGATTCAGATAATATTCAGTAGTTGGGTTGAATTGTTGAATGAGTTGTCGCTAAACTTTCTCTGCGTCTGTCTGTGGTCAATCTTGGTTGTTCATTGGAAGTCATGCAAGTTTGATCTTCTCGGTGACTGGCTGGGTTGCTGTGATAACTGTTTGTCAAGTCATCTGCTGTATGCCTTCTCTTGTGGTAGGGAAAGGACAAAATAAGATGTTGAAACATTTCTTAAATTGGAAATTATTTCTAGTTTCTGGTGTATAATGTAAATCAGAGGTCAGAGCAAAATTCTTTTTGGGGTGTGGGAATGGAAAAAGATTGGGAACCACTGTTTGAGACTGATTACTTAACCAAGACTAAAAAAAAAAGTCTGTCTTACTGTCTTACTATACTCAGTGGAAGAAAAAATGGATTCCATAATTTTCCGAAGTATATTATTATAAAGTGAAACACAAACAGCTGTGTATAGGATTTGAACTTGGATCCCCAATTCCATTTCTTATGATGGTAACCATTAAACTAAGGCCAAGTCCTTGTATTATGTACGTATACACTGATGGAAAAGGGAATTGCAAAACCATGAACATGTGTTCCAATTTATTCAAGATTAAATATAATTGGATTACAGAATAAGATAACATATTCAGATCAATATGGACAGAAGTTGAAAAATAAGGGATGGATCAACAATATTCAGACCCAATGCATATAGTGCAGCAGATTGAAATCAGTAGAATTCTTCAGTGCTGGCAATTTCTTTTATTCTATGATCATCTCAAATGCAGATGCATTAATCTTTGTGTGAAAAACAGAATAGTTATTTGCATATCTCAGACCAAATCCTAAAATGGTAATGCTACCTCAACACAGCATCAACTGAAAAAATTAATATCCAACAAATATAAAAACTGAAAAACGAAAAATCCTATGTATATATATTATATATATATATATATATATATATATATATATATACCAACTCCTCCACACAAGCAGGATATGACACAAGGTCAATTTCTTAAACTGAGTTTAACAGGTTTGAATTCAGAGTTTTCTTTCTCCTAGACTGGTTACCTAGCCATGGTTAAAGAGCCCAGTCTCCCTGCTATTATCCCATTGCTGCAGGGAGAATTGGATTCATGCCTTTCCCAAGGGTATTAACACCATGTGAAATGCAAACAGTTTCATCCAGAAATTGAACCGAGTCGACCAGTCCATTTCCTACAACTCTAACCATCTGACCACGCGCCTCCTCAAAAAGAAAAATCCTATAGGTTCATTTCAACATTTCTCCATTTTATGGAGGCGCATGGACTAATGGTTAGAGATGTCGGATACGGACTCGTCGACACGGGTTCAATTCCTGCTCATGTGGAGAGGTTAAGTAAATACATAGATCTTATCAATTAGAATGTTTGATTTTTATGTTTAAGCTTTAAAAAGTATGCATGTTGTGGTCACCTCCTCATAAGAAATTGAATTTGTTCTCAGGGGAGTAACATATATACACCGGGTTCTTTTGTAGGAATAGCTGTTCTACAGGTTATGAGAAACAAAATATAGGTGCACAGATATAAAATGACAAACGGGAAAGCACACGTACCTTTAACCTATTTTATTAGCATGTAAACACAACAGATAACAATATAACAAGTACTTAGTGGCAGTACTTACGGTTCTTTAATCTCCCTCATTGAGGTGCTCAGGTTGAGTCTTCGGTTGTTACTCTTTCACTCAGTGGACTGAGACAAGAGCTCACTTCTACGAGGCTCACTGGCTGGTACCAAAACGGTAAAGAGGGTCCTTCACTCAACCTGACAAGGGATGTTACTTTCCCTACTTCCTGTCCCAAAGGCACAGGAGAGTTCTAGCCCCTACACTTGAATCTTGGTTAGGCAACTAGTTTAGAAAAGGGAAAGCTCTGAATACACACATGTTAAACTTTGCTTAATAAATTGACCTTGTGTCACATCCTAGTCGTTCAGAGAGGTTGGTAGAGAAATATACTATTACCAGTGGTATTAATGGTATGTGAAATACAAATAGCCTCATTTATGTTTTTCTGATAGATTTCGATGAGGAGTATCACATAGTAAAAGATGGATGATGGCGCTTGAGTATTAAGGGAGATATGGGGCTTCAAAGGTTTGCCCAAAATGCCATTTTTCAGCCACTATAAGATTACGTATTTTGATGAAAACGTACGTTATCGATTTTATTGTTTTTTCTCATGGATTCTAATGCCTTGAATTTACTGATGGTGAAAAAACTGTTGAATTAGGAGCTTTAGGTGATTTTCGAGGCACTATAACCCCCCTGAGAGAGGGCAAAAACGGAAATTTGGGTGTGCAAATAAAGTGCCAAACTATTATGTTTTTCTGATAGAGTTCGATGAGGAGTATCACATAGTAAAAGATGGATGATGGCACTTGAGTATTAAGGTGACCATAATTGTTATACCACAAGACCCTCCACTGAAGAACTAGAAAATACTAGAGGTTACCAATCATAAACTACCTATCTGTCCTATTAAAAAATGTGGTATATATATCCAAAGAATTTGTAGTTCCTTTACTATACAACCTCCCTATAAAGACCATTCCTTCACACACAAAAAAAACACTGACTAAAGGTTGTGTATATAATCTTCTATGCAACTGTCATGTGGAATAAAAGGGAGAAACCAGCCATCCTCTAAAAATCAAATTTGAGGAACATCAGAAAGTTATTACTTGAGGCAAAACATGTAAATCAGATTTAGCAAGAATATGAGTAAAAAGAAGAAAAGGAATCACATTGCTCTCTCAGTCAAAATGATAGACAAGGTACACGGATGGTAAACCGTATATTAAAGAAATGTGAAGTAAATTGAACATAGATTTTAACATCATGCAAAAACTAGATCTCAGAAAAAAAAATCTAATTTTACCAGCTAAGGCTGCCTACATCAAGAGTCAGTACAATGTCGTTTGAAGAACTTCATATATATATTTACCAACCCCTCCGCACCAGCAGGAAATGACACAAGGTCAATTACTTAAGCACAGTTTAACAGGTTTGAATTCAGAGTTTTCCTTCTCATAGACTGGTTGCCTAACCAAGGTTAAAAAGCCCAGTCTCCCCTGCTGCAGAAAGAATTGGATTCATACCTTTCCCAAGGGTATTAGCACCCTGTGAAATGCAAACAGCTTCGTCCAGAAATTGAACTCGGGTCGACGAGTCCTTTTCCTACAACTTTAACCATTAGACCACGCGCCTCCTCAAAAAGAAAAATCCTATAGGTTCATTTCATTAAATTAGCTGGAGGGAGAATAGTTGGATCCATACCTTTACAAAGTGTATTAGCACTATGTGAAATGCAATGAGCCTTTTGTAGGACTTGAACTCGTCTCACCATGTCCACTTCCTATGACGTTAACCATTACATCACACGTCTCCATATGTGGAATTATAAATCATGTAAGTTATAACTGTTAATGTATAAAAAGATTTAATTTTAATGGCAAAAACGAATGATTCAAATGAAATATTTTAATATATCAAATAATGATAACTAAATGTAATATCTAATATACTGAATAATACACATGGTACTAAAATCATAAAGAAGGCGGGAAATCAGAATATGAAGAATTTTAGAACATAATTACTTTTCTTACATTTTGTTTTGACTACAGGGTAAGTTATTTCCTAGAATTAGTTAATAGACCAATTTTATTCAACTTTAAATAGGTAAATATGTATGAATATGTCATAAATCAAAACCAAGTAAAAGTATATATATATATATATATATATATATATATATATATATATATATATATATGTACAGAAAGTTCTTTCCTAGAATTAGTTATTAAACTAATTTTATTCAACTTTAAATAGGTAAATATATATGAATATATACATATATACACACACATATATATATATATATATACATATATATTTATATATATCTATATCTATCTATCTATCTATATATATATTATATATATATATATATATATATATATATAAACATAAATCTAATGAGTCAGATGAACATACTAAAGTTTCGCTTAATGCTCTTCAGGGAGTCAGATCTTAGCCCTGAAGAGCATTAAGCGAAACTTTTAGTAGGTTCGTCTGACTCATTAGATTTATCTTTATTATTTGCTCTACTTAGGTATTGAGCACTTTTTCTTATTAGCTTTAGTCTCCTGGCGGGTTTGTATGTATATATATATATATATATATATATATATATATATGTGTGTGCATATAAATTGTTTTTTTTTTCTTTTGGCAAAGATATTGTGCTAATAGATTATTTTTTGTTGGTATGATTATCTTGGTCTTTTCTTTTTTCCAAAAATTTTTTTCTTACCGGTTGATGTTTGGTAGTATATTTTTACAATCAAACTATTTGCTGTTTTTTTTTCTCACCGCTAGAATTTACCAACAAGTTTGGTATATTAAATACATATATATATATATATATATATATATATATATATATATATATATAAGGTTTGTTTAGAATGGCTTTTTGCCGATAATTTTTGGGAGAATAAGTGCTTAATTGGAGTCGGACCTAATTTTGAAAATTAATTAATTAATAATGAATTAGGCGGGAACACCTATTAAATGTATGGCTAAACAAATCGAGAAAAATCAATCTCTGTATGTACATTTCGGCCTATTAGGCCTCATCAGCAGAGCTATAGATCGGAAGACCGCCCTGTGCGTGATTTGAAACCGGACTGCCAAGCTGACAGGCCGATCCCATAACCCCAACACTAAACGGACCTCTTAGATTTTATGATTTGTTTAGAGTAGGTTAATGTTCCTCTTCTAGTGACTTTTATTACACGACGATATGATAAGTTGTAAACAAGGTTTGTTTAGAAGATATTTAAATTATTTGTTGATATCATTTTAATCTCAGTTCCATCTACTGTACAAATGTGTGTTTCCTTCAAAACTAGGACAGATCTAACTTCCCATTATTCAATGTAATATTCCTAAGTTAATATTGTCAATAGAAACAGACTGCCTATTTATTTTTAAAAAAAAACTGATCAACTATTAAGAATATTTATATTCTTCTGACTGGCATTTAATAACATTCTTAATGTCTCTAGAGAACTGGATAAAAGCCCAGTCTGTGAAACTAATTATGCAGAACATATTGACTGTTAATAAAAGATTAATTTGCCTATCAGCGTCACTTATATTTGAGGAATATGTTCATAGATTCAATGCAATATAATCTAATTGATGAAAAGACAACTGTTATATTCCGTTATACTGATTTAACACTGGCATCTGTTTCACACAATTTAGAATTAATTCCCATGAATCGTTAAAAAGAGAAATTAAATTCTTTAACAAATGAGCAAACATAAAGCTAAATTCACCTTTAATTGAGATAAATGGAAAGATCTTTGTGTAAAAAAAGAAATGAATAAATAACACACAAACATAGAAGAGTAAACAATACAGGCATTCAGGTAAAAGTATTGATTCTATTAAAAGAGCGTAAATTGCAAAGGCAGCATTTTATGTAGAGAAAAAGTAAATGACAACCGAATCTATTAATGCTTTGAAAACTTAAAAGTAGAATTAAGTTCCATACAAAGAGGAATCTAATAATCTCAAATGAGATATCAGATATATTTTCTTTTTACTGATTGATAAATGATCATTAAGATATTAGTTGTGCGCACAAGTGCCCAACATGTGGTCCTCATGCAACAGAAGTGAGAGAATAAGAAAATTGAACCTTTACCAAGAGAAGTGATTATCAAAAAATAATTTGGAAGAGTAACCAGTGGAACGGAGAATTATTTAAACTGGTACCTGAAATCATTGTGTTCTGATTACGCATTGGTCACACAAGACTAACACACTCCTATATACTCAAACAAGAACAACAACCACAATGTGAAACATGTCAAACACGTTTGACTGTTAAACACTTATTCATGGAATGCAGGTTTTTTTGTTCACATCAGAAATCGTTTTTTTTTTCCTGCACACAATATGAAAGATCTATGTTGCATGTTCAAATTTTGACTGTATTTATTCTGTTATGACGATTTTGGGTAATGTGACGTAAGCAGTGACGTATTTTTTGTTACAGACAAAAAACGGAAGCGAATCTCCACTATTAATACTAGTACAAAATAAAAAACACCCTCCGGGCGATGTAAAAATGAATTTTTGAAATATATTGCCTGAGGGGATGGGAGCTGAAAATTCAATGTCATAGAGTGTGTATCATAAGTATGTAAAATCGTCAAATTCATTAAAGGAATAAAAAAAGAAAGAAAGAAAGAAAGACAATTTGAAATGGAAACAGTTCCGATAACTTTAAATATCATATTAGAATAAAACAATCTATATATAAATATATAACGCCGGGCATCTATTTATTGAAACAATGAGGATTGTCTAACGTTGCATGCTCACATTTTGAGTATATTTATTCTATGTTATGACGTTGGGTTATGTGTTGGGTAATGTGACGTAAGCAGTGACGCAGTTTTTGTTACAGACAAAAACCGGAAGCGAATCTCCATTATTAATAGATTAATAGATTAAAGCCCATTACAGTGAGAATGAAATCAACATGATGAAACAGATTTTATGTATATTTATGAGAGTCAGAAATTGAATGCAAATTCTCATAGTCATGTTGACGAAGAAAAAGATGCATTATGGGATCTGAAATTTATTTCAAAGTTAAAAGGTTGTATTTGCATGTTTTACAATAAATATAAATTCCAATGTATTTGTCTCTGAATATGCGGATAAACTTATGAACATTTGAATTTGAATTTAAATATTTATACTAACCATCACTTTGAAAACTGAATTTCATTTAGTAAAGAAAGTATTGATCTACAGTTTCTTTTTGATGAGAAAAGAAAGTTAGTATACTAATTTCTCTACACACCAATATACACTTGAATAGATAATTGAGTTAAGCGTGTCAAGATGCATAAATTTCATGTTCTGTTTTTATGACAATATTCTAATTTATTCTTGTCTGTGAACAAAGTGAAAACATAGAAGGGATTTTATTTTTTTTAAATAAAATAAAAATTTAAATTTGAATAAATTGTAAGATTAAACTAAAAGTAAATGTCTTGAACTTTAATAAAAACTTATTTTGTTTTTGTTTTAATTTTCACTGAGCACAAAGTTGTGCAAAAATATCAATTAAAAATTAACTATTAAACTAGATAAATGCTATCCATATCCATAGGCATCCCCTCATGATGTAATGTTTAGCAAACAAGTCTCCCAAATCCATTATTATTGAATAGTGAGTTTGATCATTGTGGGTATTTGCCTCATACCCCACTTGTATGGGCTGGGCACAAGGTCTCACTTTTCCCACTGTCACAGCCACATGGGTGGGAAAGAACAAAAATTGCGTCGATCCCTTCGGCATTCCAATTCCTAGAATTGGCGGTGTTATGTCTATTTTTGCCTTCATGATGAGTTCAAATCCTGGACAAATCCTGGCAATGTGGGTTGCGAAAAATGGCAACTTTTTGTGATTTATTTTTTGTCTGTAAAATGAGTTCTAGAGCTTCGCTACTCCTAAAAATTGGTTTATAAAAGTATTTTTACCCAAGGAATCTCATAATGCTATCAAAAAAGTCTGAAAGTCAACCACTACATCTATGACAAATATTTCTTTCTTTTATTATTTCATATTTATTGAACATTATTTGTGCCAAAAAGATAGCATTTTTGGATTTCTTGGGTAAAAATACTTTTATAAACCAATTTTTAGGAGTAGGGAAGCTTTTTTTGTGAACCACACCAAATTTGGAGAGCTAAAAAGCCTCATAACTCCGCCGATTTTTGGAATTGAAAGCTCAAATGTTGGGGAATGTCTAACTTTAACACAATCTACACCTGTACAACATTTTTTAAAAATTGAAGCGGGTGGGTGACAATTTTACTTTTTTCTGGATAATTTGATCTGCCCAGTAAATATCTATCCTGTGAAAGACCCCAAGATTTATTTTAGCTAGTTACTTTACAACCTTTGTCATCAATTAAAAATTTATACTGAATAGTTATAAAAAGAAATTGTTACTATAAAAAATAAATCGATAGAAAAGGGATGTAATAGTCTCTAACCCATGTATTTCACCTAAGATAAAAATAAAAATTGACATATGTCAATTTTAAAGATAACCTTTATCTATTTTGCCATCAAAATTTAGTGGGTCTTGATACCAGCTATCTCCTTCCTTTTCTGTAGCAGTCTTGTAATCAAAGAAGACAGACTTTTGAGACTCCAGCCTCTGAACCAAAAATTTAGTGGGTCATTAAGACCCACTAAATTTTTGTAATACCAGCTATCACCTTTCTATTCAGTAGCATTCTTGTAGTCAAAGAAGATCTTTGAGATTCCAGCATCTGAACCAAAAATTTAGTGTGTCTTAATACCAGCTATCACCTTTCTTTTCAGTAGCAATCTTGTAATAAAAAAGAAAGATTTTTGATACTCCAGCCTCTGAACCAAACATTTAGTGGGTCTTAATACCAGCTATCACCTTTCTTTTCAGTAGCAGTCTTGTAGTCAAAGAAGACAGATCTTTGATACTCCAGCCTCTGAACCAAACATTTAGTGGGTATTAATACCAGCTATCACCTTTCTTTTCAGTAGCAGTCTTGTAGTCAAAGAAGACATATCTTTGATGCTCCAGCCTCTGAACCAAACATTTAGTGGGTCTTAATACCAGCTATCACCTTTCTTTTCAGTAGCAGTCTTGTAGTCAAAGAAGACAGATCTTTGATACTCCAGCCTCTGAACCAAACATTTAGTGGGTATTAATACCAGCTATCACCTTTCTTTTCAGTAGCAATCTTGTAATAAAAAAAGACAGATTTTTGATACTCCAGCCTCTGAACCAAAAATTTAGTGGGTCTTAATACCAGCTATCACCTTCCTTTTCAGTAGCAATCTTGTAATAAAAAAAGACAGATTTTTGATACTCCAGCCTCTGAACCAAAAATTTAGTGGGTCTTAATACCAGCTATCACCTTCCTTTTCAGTAGCAATCTTGTAATAAAAAAAGACAGATTTTTGATACTCCAGCCTCTGAACCAAAAATTTAGTGGGTCTTAATACCAGCTATCACCTTCCTTTTCAGTAGCAGTCTTAATCAAAGAAGACAGATCTTTGAGACTCCAGCCTCTGAACCAAAAATTTAGTGTGTCTTAATACCGGCTATCCCCTTACTTTTCAGTAGCAGTCTTGTAATAAAAAAGACAGATTTTCGATACTCCAGCCTCTGAAACAAAAATATTAGTCCCAAATTTCATGATGATAACCATTTTTTATCGTCAACGGAATTCAGGACTGACACGCAAGTAAGCAATTTAGAAAAAGTAAATAGCAAAAACATTTCTGTTCACTGTACAAAACTAAATACTTACACAAAAACATATTTTGTAAATTATAGCTTATTACCAAAATAACACATTAAAAAATAATGTCTGTTATTTGTTTTATTTTTTGCTTGTTTTATTATATAATTCAATTCAGCATTAACCTTTTATCCCAATTCTAAGAAGACTCAAAAATATTTAGCAACATTATTTTATGAACTCATAATTTGGTAATTTCATGCTACCCTCATAACAGAGAATTGCCAATTATATTTTTCATATTTTACAACCAAAACTTTTGTAAAAAGAATTCCCAGTTTTGTAGAGAAATATTTTGTTATTTAATCTTCGGACTTGTATAAAATTTATTTTAAAAAGTGAATAAAAATAAAATTCTTAAAAGCTTTATTGATTATTTAAAAATTAAATTATTAGTATAATAGATCATTAATTAGGACTGAACCTATTATAGTAGTTACCAAACCAAGTGTACTTTAACAGGTTTGAATTCAGAGTTTTCCTTCTCCTAGACTGGTTGACAAACCAAGGTTAAAGAACCCCGTCTGCTCTACTATTTATCCATAGCTGGAAGGAGAGTAGTTGGATTCATACCTTTCCCAAGGGTATTAGAGCTATGTGAACTGTAGCTTCGTCTAGGATTTGAACTCGGGTCGACGATTTAAACCTTGTTTTTGTATTGATTTTTAGTTAGCTCTACCTTCGTAATAATGTGAAGAAATAAAGATAAACCTAATAGATAATATTTGAATCAAATTGAATTCTGATAAGACAAATAATTTATAACAGTTTTTGCTTTTGCAATTTAAAAATTTAAATTCTTATGATTATTTACATCTAACAGCAACATGGTATTCTGCATATTATTATTCATTGTTAGGGAATCATTTAAACGAGAAAAAATGCTAAAACCTTCCTTTGGATATAATAAGTATGCCTCCAAAACTTAGTAGTTCTATATTAAACATTTCAATTAGATGAGGCTGGTTTGTTTTGTTTTATTTTACGGTATATCAACCTCAGTGGGTCATTTAACGCCAAAGTTTTTAAATAAATTAATTCTTAATGAATACTCAATCATTTTTTTATAAACGTTTTCCTATTTATCCCATAGATGGGACCCTAGCAGGTACTACCACTCCGGGTCAGAGTGGACCAGGGAGCAATGGTGATGAGGGGGTGCTCCACATTCCCCAAACCTCCAAAACTGGAACCTCACCATCAGATAGAGTTTAACGTTATTCCCAGGACATGTAGACCCGCAGCCACTGCCTTCTAGCACCCATATGATAAAAAGGGGTTGGGGCTTGCCATGAAGGCAATAGGCTTGGGAAAATCATATAGGTGCTAGGACTTGATGTGACCAGCCGATTGATCGGAGGGGGCCTCTCCAACCGCCCGTCTAGCCAAAGATAGGGCCAAAGTGGAGTATTGCATGTCATGAACTGCTCATCCACCTGGGCTCTATCCTTAAGCATCACGGGTCGCCACCCACAGCCAACAGGTGGCCCCATTTGGGAAGTCTTACCCCTCTGCAGAGGTGCAGTCGGTGCATTCTAACGCCCCAGCCGACAGGGCAGAGTTTATTCGATGAGGTCTGACGAATAAACTCTTCTCAATTATTGATATAGATTAGATTTCAGAAAAGTTATAAGCTTCACTTGCTAATGCATTTAGTATTTGCATATTAGTTTCGATTCAGAGATTTTTTTTTTTTACATCCTTACCAATTCTACAATATACTAAAACCTATTTTCTTTTCTTATCAAGATGAAAGATGCGTATCATGAATTAATCCAACCTTGATTTGAATATATGAAATTTCTATTACTTGATTAAACTTCCAACTTCCTTATGTTTAGTGAACTTTCTCAAGCAACCATGTGTATTCATCCTATTCATACATGATTGAACTGAAAACCTTCATTTCACCATCAATAATATCAACAAACATTTCCTGTACAATAAGGAATAAAGAAGGGACTTATGTTTTAAAATCTGTTTTCGCACTGCAAACATTAAACTTAGCATTGTTTAGCAGTGGCGAGCAAAAACCGAACCTTTTTCATGCGTTATCTTAGACGGCTTTTAATAATAAGTAAATTTTAATTTTCTTTCATTTATGTTAACCATTCAATTGTCCTTTATCGATACAAGAAGCACACATGAAATCCATATGTTGTATACTCTTCTTTACTTACTTCTATTCTTCTTCTGATCATCCTTGGTATCTTACGTTCTTCTTCTAGCGTCTCTTCTAACGTCTCTCTTCTTGCTGGTTGGTCATCCTTGATTCATTTCTTCTAGATCAGTCTTGTTGCCAAGACATTCATCAACCACAAAACCATATTATTTATGTAAGCTTTTATTTACTTAACTAAACATTTCATGTAACTAACACAACGTGCGTGTGCAGTGAGCTTCAGCTAAGGCAGAAAGATCTTATCTGCCTGACGTCCAAGCTGAAACTGAGAGCCAATCAGGTCCCACGTGACTTCACGTATTTCGCGGGCTTTCTGTAATATTCCATGGAAAGTCCCGCCCGTGATATGAAACGGGGCCATCCCATCAGAAATACAGGGTCTATGCATAGATTATGTAACACATATAAATATATGTATATATATATGATAAGTTTATTAGCAGTACTGAATTTAAAAAGGACGCGTAAAAGCATATGCATGTTGTAAAATAAATTGTTTTTGTTTTTGTTTTTTTAAGGGTACCCTAGTTAGATTTAAAATCAGAAATTATTTTCTTTTTTTCGCTCAACGCTCAATGCTCCTCAGAGAAAAAAATTACATTGAAAGATGGTAATGTAGTTTTGTTTTTGTTTTGAATATATGAAATTTCTATTACTTGATTAAACTTCCAACTTCCTTTGTATATATATATATATATATATATATATATATATATATATATAGTCATCCACAGACATAGTGTTCCGACGTATAACGTCTCTTCAGTATGGCTAGTCATTTGCAGGCTACCTCCAGCCAGGATGGAAACGCGAACAATTCTTCATCAGTCAGGCTACTTAACCACTAAACAGTTTGAATTCCTTTATAAACGGCCTCATTAGCAGATGATAAACACGATCAGTTAAAGATTTGTAATGGATGTTTTGGATTTCAAACACAATTCCCATTTTTGATAATGATGAAAAATGGTTAAAAGTAGTTTTTATAGAGTCTGGATCTATATTGGCAGCATCTTACTCGCTGGAAAAATATAACATCATTTAGTTTAATGTCGCATTCCTTATTGTTTATATTTCATGAAATGGTTAAAAGAACATCTGCAGCCTATATATATATTTACATACAAAGTGTGTCAAAAAAGTATCAAGATTGAAGCTGTATTTACCAAGATAGGCATGAGCAATAAATGTAACGTGAATTTTTTCAGAATACAAAGTGTGTCGAAAAAGTACAAATTCTAAATAGGATAAAAATGAAGAATGGATGGAACGTTAATTTTTCAGAAAACAAGGTGTATCAAAAAGTACTGAAAATGTTGATACTTTTTTGACACACCTTGTATATATATATATATATATATATATATATATATATATATATATATATGAAAGTATGCAAACAGTTTGTTTGATATGGCTATGCCAACAATTTTGGTGAGAATATGTGCTTAATTGAAGTCGTACCTAATTTGAAAATTAATTCGTTGATAATTAATGAATTAGGTGAATATATCTGTTTAAATGTAAAACATAAACAAATCGAGAGAAAGTCATTCTCTGTATGTACATTGCGGCCTATTATGCCTCATCAGCAGAGTTATAGACTGAAAGCCGCTTTGTGTGTGATTCGAACCCTAACTGCCTGGCTGACAGGATTTTAACCATTACACTAGCTGGTCTTCCCAGATTTCTTGCTTTGTTTATAAACTCATATATCCTACATTTTTTGAGACTTGATAATATATATATATATATATGTATATATATATATATATATATCCTTTCATTCTAGATTTGATCAGATGATCACATATATTTTTAACAACCCCGGCATATGAGAAGGATGTGACTCAAGGTAATTTCTTAAGCAGAGTTTATCAGGTTTGAATTCAGATTTTTCCTTCTCCTAGACTGGTTACATAACCAAGGTTAAAGCACTCAGTCTGCCCTACTATTTACCCATAGCTGGAGTGAGAATATTTGGATTCATAACTTTCCCAAGAGTATTAGCACTATGTGAAATGCAAACAGCCTTGTCCAGGAATTGAACTCATCACAAAGGCAAAAAACTGACAGTCACTAAGCACTGTTGACTCTTGGTTTAAATCATCCTAACTTTGATACATTTTGTTCCATCAATGATATTGAGGAATCTATATTTATAAATATGAAGTATCGGTAATTTATGAGGAAGTGCGTCCCGGTTCCCTGCCTCCGAAATTGCTGCCCGGCGAATTTTAAAATAACGACCCAAGCTTCGGCGCCACATCGGTGTTACTTGAAAGAAAACAACCAGCTTAGGGCGTTAAATGTATTAGGGGAGGGGTTTCTTTTTGTCTTAATTCTTGTTTATTTATAGAAATTTGTCGTAATTCGTGTTTATTTATTGTAATTTGTCGCAATTCTGGTTTATTTACCGTAATTTGTCATAATTCTTGTTTATTTATCGTAATAAAAGAAAACCTTAGTATTTAATAGATAGATAGATAGATATGACGATGGATAGTTTTGAATAGACTGAGATAGATAGATAGGTAAACAATAGGTAACACCTATTTTACCCCGTGAAATTTATCTCCTCCCTATATTTAACACAATGAAACTTGCAGAAGCTTGGGGTCGTTATTTTAAAATTCACCGGCCAGCAATTTTGGAGGCAGGCGACCGGGATGCACTTCCTCATAAATTACCGAAGTATCTTACAACTAATAATAATGATATAATAACAGTAACTAATAATAATTGCTAGTAAATAATTATAAGTAAAAGTAAATTCTTCGGGGTGGCCTAATGTCGGTATCAGCCATGCAGCGAGGGAGTGTATCGCCTTTTCACTAGCGTTAGACCAAGGAGATTTTTTTAGCGTCTAAGGTGGAGTGATACATCTACCATCAACTCCTTACTTTACCGCACAGATCCCTGTGCTACTCATACGCTGAGTTAGCGAGGGCGGGTATCGAACTAGTGGATTCTAGCCGAATGCTCTACCGACTGAGCTAACCCGGGGGGGGGGGGGCAAATAATTATAGTTTGAAGTAACTATTCAAAATGCAAATAATCTAGATTTATATGGCAAGGGGCCGGGTTAGTTCAGTCGGTAGAGCGTTCGGCTAGAAACCACAAGGTTCCTAGTTCGATACCGGTCCTCGCCAACTCAGCGCATGAGTAGCACAGGGATCTATGCAGTAAAGTAAGGAGCTGATGGTAGGTGTGGCGCTCCACCTCAGACGCAAAAAAACAATCTCCTTGGAGAAGCAGCTATTGAAAAGGGGATAGACTCCCTCGCTGACTGGCTGATACCGACTTTAGGCTGCCCCGACGACTTTACTTACTTTTACTTATTCCTATCTAATACTGATAATTTTTAAGCATATCTATTTGACCTATATATGGGACCTGAACAGGTACTACCACTCTTGGCCAGAAAGAATCTAGGAATAATAGCAATGAAGGTGTACTCCACACTCTCCTGAGATCCAAAACTGGAGCCTCATCATCAGAGGCAGTTTTGTATCATACCCAGGTACAGGGGGGGGGGTACTTGCAGTGGATATGGTCACCATTCAAAGCCCCGCTAACAGGGTAGTGTAACTGACTGGTGTTTATTGAATGCTAGAAATTTAGTGCTATTTGCCACATGTCCTTGAGCAGGGTTTTGATCTTAAGTCAGGAGCAGTGAAATACCTCAGAGTCAGCTAAGATGTTGGGTTGTTGTATGCTGGTGTAATTATCCATCACTCCCACCAGGAAACATGATGAGCATAAAAGGGTCCAAATGGCTTGCAACAAGATCTGTGAAAGTCACACCTGCCAAGACAGATTCAAGTTTCTTAAGTGGTTCTTGCAAAATATCCAAAGCTGTTGCCACTATGGAGATACAGCTTGCCAAATTCTAGCCTCAATAAACAGTCTGCTATCAAATGATAACAAATCCTGTAATCATAATGTAGTGGCCACAACTAATACTCCCACAACTACACCATTGCTTGACCTTTCATGTCATATCATCCAGCTGAGTTTCTTTCTGCTACTAAAAAACGGCAACATCATTTAGTGTACAACTGTCTAATTTTCTATACTTCTTTTTAAATACTACTTTATATATATATATATATATATATATATATATATATATATATATATATATATATATATATATATAGATCTTCAGGGTTAAAACTACTGAATTAATCGAGATACCGATTAATTGCAGTCGACTACACGTGTGTGTTCATCGTATTAAACGTTAAACGGTTCATTATGATATGATTTGTTATCCAATTTTAAGGGAATTTAAGATAGCTCAAGTTATTTATTTGGCAACTTTCTCGCAAAATTTAAGGGAATTTAAGATAGCTCAAGTTATTTATTTGTCAACTTTCTCACAAAATTTAAGGGAATTTAAGATAGCTCAAGTTATTTATTTGGCAACTTTCTCACAAAATTTAAGGGAATTTAAGATAGCTCAAGTTATTTATTTGGCAACTTTCTCACAAAATTTAAGGGAATTTAAGATAGCTCAAGTTATTTATTTGGCAACTTTCTCACAAAATTTAAGGGAATTTAAGATAGCTCAAGTTATTTATTTGGCAACTTTCTCACAAATTTAAGGGAATTTAAGATAGCTCAAGTTATTTATTTGGCAACTTTCTCACAAAATTTAAGGGAATTTAAGATAGCTCAAGTTATTTATTTGGCAACTTTCTCACAAAATTTAAGGGAATTTAAGATAGCTCAAGTTATTTATTTGGCAACTTTCTCACAAAATTTAAGGGAATTTAAGATAGCTCAAGTTATTTATTTGGCAACTTCTCACAAAATTTAAGGGAATTTAAGATAGCTCAGTTATTTATTTGGCAACTTTCTCACAAAATTTAAGGGAATTTAAGATAGCTCAAGTTATTTATTTGGCAACTTTCTCAACAAAATTTAAGGGAATTTAAGATAGCTCAAGTTATTTATTTGTCAACTTTCTCACAAAATTTAAGGAATTTAAGATAGCTCAAGTTATTTATTTGTCAACTTTCTCACAAAATTTAAGGGAATTTAAGATAGCTCAAGTTTTTATTTGGCACTTTCTCACAAAATTTAAGGAATTTAAGATAGCTCAAGTTATTTATTTGGCAACTTTCTCACAAAATTTAAGGGAATTTAAGATAGCTCAAGTTATTTATTTGGCAACTTTCTCACAAAATTTAAGGGAATTTAAGATAGCTCAAGTTATTTATTTGGCAACTTTCTCACAAAATTTAAGGGAATTTAAGATAGCTCAAGTTATTTATTTGGCAACTTTCTCACAAAATTTAAGGGAATTTAAGATAGCTCAAGTTATTTATTTGGCAACTTTCTCACAAAATTTAAGGGAATTTAAGATAGCTCAAGTTATTTATTTGGCAACTTTCTCACAAAATTTAAGGGAATTTAAGATAGCTCAAGTTATTTATTTGGCAACTTTCTCACAAAATTTAAGGGAATTTAAGATAGCTCTTTCTCACAAAATTTAAGGGAATTTAGATAGCTCAAGTTATTTATTTGGCAACTTTCTCACAAAATTTAAGGGAATTTAAGATAGCTCAAGTTATTTATTTGGCAACTTTCTCACAAATTTAAGGGAATTTAAGATAGCTCAAGTTATTTATTTGGCAACTTTCTCACAAAATTTAAGGGAATTTAAGATAGCTCAAGTTATTTATTTGGCAACTTTCTCACAAAATTTAAGGGAATTTAAGATAGCTCAAGTTATTTATTTGGCAACTTTCTCACAAAATTTAAGGGAATTTAAGATAGCTCAAGTTATTTATTTGGCAACTTTCTCACAAAATTTAAGGGAATTTAAGATAGCTCAAGTTATTTATTTGGCAACTTTCTCACAAAATTTAAGGGAATTTAAGATAGCTCAAGTTATTTATTTGGCAACTTTCTCACAAAATTTAAGGGAATTTAAGATAGCTCAAGTTATTTATTTGTCAACTTTCTCACAAAATTTAAGGGAATTTAAGATAGCTCAAGTTATTTATTTGGCAACTTTCTCACAAAATTTAATGGAATTTAAGACAGCTCAAGTTATTTATTTGTCAACTTTCTCACAAAATTTAAGGGAATTTAAGATAGCTCAAGTTATTTATTTGGCAACTTTCTCACAAAAATTTAAGGGAATTTAAGATAGCTCAAGTTATTTATTTGGCAACTTTCTCACAAAAATTTAAGGGAATTTAAGACAGCTCAAGTTATTTATTTGTCAACTTTCTCACAAAATTTAAGGGAATTTAAGATAGCTCAAGTTATTTATTTGGCAACTTTCTCACAAAATTTAAGGGAATTTAAGATAGCTCAAGTTATTTATTTGCAACTTTCTCACAAAATTTAAGGGAATTTAAGATAGCTCAAGTTATTTATTTGGCAACTTTCTCACAAAATTTAAGGGAATTTAAGATAGCTCAAGTTATTTATTTGGCAACTTTCTCACAAAATTTAAGGGAATTTAAGATAGCTCAAGTTATTTATTTGGCAACTTTCTCACAAATTTAAGGGAATTTAAGATAGCTCAAGTTATTTATTTGGCAAACTTTCTCACAAAATTTAAGGGAATTTAAGATAGCTCAAGTTATTTATTTGGCAACTTTCTCACAAAATTTAAGGAATTTAAGATAGCTCAACTTTCTCACGAAATTTAAGGGAATTTAAGATAGCTCAAGTTATTTATTTGCAACTTTCTCACAAAATTTAAGGGAATTTAAGACTCAAGTTATTTATTTGCAACTTTCTCACAAATTTAAGGGAATTTAAGATAGCTCAAGTTATTTATTTGGCAACTTTCTCACAAAATTTAAGGAATTTAAGATAGCTCAAGTTATTTATTTGCAACTTTCTCACAAATTTAAGGGAATTTAGATAGCTCAAGTTATTTATTTGGCAAATTTAAGCTCAAGTTATTTATTTGGCAACTTTCTCACAAAATTTTAAGGGAATTTAAGATAGCTCAAGTTATTTATTTGGCAACTTTCTCACGAAATTTAAGGGAATTTAAGATAGCTCAAGTTATTTATTTGGCAACTTTCTCACAAAATTTAAGGGAATTTAAAGATAGCTCAAGTTATTTATTTGGCAACTTTCTCACAAATTTAAGGAATTTAAGATAGCTCAAGTTATTTATTTGGCAACTTTCTCACTCAAGTTATTTATTTGGCAAGTTAGGCAACTTTCTCACAAAATTTAAGAGAATTTAAGATAGCTCAAGTTATTTATTTGGCAAATTTCTCACCAAACATTTCCGTGGGGAGACCCATGTCGTAGTGGCTGACAGTCTGGACTTCAACATTGTAGTAAGTGATTTTGAACTGTAGTTGCTCAATTACATTCACTTTTAGACTAATACTCTTGGGAAAGGTATGAATCTCCTTATCTCTCAAGCTATGGGTTATTGTACCACTACTGTTTTTCTACAAGGATGGCTGGCATTAAATAACCCACAAAGATCTATATGTCATTAAACAAAGAAATCAAACCAAACAGTTTATACATCTCTTCCATTAAGAATTCAAGTCCCTCAATGTTATCTTTCTTTAAGGAAGCCATTTTGTCCTTCAGGTCTCCCAAATCTTTAGATAACTTGCTGCATGTAATACTAGCAGTGGCTATCCAGCATCACCTAGGTTGAGGGGGTTTTTTACGTTAGTCCCGCAGATCCATTATTACTGAATCGTGAGTTGAATCCTCGTGGGATGCCCCATGTAAAAAAATAGACCTTGCATTGATCCAGCTACTCTGAAAAGAAATGTTATTGTCTACTATCTAAAATATTTAAGGAAAAAAATCCATGCTGTTATCATTTAAATTTTATTTTTTAATTATCTTCACAAATATGAATCAAATCTTTTTTTTGCTCAAAAACCAACCTCTGGTGATAGTGAATGTATATATATATATATATTTAAGTCGTCGGGGCGGCCTAAAGTCGGTATCAGCCAATCAGCGAGGGAGTCTATCCCCTTTTCACTTGCGCTAGACCAAGGAGATTATTTTAGCATCTGAGGTGGAGCGCCACACCTACCATCATCTCCTTACTTTACCGCACAGATCCCTGTGCTACTCATACGCTCGGTTGGCGAGGACCGGTATTGAACTAGGAACCTTGTGGTTTCTAGCCGAACGCTCAACCGACTGATATATAGATTTACTTTGTCGTTAATTGTTTTATTTTTCGAAGTTTCCTCCGGACATACATATACAAAAAACTGCCGTTTATATATGTATAGATAAGTGGCAAAAATCAAAGCTATGGACAAAAAGGTGAAGGTGGTAAATGTTTATAAAGCTGCTTTCGTGTGGGGTACGGTTTCCCTGATTTGTTTGAGAGATCACACAGTGTTGTATACCCCTCTACTTGCTTCTTACTTCTTCTTCTGTTCATCTTCTATCTTAGGTTCTTCTTCTTGGGGAATTCGTCTTGGTCGGTCGCACTTAACTCATTTCTTTTATATCAGTCTTGTTACCAAGACACCCATTAATCACAAGACCGTGTTATTTTTCTTATAACTTTTATTTCCTTAACTAAACATTTAATATAACTAAATATCTGACTAACATAGCGCGCGTATGCAGTGTGAGTTCCAGTAAAGAATTTCCTCTCTGCCCAACGTCCAACTGAAAAGTGAGGACCTAACCAGGTCCCACGTGACTTCACGTTATTTTGCGGGCTTCCTGTAATCTTCCATGGAAAGTCCCGCCCGTGATATAAAAAGGGCCATCCCTTTATAATTACAGGGGATTGACAATAATCTTAAGCAACCGCATAGATTATGTAACAACAGCATACTTGTGCAACTTCCGTATATCTTATTCTCTTGGGTCCAAGTGGTGCAGCCATATAGTAGCACGGGTACGACTATGGCTTGGAAGAATTGCTGCTCTAAACTGGCAGCCATTTTGTCGTTCGGGTCTCCCAAATCTTTAGATAACTTGCTGTATGTTAATATGAGTGACAAGAATCAAGGTTACGGACGGAAAGGTCAGTGCTTCTTTAAGATTGTTGGCCAGAATGTGCCAAAGTCATTAACCTGCGTGACATTTTCCTTCAAGAATTGTAAAGCTTCTGCTACCTTTCTTACTACAAGGAATGTCCGAAAAGCAACGTAGAAATACTTACTAATCCAATTCATTCATTATTATACAAAGAAACCATTACACCCCTGTTATAGGAAGAGCTGGTTTTATCTAAGAAGAAGAAACTACACTGTACATTGTGTCCAATATATCAATTTCCCCATGCTTTCAAGGCTTCAGAATGTGAATGAATAGTAAAAAGTAACAGCGCGCTAATGCCCATGGGAAAGGTATGAATCCACCTACTCTCCCTTCAGCTATAGGTAAATACTAGAGCAGACTGGGCTCTTTAACCTTGGTTAGGCCACCAGTCTTGGAGAAGGAACATTCTGAATTCAAACCTGTTAAATTTTGCATTCATTGCATGTACAAAAATGGAAGGTGAAGATCATAGGATGACGCATGCAGATACGTGAATAGGCGGAGAACGAAAGGCTAGCAAAGATATGACGTATTTTATATGGAATATTAATGTTAGAAAAATAAGAAGATTAATAAATCGAACGTTTAATATATATATAGAACAAAACAATACATATATATCCATATATACGCATATCGATATATAATGATCATGTCATCGGCTTTCATAAACAAATGCGCATATAAAAATTAAGGGTTAATAACATCATATTCACACATTCACTATACACTTCACATCTTTCATTTTGTCCCTCACATAAACATTATTTAACAGTGTCCTGAAGATGGTACAAAATACCGAAATGCTTAAATATTGACACAACACATAAAATTGTTTCCCCTGATCATAACATCCTGTGTTTGTTATTTTAAAAATATTTTCTTCTCATATATATATATATATATATATATATATATATATATATAATTTAATATACCAAACTTGTTGGTAAATCCTTGCGGTGAGAAAAAAACCCAGCAAATAGTTTGATTGTAAATATATACTACCAAACATCAACCGGGAAGAAAACATTTTTTGTAAAAAAGAAAAGACCAAGATAATCGTACCAACAAAAAATAATCTATTAGTACAATATTTTGGCCAAAAGAAAAAACAATTTATATGCATATATATTTGTAAGATATATATATATACACACACAAACCCACCAGGAGACTAAAGATAATAAGTAAAAAGTGCTCAATACATAAGTAGAGCAAATAATAGAGATAAATCTAATGAGTCAGACGAAGCTACTAAAAGTTTCGCTTAATGCTCTTCAGGGCTATCTCAGTCAGATAGCCCTGAACAGCATTCAGCGAAACTTTTAGTAGCTTCGTCTGACTCATTAGATTTATCTTTATATATATATATATATATATATATATATATATATATATATATATATATATATATATATATTGTTTAAGCAGGAAAATTAAAACAACAATTAGCCACCAGCAGTTGTCAGTGACTATGCTGCACTTTTATCTTCTAATATTATTAGAATTGAAAAATGGGTCATAAAAAATATCAAATTAATGATTAGAATTAAGAAATGATAGAAAATCTTCAGAACTTGTAAATAAGTGCTGATATTTCTAGATTGTTACTGTCTTATACCATCGGCATCTTATAACAATGATTATGTGTCTGTCTGTACCAAAACTACATCACCACTACTGTCTCAATTCCCTTAGTTATTTACATTATATTCTCAATGGTCAGTAAATAATAATAATTTTATCTTCATTAAAATTTTATTTATTAACAATTAACAATTTATCTCAATTAAGGTCTGGGTTAGATTTTCAGCCCATGGTTAAAATCCTGTAATGCGTATCATATATCACTAAGAAATTGAGGTTTAAATTGACTATGGTGTGGATAATTTGCATATTGCTTTTAACAAAACTGGTTTTAATAGGTAATTACTTGGTCTTATTGATTTATGATATTTTCCTTTTATTCTCAAATGTATTAAAAGCAATCTCATGTATAGTTTTATCTAAAAGCAATTAAGATAAAACAAAAATAAATGTAACTAGTAAATATATGCACCCTTCGGGTGCAAGTATTTAGGTTTTGATGTAATAAAATATTGTATCAAATTAGAAACTATTTAGAAAATGATAAACTGAGGGGGTATAATCGAAAAATAGAACAGCTTTAAATCTAACTCTTCCATCATTTTGCATCACTCCCGTCTTTCGTTTTTCTTAATTTATCTATTTAGTTAGATTATGAAGTATTTAATAAAATTACAGTTCTTTCATCTTGTTTATGGATTTCTTTTAAGATTCATCGCCGAGATTTTTGCTCAGATTCGTTAAGAGAAAACCAAACAAATAGAAATCAATAATACTAAGCATGTATTTATCAAAATCAAATTCTTAATATCAATATGCAAATTAGCCTTCTCGTTCACACTGTAAACTGCTATTTTGTTGAATATATAAATATACTTGCGTGTTATTAGTATGTAGAATAATCCAACACTATCAATTAGGTATAACAATTTTATCACTAATTCAGGTTTAAATAAAAAATAAATTCATGGTGAACATGACGTCAATAACTAAGGGAATTGTGACTTGAGTAGTGATTTAGTTTCGGTTACAGATAGACAAGCACACAATCTCCATTATAATAAGATATTTTGACACTAGGAATAATTATCTCTTTTGAATTTATTTCTGACTCACATAAAAAAAAGGAATTGAATTCTTATGGGCACTTTTTCTTCCTTCTCAATTAAACTTACTTAAAAGACATTAGGTTCATAATCAAACCACATCATATTTATGGGATTTATATTATAAATAGCAGGACCTGTGGATTTACAACAGTAAAATAATTTAATTATTACATGTTTTATGTTTACTTAAGAGCTATTACGATAGTTTAATATGTAAAATGTATAATAATCTTGATTTCACTCTCTCTTTCTCTCTCTCTCTCTCTCCTCTCTCTCTCTCTCTCTCTCTCTCTCTCTCTCAGTTATTTTCTTTATTTACTTCTTTTCATTTTTTCATTATGTTTAATTGAAACAGATTACAGTTATCGCTTCTGTACTCACCCCTCTCCTATCTTTCCTTTGATAGATAGATAGATAGATAGATAGATAGATTGAGAGAGAGAGAGAGAGAGAGAGAGAGAGAAAGAGAGAGAGAGAGATGGGGAGGGAGAGAGGGAGGTCTTCTACAAAAATCGTCCTTTAAGTTCTAGAATCTTACTATAGTTTCGTCAATCTTTCAGATATAATGTAATATTCTATTAGATTAAAACTTTTATTATTAATACTAGCAAATATATGCACCCTCCGGGTGCAAGTATTTAAGTTTTAATGTAATAAAATATATTAAATTAGAAAGGCTAAGGAAACTAAATAAGAATGCAGATAAAATATTTCAAACAGAGGGGGGTATAATCGAAAAATAGAACAACTGAAACTTTCTCTTCCATCACTCTCGTCTTTCATTGTTATTTTTTCTAATTTAAGTATTTAGTTAAAAGAGGAAGTAAAGAATAAAATGACAGTTATTTTTTCTTGTTAATGGATTTCATTTAAGATTCATTGAAGAGATTTTTGCTTATATTCATTAAAATAAAACCAAACAGTTAGAAACCAATAATACTAAGCATATATTTATTAAAATTACATTTTTAATATCAATATGCAAATTAGCCTTTCCGTTCACACTGTAAACCGCTATTTTGGTGTATATATAAATACAATTGCATGTTATTAGTATGTAGATATGGTCAACAGTGGCTTCGGCCTCTGGACCATTGCTATAATTAACGGCGTCGATCCCAGGGGGCCATCCCCCAGGCAACACCTGCCCCCTTGATTTAAAGGGGCAGGGCTGGGTTTATTGCCAGTGCCTGAGGCGCCCCCCTTGAGGGGGAATGCCGACGGATCGACGCAATTTTTTCACCTGCCACCCCATGAGTCTCGGCTTGTGGGTGGTCCCACATAAATAGGGCCTTTGTGCCTGACCCGTACAAGTGGGGTACGTGGAAAATATCATGTAGATATGGTTAACAGTATAAATAATGAAAAACAATTTTATTAATAATTGAGGTTAAAATAAGGATGAATTTATGGTGAATGTGGCGTCAATTACTAAGGGAATTGTAACTTGAGTTGTGATTTAGTTTCGGTTACAGAATCTCCATTATAATAAGATTATGCCTGGAGGCTGCATATTTTTGCTAGTCCATATGATATCTGTTTGTAGGAATCAGATATGTTTGCTTTTTAAGTATAGTCAAATTTTATGGAATCTACAAGAATAAATCAACTCAGCTAGAATTCCAATGCTGGTGTGACATTTCAGCAAAAGTGAGATCTTGGAGAGAGTAATTGACTGGAGCAGGTGCCGAGGCAAAACTGTCATGGTGCTAAGAATCAGTTTCACCTGCTGAATCTTATGATAAAAATATACTTCTCAGTTAGGTTATTCTGTCTATTCCTTCCTTTTGTGTGACACATGCCAAATCCTAGACATAGAGGTAGGTAGGTAGGTAGGTAGTTGGTTTGATTGATGGTATTTCAATCCTTGCTGGGTTACTTGAAACATTTTCTGGGTTATTTTATGTCAGACTTTGTCCAAGAAATTATATCATTTTAAGTAACGATACTCATTTGATAATAAATAATTTTATGTCAGATTTTTTCCAAGAAATTATATGATTTTATGTAACAATACCCATTTAATCATAAATAATTTTATGTCAGACTTTGTCCAAGAAATTATATGATTTTAAGTAACGATACTCATTTAATAATAAATAATTTTATGTCAGACTTTTTCCAAGAAATTATATGATTTTAAGTAACGATACTCATTTAATAATAAATAATTTTATGTCAGACTTTTTCCAAGAAATTATATGATTTTAAGTAACGATACCCATTTAATAGTGCTATTCATATACTGAGTTGGCGAGGGCCGGTATCGAACCAGGAACCATGAAATTCCTAGTCATGTACTCTACCGACTGAGCTAAATTGGCCCATAATTTCTTAAAAGATCTATCTAACTCATATATGGGACCCTAACAGGTACTTCCACTCCAGGTCAGAGTAGTCCTGAATGGTAATAGTAACAAAGAGTTACTCTACAATCCCCAGAGCGCCAGAATTGGAGTCTTACCATCAGATACAATTTGATGTCACAAGCTTTCAGGTTCGATACCGGTCCCTGCCAACAATTAAGTTCATTTCAGATAATGCGTTTGCACAATTTTATGCTAGGAATTTAGCCAACTGACTTTCACTTTGAAACAAACCGGTAGCCATTTTGAAAGTCTCCGTGCGAAATAAACAAATCTTAGAAACTTTTTCGAAAACAAAACAACTGCATGCTTTCACACAAAAATATCAAAAAATGTGTTCTTAATAACAATTAAGTTCATTTCAGATAATGTGCACACACAATTTTATTCTAAGAATTTAGCCAAATAAAGGTGAAAATTACCCAATCTTTTGCCTCCATTATGGTTGGTTGCTGAGCTCTTTCTCATTATTCTTGCCTTTTACTGAAGAGTCATTGTTTGATAGGGGAGATAACTCTCCGATAACAATTTAACGTGCAGTTTATTAAAGAAGATTTCTGTAAATACATTTTAAAGTCATTCAAATGCTCCACATTTTATGAAATTTCTTTTAAAAAATTATTGGTTGAAAATGTATTGTTTGAAATAATTGCCAACTCAGCGCATGAGTAGCACAGATTGGGCAATCTGATCCGTGCGGTAAAAAAGGGGAACTGACAGTAAGTATGGCGCACTCAGCAAAATCTTCTCCCTACTCTACCACTTGGATAGACTCCTTCGCTGACCGGCTGATACTGACAATAGGCCATTCCTCCAACTTTATTTTTTTACTTACTGTTCTTCTACAAGGATGGCTTTGGCATTAAATAACCCTCAAAGAAACATATGCCATTAAACAAAGAAATCAAACTAGCATAGGTGTGAGCGTATCTATGTGCATATAGACACTGCATATATATATATATATATGTATATATATATATATATATATATATATATATATATAATTTAATATACCAAGCGTGTTGGTGAATTCTCGCGGTGAGAAAAAAACCAGCAAATAGTTTGATTGTAAAAATATACTACTAAACATAAACCGGGGAGAAAAAAATTTGGGGAAAAAAGAAAAGACCAAGATAGTCGTACCAACAAAAAGTAATCTATTGGTACAGTATTTGACCAAAAGAAAAAACAATTTATATGTACATATATGTATATAAGATATATATATTCATATAACCGCTAGGAGAATAAGCTAATAAGTAAAAAGTGCTCAATACCTAAGTAGAGCAAATAATAATAAATAATAGATTTATCTGTATATATATATATATATATATATATATATATATATATATATATATATATATATATATATAATCAATGGTAATATTATGGTTTCACACTCATAACTTAAAGTTTCATGGTAATCCACTCATCAGATGAGATCAATGGTTGAGATGTCAAAAACCAGTCGTGAAATGGTTGAGATGTTAAAAAACAATTTTTTTAGCGTTTATATGAAGGGTTTTTCACGCGATGGGAAATGTAAAGCTAAAAATTGTTTTTTTTTAAAACTGTGGCTTGTTTAACGTTTATGTGACGTGGATTGTGTTCACGTGATGTAATATCATGACGTTAAATTTGTATTTAAAAAACATTATAATCAAACAAACTTGCATTGGTGTTAATGCACGTGGTGTTCAGATGAATTTTTTAAAAATAAATAAATAAAAGGAGAGCGAAAATTCAGGGATCAATTAGGGTCAGGTGGTAAGTGACACAGTAAAAATTTGTTCAAATGCCTACATTTCGAAACGAGTTCACTTCTCTTATTTAACAAGTTATTGCTTGAATTCTGTAATATACACAACTTTATTTTATTTCCATGCAAATACTTTTCTCATTTTTTCACTCACTATTCATATATATATATATATATATATATATATATATATATATATATATATATATATATATATGTGTGTGTGTTGTGTGTGTGTGTGTGTCAGGATATCACTTTTGGCAGTTCATAGTTTTTAGGACTAGCCATCAGGATCAGGTTGGTAGTTACAAAAATAGAAATATACAAATAACTAATGAAACATAGAGTATTAGGCCTAAGGAAAAGTCAAGAAATCTGTTTCACAAAGCCATTTCTTTTATCTTGAGAATTTCTAATTGTGAAGAGATATGAGAAGAGAATAAATCCCAATTGACACCTGGTTCTCTGGAGAATTGGTAGAATCAAAGATGCTTGCCAAAATTCTCAAAGTGTGGACATTTCCATTAACTCACAATATGACAAGCATTGGTGAAATATACAAACAGAATTAGACGAAAATCATTAAAGATTAAATCAAAGCTCACTAAGACATATTGTAAAAGATAGTTGATAAAACAAACAAGAAAATACACCAACAAAACATGATTATTTACATTTGAAATGTTCTTTTATTGGTTGGGTTAATTTTAGTTCCACTTTGTTCTTCTATAGTTGAGGTTAAAAGCATGGTAAGTCAACCCATAGAGGAACTTTTTTTAGACCTTATTTTTCTGATGAAATTATTATTAGAGATCAGAAAAGATTTTGATAAATAGGACTGGCCTTCCTTGGTTACCAAAACTTTTCATGTTCCCCAATGATGCCAGCTTCAGAAAAATATGTTCTAAAAACTTAGTATTATTTTGATTATTTGGTCTATTGTCCTCATCTTTATTGCTTTCTGTACAACATTTTGGATGATGTGCCCTCTGACCTCGAGGTTAAAAGCATGGTAAGGCAACCCAAAGACAAACTTTTTTAGACCTTATTTTTCCCTGAAAGTATCATTGGGGAACAGGAAAAGTTATGGTAAATAATAAATGGTGACTACATGTATTAAATAATATCTAATAATAATAATTTTTTGGGACAATTTCATAATTTCAAGTATTCCTAAAACGCAATTTTCCAACCACATATTTTCAGCGGGGGATTCAAACAAAAACAGTCCGCTAGTGAGAACCTGCCACCACCTAGGGCGGTCCTGAGCAAAATTTTCCCAGCTGGAAGGGGCAATGCCAAAGCAGCTGAGATCATTCTTCCTTGTTGACACTGTCAATTTTATCCTCTTACTTGAAATTAGATTGTCTCTAGTTTTTGTATTATTACTTAATTGTTCTGAAGTATGAGCGAGCTTCAGATACGCTTATGTTAATAAGTTCACTAAAAACATTTAAGTTTCAAAATTTCTCGTGTCAAAGAAAAATATAGTTTATAAAAAAATAAAATTAAAACATTAAAAAATTAAAACATATTAAAGCAAATAATTCATTAAATTCTTTTTTATTATATTTTGATACAATACACTGCTATATTTCTTATTAAAAAAAACTGGACCATATGACCTTTAGGCACCCCTTTTTTATCTTGATTAAGAAAGGACATGTTTTACATTTACACCGTCAATATCCAGTTGTTTTAACATACAATTTTAGATTTTTTTTTAATTATAAAACTAACCCCTAACCCTAACCCTAACCCTAACCCCTAACAAACAACCGGATATTGATGGTGTAAATGAAAAGCATGTCCTTTCTTAATCGAGATCAAAAAGGGGTTCCTAAAGGTAATATGATCCAAAAAACTTAACAAAAATTATGGTGTTCTTGTGGGCTGGAATGACTAAATGGCATTTCTGTTTATTTCAATGGGAAAATTGATTTGATATACAGGAAATTGTGTTACGACCAGAACAAATTTAACTAGTGAGTCAAGGTAGCACTGTATATATAACGGAGTTGGTTATATGCGTAGGTTACTTAATTCTGATTTTAGCTTTGCTATCACACAATTTAACTAAGAAATGATAAAAAGAATGATTACAATATATATGTGTGTGAAATCAATATTTAATTAAGAAAAAAGTCTGGTAAATTGTGTTAATATCTTTTAAAGTTTTTCTTTCTTTTCTTATTTTTTCTTCTCGTTAAAAAAAAGTTGATATGCTAGGAAATGGACTCGTCAACATGAGTTCAAATCCTAGACAAGGCTGTTTAACATTTCGTAAGTTCTAATACCCCTGGGAAAGGTATGCATCCTACTATGCTCCCTCCAACTATGGGTAAATAGTAGGGCAAACTGGGCTCTTTAACCTTGGTAAGTGCTGTACCGGCCGTTCCTACAGTGGAGAATATACACCGGTTCTCACTATAAATAGTGAGACACCGAGTGAAAAGTTTGTACTGTTATCGTACTGTTACCGTACTGTTACTATTTAGCGGCAAGCTAGCCGTTCTTGTACCTTATTGTAAATACACTTGTCTCTTTTTACCCTACCTCGACTTGACTTCTTTTTTTACTGTTGAACTAACATCACAACAGTAAGGTAACCAGTCGAGAAGAAGGAAAACTCTGAATTCAAACCTGTTAAACTTCACTTAATAAATTGACCTTGTGTCACATCATGCTCGTGGTTGGTATACATATATATATATATATATATATATATATATATATTATATATATATATATATATATATATATATGCAAAGGTTCTGTGGGTTTTGTGTCTTATAAGCAGTGTGAAACTAAATCAATCCAATGTAATAATACAATTAGATAAAAAAATATTATCATTCACATTTATTTTCGAAGTTAGAAAGATTAGATTTAAACTTTAATTATTTAATTAACACCATGTATATTTCATTCTTATTAAAAAAAGGCTTCAAAGTGTAACTTTATTTGTATTTAACATCAAAGGTTCTCTATTAAAATTAGTTTGATGAATTTGCCTTTGGGATAAAAGAGAACAAAAACAGTTGGAAGCTGCAACAAGATAAGATTTCCTGACAGAAAGATAATATCATTAATGAAATATCCCATAAGACATGGAATTTATTTCCTAATCTTTTCATTTGTGAAAATATATTTGTACTTAGAACCAGCATTAACAAAATTCAGCATTTTTTAACATAAGAATCTCAGAATTATTAATAGCTAAGTTACAACCTCGCATAAACAGTAGGTTAGAATTAAACACTGAATATATAATTAGTTAACATACACATTCCATAAATACACATATATATATTTAAAAAATAAAATAATAATAAATAATTAAAGAAATTTTAAATAATAGAAAAATAACTTTAATTAATCTATATATGAATATAGATAAAAAATTATTTTCAACTTCTTAAATCCCAGATAATGCCAGGTAGCTCTGCTAGTATATTATACAAATAAGTGTCAATAAAAACTAACACTTTTAATTTCGTGTTGTTGGAGTTTTTGTATATATAGTTATTTACTAAGCGTAGCTTAGATGTGGCACAAGGCCTGAAGTATGGGGCACCCAATGAGAATCGAACTCACTAACAATGGTCTGCGAATCTATCTTGCTAACCATTACACCACGTGGGGTGCCTTAGTTTTTGTATGTATAGTTATTTACTAAGCTTAGCTTAGATATGGCACAAGGCCTGAAGTATGAGGCACCCAATGAGAATCGAACTCACTAACAATGGTCTTGCTAACCATTACACCACGTGAGGTGCCCTAATTTTTGTATGTATAGTTATTTACTAAGCTTTGCTTAGATGTGGCACAAGGCCAGAAGTGTGGGGTGCCCAGTGAGAATCGAACTCACTAACAATGGTTTGCGAAGCGAGCTTGCTAACCATTACACCACACGAGATGCCCTAGTTATTTACTAAGCTTAGCTTAGATATGGCACAAGGCCAGAAGTGTGGGGCGCCCAGTGAGAATCGAACTCACAAACAATGGTCTGCTAATCTAGCTTGCTAACCATTACACCACGTGAGGTGCCGTAGTTTTTGTATGTATAAGGTGTGTGCCAGTTCCCCGCTTATACTTATAGACTGGCTAAGGTCAAGTGATTGACTCTTCTAACCAATCACTGGCAGTATTAGTGGTCTGATAAGATACTTAAACCCCCCATGTTGGTCACATCAAATACACACTCTTGGACGACGTACATAGGATTGCCGGGATCTTTACAAATACTCACAAAGGACGCCTCTCATCCCACTTATGAGGGCATGACACAAGGACATTTTTATGTGGGGGGGTGGTAGACACAAAAAATGTGTTGATCCCGTTGGCATTCCCCCTTTAAATCGAGGGGGCAGGTGTTGCCTGGGGGATAGCCCCTTTAGATCGACGCTGTTAATTTCATCAATAGACACAGGCCCCGAAAGGCCCATGCTATTAATGTATATATAAATAGAATTGATTTTAATATGTTGGAGAATAAAACAATAATATTAAAGATCAATAACACCTAGTAATTATTTATTAAACCCGGTTTTCTTAGGACCAGTATGCAAATTGACCACACCATATGTTATCTATAGCTTTATTTCTAAGTGATATATAAAACACATTGCAGGATTTTAAATGCACTAATAATATAGGTTGTTTTGAGGCAAATCTAATTTATTTTTATAGAGTCCTCCTTGATAAATAAGATTTATTCCATTGCCATTAACTCGGTACACTTTAGTAGCCAAAGGATTCACATTGTGGACGGACTCTTTATCAAGGATTCCACTAGATTAGCGCTTCTGCTATAAGGCCCCGGGATGGCCCTTAAAAACTTGACACCTGTTTATAGTCACTAAGGGACATTTTTCAAAGGAGGTACTGATTTGTTAGACCTATTTCCTCCTCTAATAGTCATCTTATTTTTACTCATTAAAATGTTATACCTTAAGGTCAAAGAACGAAAATACAGTATAAGTGCTAGTCTTTAATATTCATATTTGGCAACCACTCCCCAGGAGTAGGATGGGAAACAAGATCAATTCTTTTGGTTTCTTTATTTAATAGCGTATCAACCTTCGTGGGTTATTTAATGCCAGTGGTAGCATTGTATTATTTGTCTGAATTCTTGGGGGGATGAGGCTTGATAATTTGGATTTTAAATCTAAAAATTGATCTTATCCTGCTCATGCGAAGGGGTTGGTAGATACATACAAGGATAGTTTGTATTATTTGGAATTTTCGGACTGTTGTCTTCATCTTTATCGTTATATACACAACGTTTTGGCCGATGTGCCCTCCGGCCTTCTTTAGGTGTTTATTGAATAGAATATTTAACATAGCTTAACTCTTGTAACTATGGTTAGCGGAATGAGAATAGTTTACCCCGGTAGACTGAATAAAAGGTTCGGTTCAAAGTTCAGTAAAGGCTCCTGATTACGACAATAAGGTTCCCGTGTTCAACAAGAAACACTCGAAGAAGCCCAGAGGTCACATCGTCTGAATCGTCGTGTATATAATAATAAAGACGAAGACAACAGTACGAAAAATCCAAACTATTTTGTATGTATTTATCAACCCCTCCGCACGAGCAAGATGTTTAACTGGTTTAAATTTAGAGTTTTCCTTCTCTTAAAATGGTTGCCTAACAAAGATTAAAGAGCTGTCTGTCTTACTATTTACCCATAGCTGGAGGGATAATAGTTGGATTCATACCTTTCCCAAGAATATTAGAGCCATGTGAAATGCAAACAGTCTTGTCTAGGATTTAAACTCATCTTCCTGTGTCCATTTTCTACTTTTGTAACCATTCAAACCATGGCTTTAGGTTTTTTATCATTTTATTGTGCTCTGTTATAAATGGTGATTTGAAAATCTGAAAGTACTTTAGCTGTTATAAGAAATCTCTCTCTCTCTCTCTCTCTCTCTCTCTCTCTCTCTCTTCCATATATATATATATATATATATATATATATATGTAGTTTGTTGAACACGACAGACATTTCATACCTGGCGAGTTTCTTTCTGATCTTTTCAAGTTGTCTGGCCAGTTTTTCAATATCCAGGTTGAGTTGGTATATAAGTCAACCTAAGTTTTTATCCCAAGTACTTTTGGCGCTTTGTAGTGCTATCTTTAGGTGTAGAGTAGTTGAATTGCTTTCTGGTTCTTTTTAACACAAACTGAGTAGCGGTAGGAGTAAGTAGGATGAGTTACTAACGGAATTATATGGAATGTTGTGGGGAATGGGATAGAATTTAATCATAAGTATATGTAAACATTTTCTGAAATCAAAGAAAATTCCCCAGCTTCCTTTTAAATTTCAGGTCCAGGTATGACCCTATGGTATTAAGGTGTTTTGGGGTTTAGGCTTTTGGTATTTGATGCATGCTGCTAATTTCTTTTCTTAAACCCTATTAAACATTGTTTTCTTTCTTGTGAGTTGTCAGGCTGAAAAGAAATTAGAGAAGAATGTTGGAATATTTTGTATATAAGCTGTGCTGCAATACACCACTTAAATTTATAGACTGTGAGGTCACATGGTTTAAACCTCAGCCAATCAACAGCCCGAATACATGGTTGGTTAACTACTTAATCGGCTGATATTGACAGACGTCCATTTGCATTCATTAATGAACAACCTGCCAGACTGAGGAGCACCAAGGAACAACCAAAGGATTATACCCAATATCAAGGGATACTAAGGAGGAATACAAGGATTCTTCACTGAGGATTGCGCTCTGCTTAACACCAAGGATCTCCGCTGGACTGGGCTATTGCTTTAAGCCTAAAGGATGGCCACAAAAATCGTAACAAAGAGAACAGTAGAGGCAAAGACAAAAGATACTTTTAAGGTTCATACTTTATTTCTGAGTTCATAGATATTTCTTGGAGAGGGATTTTTTTCTGAGCCAGTCAATAATGTGTGTTCCCAGGAAGGTCTGTATTGGAAATGGTCAAGGGGTCTTTTGGTACCAGGAAGGGGCCTTTTTTCTGTGTATGCCTAGAGGGTTTTACCTGTCTAAGGGCTCCTGGGAGATTGTTATATTTTAATTTTTAATTTAATTTTATTTTAACTTTATTTTAATCCACACAAACCCACTGCACTTCCTTTTTCATCAGCCCTGAGACACACCACATAAATCTTTTTTATTATTATTAATCAAACTGTGAGACATTTCTTATGTTGTGTGGGCCTGTGAGTGGCTATGATTTTGACTAAAGTGATATAAAGTTGTATGATAAATTACCAGAAAACATATTTTTTGTGAGTATTTGAAGTATGGCTCAGATGAGAAATAACATAGTTTATAATTTTGCACTATTATATTTCTTCCTCATAGACATAAAAAAAAGTCTCTTAAGAAGTTATGTAATATGAAGTACACAAAAGTAAATTTACCTATGAAGTAAAAAATTGCCTTGGACAAAAAAGAAATAGTGCTTCTCTGCAAAAAGATCAAAGTAACTAGAAGAAGAAAAATAAGAAAAGAAAGAAAAAAATTTTAAAAGATATTAACAAAATTTACCAGACTTTTTTCTTTGATAATTAAATATTGATTTCACACACATATATTTTGTGGTGATTCTTTTATCATTTGTTAGTTAAATTGTGTGATACATAAAACTTTCTTCAGCAAAGCTAAAATCAGAATTAGTTGCAAAAAAGTTATTTAAATATTACAGTATTGCCCATAAATAAATATAGAAATTTTCTTTTCTACACCATTTATACCACAATTCTATTATTTTCTTTTGGGAAAATATAACATTAAACAGATATTATTATTACTAGCAAAGAAAACACACTCCGGGTGGTGTAAAAATTAATTTTTTAAAGATTTTGCTTGAAAGGGTGGGAGTTAAAATTTCAGTGTCAGAGGGATTTTATCATAAGTAAGCAAAATCATCAAATTTATTAAAGGAGTAAAGAAATAAAACAATTTGAAATCGAAATTTAGTTCCACTCCAATAAAATATTGTATGCATCAATTAATTATTCTAATAAGAATGTTCTCTGGTGGGGGGCACAGTTAAGTCCGACGATTTTACTCTCCCAGCAATGCTGCACTCTTCTCACCAAGAATATCAAAAGATCTTGACTCTCGTCCACTCATCACCACAGCCAAAATGCTACTACAAGCTTTTCTCCCGGTTTGTGAGGGCTGGTCAAATAAATACACAATTACAGTGTTCATCCGGGCTCCTTACTCTGACCTGCCCGTGCAGCACGTGCGATACTAATCAGCACGCGTCAATCCTTCACATCCTGGCCACTCTTGATATTTTAGCCATTCCCATGCGTCAGGCCACGACTCACGATCAGGAGAATGCAAGTTCAATCTCCCCCTCGCCTTTGATCTCATTCTGCGTGCCAAACACAGTCGTGCACGCTTCGAATTACTACGTTCGTGGTTTCTCTCGCCACAATTATTAATTAAATAATTATTTTGAACATTTTACTCATAACATTTACACAAAATCGTAGGTATTTATTTATTTGTAAACTTTTTAATTAACTTCTTCTTACAGAAAAAAGGGTGAGAGTAAAAAATAATTTCTTAAAGAATTGATAAATATATAATACCGAGCCTCTATTTATTAAAACTTGTTTTAAAAAGCAATGTGGACCGTTTAATGTTGCACACTCAAATTCTACGTATCAAGAATTTTGAATATAAATTAGATACTCATTGATAAACTTACAGCAGGGGGAGATAATTCTCTATCGGTTTTTCCAATAACTTTAAAGGTTGATAGGCTATTAATCAAATAAACTAAATATTCGGTGTGGAATTATCAATTTTCACTTTGTATGATTCCTCGTCTTATCTTTAAAAGGATTTTCGAAACCCATGTAATACTTAATTAAAACGAGTGAAGTCACAATATATTTTTGTTTTTATCACCAAGGTGATGTTAAAAAAACAGTTCTAGTAATGATAGACAGATTTACACTTTGATAATGGTTTGGGTAAGAACCAAAAGTACTTGGTCTGCCAATGATGGGTCTTTTGGAGAAATTATTAATGCATTTCAATATTGTAACATCAAAAGAATTATTAGGAAGCTTGAAAGAAAAAATCAAAAACCTTGAAAATAATAGTTTTGTTCAATCAAAATCGTTTGCATGAAATGATCCTACCCAAATACACCTATTGCAAATATATATATATATATATATATATATATATATATATATATATATATATATATATATATATATATATATTGGGGGGGAGAATATGTGCTTAATTGAAGTCAAACCTAATTTGAAAATTAATTAGTTGATAATTAAGGAATTAGGCGAATATATCTGTTCAAATGTAAGGTGTAAACAAATCGAGATAAAATTGATCTCTATGTGTACATTTCTCGACTTTTTCTCAATTTGTTTACGCCTTACATTTGAACAGATATATTCACCTAATTCATTAATTATCAACTAATCCATTTTCAAATTAGGTATGACTTCAATTAAGCACATATTCTCCCAAAAATTGTCGGCTATCGCCATCTCAAACAGATTGTTTGTTTACTCTTATATATATATATATATATATATATATATATATATATATATATATATATATAAATAACACACACACACATACATTTAGTTGCACTGTTAGTAAACTCCAGTTCAGTTTCTTCAGACAGCAATTGTGATAGTGTATTTGTTACAATTTATGGGTGTCATAAATTGTTGGCAGTCCCTGTAGCGAGAATAGGGGCCGTTAACTTTGAGATCAGGGAGTGGAAATTTACCAATGACTATGTTACCCACCTGATCCCAGGAAAATATGCCAATAGAAACACATGATTAGTTTTAGATTAGAGATTGAGCCCAATATTCAAAGAGTTAAGGCATGGTATGAGGCTGGTCTCCCAGCGCGGAGAATAATAATCATGGGCTAGATAAAATAAAAGCTTGATCAAGCAACAAAAGGTCTTGTCAATTCAATTAATTGCAATGTCCAAATAAGCCCAGGGAAAAGAAGCCCTTAGAAGAAACCAGCCCTTAGTAGAACAAGTTAGATAGAAGAACCCAACTAGACGAAATATCGGCCAGAGAAGAAGAGGAAACAGAAGACGGGAACATGGCAACTGGAAGAGTAAAGATGTCAACAAGTGATAAAGAAAACCACTCCTCTCCAAGTAAGTCTCTAATCTGTCTCTGTCTCTCTCTCTGTCTCTCTCTGTCTCTGTCTCTCTGTCTCTCTCTCTCTCACTGAAGAATTCTCTCAGAACTCTCTCTCACTCTCGTTTATATACCCGATATCTTATGTGGGTATATAACATATTTGCTAAATTTTAATAGGAAGAGACCTAATTTCCTAACCTGTTTCTCCCTGATCATTGTAGCAAAACTTTAAGTGTATGAGTATAAAGACATTTATCCATTCCTTTCTAATTATGACACCACCCAAATCTCAGGGATGTAGGTAGGTGAGTAATTACAAAGGTGTTGATAGACAGATGACTAATGAAACTCGTAGTATTAAGCCTAAGGAAAAGTCAAGAAATCTGTTTCACAAAGCCATTTCTTTTATCTTGAGAATTTCTAATTGTGAAGAGATATGAGAAGAGAATAAATCCCAGTTGACACCTGGTCCTCTGGAGAATTGGTAGAATCAAAGATGCTTGCCAAAATTCTCAAAGTGTGGACATTTCCATTAACTCACAATATGACAAGCATTAGTGAAATATACAAACAGAATTAGACGAAATCATTAAAGATTAAATCAAAGCTCACTAAGACATATTGTAAAAGATAGTTGATAAAACAAACAAGAAAATACACCAACAAAACATGATTATTTACATTTGAAATGTTCTTTTATTGGTTGGGTTAATTTTAGTTCCACTTTGTTCTTCTATAGTCGAGGTTAAAAGAATGGTAAGTCAACCCATAGACAAACTTATTTTAGACCTTATTTTTCCGCTGAAAGTATCATTGGGGAACAGGGAAAGTTATGGTAAATAGTAAATGGTGACTACATGTATTAAATAATATCTAATAATAATAATTTGATTGGACAATTTCATATTCAAGTATTCCAAAACTCAATTTTCCAACCACATATTTTCTTCTTTTTTTTCACTTGATTATTCTGGTGTAAACAACTTGTTTAGATGTTATTCTTGTAAATTATGAAAGCAGTTTATGTTTTTGTTTATTTTGTAGCATTGTTGGAAATCAGGATATGGAATTTCTAATCTGCTTCTATTTGACTTAATGTAGCTCGTTAAAATCTGCCCTCAAGGTGCGATTTGAAGCTACTAACATTAAACTGTTTTTATGACTATTTATTTTAATACTTAGAGTTTATTTATTGACCATGAAATCATTTGATATAGCGCTACCAATTTTGTTCTAGATTATCAAGACAAAATTATTTCCAATTCTATAGTAAAAGATATTGGGAAATGGTCTGATGCAGAGTTAACAAATTTGATTTTTATATCAAAATCATTGGTCAAATTCATCTTTAATGAAATCATTTCCTATAAATTTTTATAGTTAAATTACAATGCATTTTTATTGCCTGGTCAATTTTGACCCTATGTGGTAGTATCTCCAAGGATCCCATCTATAAGTAAAATTTAAAAAAATAAAAATTAGTTAAAAAAAAAAATAGATGATGCCTGCTTCAGAACAATATGTTCTAAAAACTTAGTATTATTTTGATTATTTGGACTATTGTCCTCATCTTTATTACTTTCTGTACAACATTTTGGACCATGTGCCTTCTGACCTTCTTCAGGTATTTCTTGTCGGAGTCGGGAGCTTTCTTAAACTTGGAAAACTTCTTGTTGAACTCACGAGCTTTCTTGAACTTGGGAACCTTTTTTTCAAACTCGTGAACCTTGTCATAATTGGGAGCCATCACGGAACTTTGAACCCAACCCTTTATTCAAAGCTCCTGAGTCCGAAAAGAAATACCTCAAGATGGCCAGAGGGCACATCAGCTGAAACGTTGTACAGATAGCAATAAAGATGAGGAAAATAGTCTGAAGACTAATTATCAAGCCTCATCTTAAAACTTCAGACAAATGTTCTAAAAACGTTAGGCTTTAGGTTATTCTTACTGCGCTTGTAAAGTCCAACTCCGCCTGTTCATAAAGACAAAATTTGACCAATGGAAGGACAGCCTTATCTATGCATGACATGCTTTGACAAAAAGCATGAAAATGCATAAATAATGATTCAATGTCTCAATATAAATGGAAACGCCTTTATGAAATTATTTTCTTTAAAATCATTATTATTCAAATCATTATTATTTTAATATTTCATTGTAATAAAAAGGAATATTTGGCTGTGAATGGATCCCTATCTTTGCATTATTTTCATATCATTTTTTTTAATAAAATTCTATTAATAACTCTTCATCGTTTCCACCTTCTTTAAGTAGTATATGTAGATATTGTTATGTTATTATGAAAGTATATATTCTAAATATTGTTTTAAAAAATAAGGAAGTAAAATATTTGTAATGGTAGATATATGTACCACTATGAATAGAGAACCTAGTCTGCCATCTGATTTTATCCAAAACCGGAAGAAGACGAAAAAATCTTCCAAAGTTCTTTAACACCTTGTTTGCTCAACAGTCAAAATGTTCAAAATGATCAACCTAGTTAAATAATTAACCAAGTTAAATCAGGGTGTGCCTGGATAGACACAGAACATCTAAAGAAGTGTTGTGTTTTTATATAATAAAGATGAGGACAGCAGTCAGAAAATCAAAATAATACATATCCACCCTCAGCTCGGATAGACACAGAACATTTAACTCTTAACAACCTGTTGAGAATTTTCTAAGTCCAGAGCCCCATTCTATAAGTATTTATCAAGAAATGGCTAAAAATGGCCTTTTCATTTAAAATTGCCTGTTATTTCCCATAAATCAAAGACTTCTAAATATGTTTAATATTACATTTAAACAAAGGCTATCATTTGGGGTGGATTAGAAAACAAATGTGACTTCCGGCCGGGTGGAATGAGGTGGTATAGGATGTTAAGAGTTTTAAAGAAGTATTGTGTTTTTGTATAATAAAGACGAGGACAGCAGTCCTAAAAATCAAAATAATACACATCAACCCTCATCTCAAAGATTCATGGTTTTTTTTTTTGTTTTTGTTTTACGGCATATCAACCTCAGTGGGTCATTTAATGCCGATAAAGTTTGAAATAAATCAATTCTTAATGGATAATACAATTTTTTTTATAAACACATTTTTCTATTTAACCCATAAATGGGACCCTAACAGGTACTAGCACTCCGGGTCAGAGTGGACCTGGGAGCAATGGTGATGAAGGGGTGCTCCACATTCCCCAAACCTGCAAAACTGGAACCTCACCATCAGATAGAGTTTAACGTCATTCCCAGGACATGTAGACCCGCAGCCACCGCCTTCTAGCACCATATGATAAAAAGGGTTGGGCTTGCAATAGGGCAATAGGGTTGGGAAAATCATATAGGTGGTAGGGCTTGATGTGACCAGCCGATTGATCGGAGGGGGTCTCTCTGACCCCCAGCCCTAGATAGGGCCAATGTGGAGTATTGCATATCATGAACTGCTCATCCACCTGGGCTCTATCCTTAAGCATCACGGGTCGCCACCCACGGCCAACAGGTGGCCCCATTGGGGGAGTTTACTCCTCTGCAGAGGTGCAGTCGGTGCATTCTAACGCCCCAGCCGAGAGGGCGGTCAAAGATTCAGACAAAGAAAAGATAGATTCACACCTTTTCTAAGGGCATTAGTGTGAAGTAAATACGAAAAGCCTCAGTAGAAATTTAAATTCAACTTTCCAGTTATATTACACATCATTTACTGTCTTCTTGGCTTAAATGAAAGTATATTATCAAAAAGACTATTAGCATAAACATAGACAAGAGCTTTCTGATTTTCTGAATTTAATTTCTAGCCAGACGTGATTTGTACTTCATTGAAGATTTTTATAAAATAGATATACTGATGAATCTATAAGCACAGAATGACTTCTTCTCTTTTTTTTATTTTGAGTAATAACAGGAGACTTTTTGGTAATCTCAATTAAAGCTGTCAATTTGAACAGCAAGTTAAACTTCTATTTTGAGCCAGGCACTGTATAATCAGTCCACAAATAGAGCACTTTTAGTGAAAATAAAATTCTTAATTAAGATTTAAAGACCTAAAATTTTAGTTACTAAGTGCTGTGTCTTGATGACTGCAAAATAAAAAAGCAAAACAAACAAACAACAACAACAAAAAATCAGTCATGTTAAATCTCCACGAGGAATGAATTAATTTTAAAGAAAAATGGAACTAATTTGATTTTAATTAACCACTGAAAAGTGCTTGTCCTTATGTGTAAGAAAAAATATTAGATGAAACATGAAGAAACTATTTTAGAAGGAAATGATGACATATATCTTGATAAAGTTTTCATTTAAGTTCAACTTTTGAAATTCAGATTGATCTAACAGTAATTCAGAGAATATAAAACTTGCAATTAGATTATTTGCCATAAAGTTCAAAACATGACTGGATGAAATTTTTAAAATAATGGATTTAAAATATATATATATATCAGTTTATTGATACAACTCTAAATTGTGTCTGCAGAATTTAGGAGAATTTGAAATTGAATAAAAATCACTAGAATAGTGTTCGATTTTTTTGTATATATTTATTGTAAATTGTAAACATTTCTCAATGAAATGATTGTAACTTGTTTCCTCAATGAAAGGATTTAATATTGTTGAATGAAATGGCCCACCTTATAACAAAAAGGGGGCGTGTTGGATTGTTTTGTACATAGGGTTACGACATAGGTTTTTTTTTAAAAAAAAAACAACTTATCGCAGTTTAAGAGCTCAATGTGCGCTCTTATTTTTAGAGTCACAGAGCAAATTTATAATTAAAGAAATAACAAAAGACTTAGAGATCCTGCATTATAGACTATTTCAGGGAGCTTAGACAAAAATGTCTAATTCTCGCATCTGATGAGTCGGGAGAATTAGACATTTTTATCTAAGCTCCCTGAAATAGTCTATAATGCAGGATCTCTAAGTCTTTTGTTATTTCTTTAATTATATATATATATATATATATATATATATATATATATATATATATATATATATATTTATATTTATATTTATATATATATATATATATATATATATATATATATATATATATATATATATATATATATATATATATATATATATATATATATGGCAAATATCTAATCATGGCTTTCACAGATCAACTATCTTGGTTCAAACCAATAGTTGACAACTCGCATCATTATATATTTACTCATATATATATATATATATATATATATATATATATATATATATATATATATTAGTTGGCAAATGGCCAAGTATCTAAAATGCTACAAGAATCATGTTCTGAATTGGAAGTGATTGAATTTACTCTATGAATGTTATTTGTTTTTATTCTTATTCATAAGGTTACCCTGTCAGACAATAATTAAGAAACTGATTTTATTACCTTTAGTCAATTCTTGCTTGGTATTTTATTAGCATAGTCCCAGTTGATAATATAATCCTCTATAATACTATTAACATTATAGCCAGTATCAGCTCATGAAGAATAAAAAAAATAAAAGGCTGGTGTTTAGCTAAGGGAGTGACAAGCTAAGGTTTTTGTTCTCCCTTCATTCTTTAAAGTATTTTTCTGTGCTACAAACTCGATTGATATTTATTGCCTTTTGTTTGATGATTTGCTTCCTTTGGTTTTTTTTTTATATATATCATTGCTCAGAATATAAAGTGGCGTTGCACAGAAGTGTTGGGAAGATTCGATTTTGAGATGTATAGCTTTTTAGGTGGCATTATTTTACTAAATTACTACCTTACGCCTGTATATATATATATTTTTAACTCATTTCCCGAAAAAAAATTTTTTCCACTTTCATTTCAACCATATCTGATGACAGAAATTTCGCAACAGATCATCTCAAAAGAGCTTTGATCTAATAAACTGTGAATTTTCTTGTTTATTTTTTTTCCTACCTGTTTTGCCATAGAATGTGTTCAGATAAATCACATTATATGCCATTATGTCCATGTAGATAAAAACACAAGACAATTAAGCTACTTGGTAAGAAAGAGTAATCTGATTAAATAGTGAGCTTAATACACAGCTATGTGGTGTGTGAATTCACACTTGTTTTCACACAACCCAGCATGATTGAACATAATTACTACAGATGGGAAAGGCTGGGATTTGAAAATAAACAAGTAGGAAGAAGTAGAAGAAAAAAAAAAGTTTCAAAGTATCATTAAAAGCATCTTTGCTGGTAATGAAAAGATCATAATACATTGTTATGAAGAGAAACTATCAGCTTAGTGAAGAATGGATTTATTAGTTTGAATGAAGGCACATACAACAAAGAGCTAAGTATGGTGATAAAAAAAGAACCATTTTTTATACTTCCTTTTTTATTATGAAAAAAAAAGCTCACACCGTGAACAAAGCCAAAATTTCATTGCTGCTGTGTATGTGATGTCATCTTTTCCAAGACCTTCGTGGACGCTATTAACAATCTGATCTTCTGCAACTAGTTTATCAATGTCATAAAAATGATGGCAAACTAGGAATTTTTTTAACCCTTGGTTTGTACTTATGAAATATCAAAGACACCTTTACCATATTGGTTATTGTTGTAGGAAATAAAATCGACGACCTTAGTTCAAATCCTGGATGAGACGGTTTCACACTAATGACAAAGAAATACATGAATTCATCTGTTCTTCCCTTTTGTGATCTAAAAATGAATAACTGCACAATCTTCAAACTTAGCAGTAGTGTCAATTTGGAGCTCCATCAGAAACGACTGCCAAGTCAAGAGGGATATACGCAGACACAGGTACAGGCACATGCACAAAAAACACAACAGTGTTGCCAATAGCCGCAGGAACAGGTTCTCTGTGTCCCCAGCAATTTGGAGATCTTATTTTGGGATTAACCTCGTACAATGTGACAAATACGTTTGATGGATATCCTAGATGAAAACTATTCTAACTATATATGGCTTTTTAAAGGGTTAAAATTCTAAATTTCTTGACATATTCAAGATAATCTCTGAAACAAATGCATTTATTCAGACATTGATGGATTCCAGAAAAAACATTTGTATTCCTTAAAATCCTGGCTGTATGCCCTATAATTTAAATTTCAAAAATGCTGTAATAACTATCAAGTAAATTAATGAACAGTAGGAGTAACCCGAAGAGTGTCGGAATAAAATAGATGGCATAAAATTTAAGATGACAAGTCACAGTATATATATTTACCAATCTCTCCGCACGTGCAGGATGTGACACAAGGTCATTTTTTAAAGTAGATTTTAACAGTTTTCCTTCTCCTAGACTGGTTACCTAACCACGGTTAAAGAGCCCAGTCTTTCCTGCTAGTTACCCATAAGTGGAGGGAGAATTGGATTCATACCTTTCCCAAGGGTATTAGTGCCATGTTAAAAGCCAACAGCTTCGTCCAGGAATTGAACTAGGGTCGGCAAGTTCATTTCCCACGACTCTAACCATTAGACCACGCGCCTCCATGAAAAGTCACATTATAAGGGTGGAGTAAAAGAAGTAGAATAAGCGGTAAAAAAAAGGGGGGTAAAAAGGAATGACTAAATAGGATGAATGTAAGAAAAGAAAACAAGATAAAAAGGGTAGAAATATGTACAGACAAAAAAATGATAAAAATGCAATAAGGAAAAACATAGAATAGAAAGAAAGAAAAAGAAAGAATAAAAAAAAAAGAAAACCAAATGAGGATGAATAAAAACAAAAGAAATAAAATACAAAGCAGAAAAAGTCATAGAAAGAAAAAGGAAAATGAATTTGTAACAGGGTAAAAGAAAAATAAATATGAAGAAAAAAAACTTTTTCTTTCTTCTCTATCGTTTAAAATGAAAAAGAAAAAAACGAAGGAGAAAAAGATATTTTAAATTAACATTAATGCAACATTTTTGTAGTAGATTTTATGCTTGAAGGTCTAATCATAGGAGCATAAAATTTAAAGACAAAAATTATTATCTAAATTTCCTAAATTTATAGTTTTTAGAAAAAAAAGTTACCACAAAATAATCCCTTACAAAACGAGGCTGAATTTATAGTCAAAAAATTAAAAGAATTTCGAAGAAACTGCACGCGCGCACGCACGAACGGGCCGACGAATCACCAGGGAAAACCCCGAACTTTTTCAAACATTCGGCGTTCCTTCAACTTAATAAACAACAAACGTTTACGCCAGCGCCGTAAGATAAGTACTAAAAAAACACAAGTACTTCTAAAACCTCTGAAGATGGGATTTATCCCGAAAATTTAGGAAAAAAAGGTAAATAAACATCATTTTCAACACCTATTCCATTGCATTGTCAATTGCCTTCTAATTTTTATTTTACACATACGTACAATGCTTCAAACAAACTATATAAAAAAACCGTATAAATATATATATATATTAATATATATATATATATATATATATATATATATATATATATATATATATTGTGTTATGCTAGATATTGTGTTATGCTAGATATTGTTATATTATTTATCTCTTATTTATTATTATATTACTTGTTATATTATTCATTGTTATATTATATATACTAGTAAATATATACACCCTCTGGGTGCAAGTATTTAAGTTTTAATGTAATAAAATATATTAAATTAGAAAGGCTAATGAAACTAAATAAGAATGCAGATAAAATGATTTGAAACAGAGGGGTGTATAATCGAAAAATAGAACAACTAAAACTTACTCTTCTATCACTCTCGTCTTTCATTGCTAAATTTCCCTAATTTAATAACTTAGTTAAAATAGGAAGTAAAGAATAAAATTAGAATTATTTCTTCTCGTGAATCGATTTCTTTAAAGATTTATTGAAGAGATTTTTGATCATATTCATTAAGATAAAACCATACAATTAAAAATCAATAATACTAAGCACATATTAATTAAAATCAAATTTTTAATATCAATATGCAAATAAGCCTTCCTGTTCACACTGTAAACTGCTATTTTAGTCTATATATAAATACAATTGCATGTTATTCAATTGTAGACATGATTAACAGTATTAATAATGTAAAACAATTTTATTAGAAATTGAGGTTTAAATGAAAATAAAATCATGGAGAATGTGACGTAAATGACTAAGGGAATTGTGACTTGAGTTGTGATATAGTTTCGGTTACAGACAGAAAAACACACAATGTCCATTATAATAAGATTATATTTTATTATGTTTATTCTAAAAACTAGCAAATATATGCACCCTCCGGGTGCAAGTATTTAAGTTTCGATATAATAAAATATCATATTAAATTAGAAAGGCTAATGAAACTGGCTAAGAATGCAGACAAAAAGATCTGCAACAGAGGGGGTATAATCGAAAAATAGAACAGCTTTGAAACTAACTATTCCATCATTTTCCATTACTCCCCTCTTTCATTGGTAAATTTTCCTAATTTAACTATTTAGTTAAAATAGGAAGTAAAGGATAATATTACAGTTATTTCTTCTTGTAAATAAATTTCTTTTAAGATTTATCCACGAGATTTTTGTTTATATTTCTTAAGATAAAACCAAACAATTAGAAATCAATAATACCAAGCACATATTTATTAAAATAAAATTTTAAATATCAATATGCAAATTAGCCTTCTCGTTCAAACTGTAAATCGCTATTTTTTTGTATATATAAATACAATTGCATGTTATTAGTACGTAGATATGATCAACAGTATTAATAATGTAAAACAATTTTTATTAATAACTGAAGGTTTAAAAGAATGAAATCATGGAGAATTTGACGTAAATAATTAAGGGAATTGTGACTTGAGTAGTAATATAGTTTCGGTTACAGACAGAAAAACACACAATCTCCATTATAATAAGATATTATATAGTTGGCATTAAATGAGGCACAGGGTTGATATGCCATTAAACCAAACCAAACCAAACCTAAATTCATATAAAAATATTTTATTCATATAAATTCTACCTTTTATAAACCCAAAACTCCTCAGTTATTACTCACACCAATTTAATACATTACAGCCTTTGTTTAAAATAATAATTTATCTTGTTAATGGTGATATATTGTCATGAACCTCTACTAACCAGTAGAATTTCTAAGCAGTTCAGCTACTCAGTATTCCAACCTCTAAGCTATCACCACAGATATTCTATGACAACAATATCTTTAGTAGAAGGTACTATCTTTCTTTTCTAAAAATAAGACCCCAGGGGGGAATTATGATAAATAAAATGATAAGAAATAAAGAAAATAAAGAAAATAAGAAATAAGCAACAACATTTTTTATAAACAGTCATAAGCTTCAATAAAACAATCTTAATTCACCATTAAAATGGTATGAATGAATAAATGCTGAATAAAAAATGAAATAGTAATAAAAACTTCTTATGATGCTGTGTTATAAATATTTATTTTTAGCTATAAATAGAAACAGATACAATGAACGTTAAAGAGAAGAAATGGGAAGGAACAGAAGAAATGAGAAAGTTGGGAGGAGGATATTGCTTGGAACAAAGAATAGCAAAATAAATCAAGAAAATGAAATAAAGAAAGAAAAAAATATCGGAGAAAAAAGCTTGAAAAAAAATTATGGAAAAATCAGAAAAAAGGCAATGAAAACAATTTGTTTGTTGTTTTTGGGTTTTTTTCACGAAAGAGTGAACCAAAAAAAAGATGACAAGAAATGATAAAGAAAAAAGAAGTTGCATTGGAAAAACAAGATTAAGCAAAGAAAAGTTTTTTGTTTTTATTTAAAAAAATTGATTGATTCAATAAGAAATTTACTAACAGTTTCAAATAAACTCAATTAAGAGTTCAAGGTTAACAATGGGAGTAACAGATTTTTAAAAAAATCATTTCTAGAGAGATACTTGGATGATAATGTACTTACTTACTTGGATGCTTTTACAAATATTCATTTATTCACTTGAGTTCAAATCAGTGATGAGGCTACTTGCTTGTTACTTTGGACCTGGGAAAGGCATGAACCCATTTTTTCTTAGATTAGTTTAGGTATTTACCCAACGGTAGGTGTGGTGCTCTACCTCAGTAAAACAATCTTCCTGATCTAGAGCAAGCAAAAAGGGGTTAGACTGCCTTGCTGTTTGGCTGATATCGACAATAGGACAATCTGCTGATTTTACTCAGACAAAGATTACCAAATCATTAATATTACAAGAACGGATGTAAGTTTTTAGTATCGTTCAGATTTGTAATAATTTATCTTCTACATATCTAAAGATTAAAGGGCTGGGTTAGCTCAGTCGGTAGAGCGTTCGGCTAGAAACTTCAAGGTTCTTAGTTCAATACCGGCCCTCGCCAACTCTGCGTATGAGTAGCACAGTGATCTGTACGGTAAAGTAAGGAGCTGATGGTAGGCGTGGCGCTCCACCTCAGAAGCAAAAAACAATCTCCTTGGTCTAGCGCTGGTGAAAAGGGGATAGACTCCCTCGCTGATTGGTTGATACCGTCTTTAGGCCACCCCGACGACTATTTACCCAACCCATTTGCCATATATATATATATTCACGCTACTCCTTGTCAACTTAGTGCCTGAGTAGCACAGCTTGGGTTATCAAATCCGTACAATAAAGCATCTAACGGTAGGTGTGGTGCTCTACCTCAGCAAAACAATCTCCCTGGTCTAGAGTAAGCAAAAAGGGGTTATATTGCCTTGCTGTTTGGTTGATATCGATAATATGATTTTTAATAGAAAATATTTCTAGAGAGATACTTGGATGATAATGGACTTACTTAATGATTTTACAAGTATTCACTTATCCACTTTTGAGTTCAAATCAGTGATGAGGCTACTTGCTTGTTACTTTGGATTAATCCCCCTGGGAAAGGCATGAACCCATTTTTCTTAGATTAGTTTAGGTATTTACCCAACGGTAGGTGTGGTGCTCTACCTCAGCAAATTGTCTCCCCGGTCTAGAGCAAGCAGAAAGGTTAGACTGCCTTGCTGTTTGGTTGATATCGACAATAGGCCAATCAGCTGACTTTCAGACAAAGAATACCAAATTACATTATTACAAGAACGGCTGTAAGTTTTTAGTATCATTCAGATTTGTAGTAATTTCTAAAGATATTAAATGCAATATCATTTTGTGTGTGATATATTTCTGTGTCAACAGAAGTTACCATAGCAACACAAGTTTTGGTGGAATTGTTAAAGTAATACAAGACATTCTGAAGAACATTTTTTGTTTTTTTTTTTTTTTTTATCAATAACAGAACTTAAAGTATCAAAACAAAATATGAGATTAATAAAAGAACAGAAATAAAGTAAAATAAATAAGAAATAAAAAGTAAAAATCGTTTTTTGTTGGTTCCTTTTTCATATTTCATAAAATAAATTAGGGGTGGGGGAGACCTTGTAAAAAAATATTTCCCCTAATATATTTTAGGAAAGAACTATTTCAGACATATTTCCATCAAAAGGTAAGTAATTATGGACATTTTCGTGATAATCGGACCATTAAATGATTTTTCATAGAATTTTAAAAAAAGCTTCTCATCATAACTTGTTTTTGGCTACGTTAAATTTCAATTGATTTAACGGTGTAAAAATGTAAACATTGTTTTTCATTCATAATTCTCATCATTTCCATAAGCTAAAAATATTTTTTTAAATCATTAGGAGATTTTTAAAATGTTTATTCTTTCGAATGGACAAAACATTTTCAAGATAATATTAGCCGTTATGCAAGTTTCATAGTGTGAATTATAGGGGTGGTATATTTCATAGGGAAAATTGGAAGTACCTATTTAATAAAATCAAACTCTTATTTAGAAGTTTAAAAAAAATTCAATTCCAACATAATTGACTTTTTAAAAATCAATAACAGAACTTAAAGTATTAAAACAAAATATAAGATTAATAAAAAGATAGAAATAGAAATCATCATTATCATATTGTGCTAACAGTATGGGTTACCATGATTCTCTCTCACTACCTGTCCCTATCTGTCATCATTCCAGGCATGGCATCCATAATCCATACAGCCCCGATTGATGCAGATTTTTGCTGGTCAGCCTACACTGGTGTGTCTTTGTGTAGGAGTCCATAGGTAAATGTCACTTATGAGTTCATTCTTGCATCATCAGCAGTTTCCACCATGTCTTGTACACGCGTCAAGCCCTAGCACCTATATGATTTTCCCAACCCTATTGCCCTTATGGCAAGCCCCAGCCCCTTTTTATCATATGGGTGCTAGAAGGCGGTGACTGCAGGTCTACATGTCCTGGGAATAACGTTAAACTCTATCTGATGGTGAGGTTCCAGTTTTGGAGGTTTTGGGGAATGTGGAGCACCCTTCATCACCATTGCTCCCTGGTCCACTCTGACCCGGAGTGGTAGTACCTGTTAGGGTCCCATCTATGGTTAAATAGAAAAATGTATTTATAAAAAAATTGTATTATCCATTAGAATTGATTTATTTCAAAACTTTATCGGCATTAAATGACCCTGAGGTTGATATGCCGTAAAACAAAACAAACCAAACCATGTTTTGTACATCTAACTTGGATGGTTTGTGTGATAGGACATAAGTGGGTTTTTTGTGGGTGCTATTTTCTAAATCTTTACAAGACAGCATACAGCATCCTTGTGTAGTTCCCATCTAGATGTGTTATTATAGTCCAAGTGGTGCAGCCATACAGTAGCACTGACACAGCTACAGCCTGGAAGAATTCTCGCTTTGAATAATTTTACAAAGTCCAAAAGAATAAAAAGTCAAACGTCCTTTAGCGTCTATTGTTGGGGAGGCAACGTTTTCTAGCGTCTGATCTTGTTGGAGGAATCGGAGTTTGATCACTTATGATAGGGTCAACATGGCGAGGAAGTCTGATATTGGAAGATCCGAAACTTCCCAATGAACCACGCAGATAACATCACTGACGACAACCACCAGCGCCCCAAATGTAGGAGCGTATATTTAAAGAATGCATATGAATATACAGTTTATTTTCTGGAGAAAAAAAAACGACTCATCTCAGAAATTCAAATATCTCAATGGATATTTTAACAGTCATATGAAAGTTTTCTATAGATCCTATTAAAATATAATTAGAATAAGTGTAATCTTTTTATATGTGTTCTTATTTAATTTAGTCTTTCTAATTTGATATATTTCATTATATTAAAAATGAAATACTCATTAGTTCTTAGAATTAAGTATTGAACAATTCTACTTTCAAATGTATTTTCTCTTATATTTATACATTAGGTAGGATAAAATAAATTAAATCTTCAATCTATATTACTCATCCGTTTTTTTTTTTGTTTTTTTTAGAATTACTAGGTCTTAGCAAAGCAATTAAAAAAATCATTTATTTCAACACTCCGAACCAGACAGCCAGACGTTTTCAAAAATTATAGATTTCCAAAGTATCTAGCCATTTGATTAACATTTAACCAACTCAAATATCAAAAGGCTTTAGGAATTTGGAAATTTACAGTCTTATATCGACAGTACAGACGTTGGCACTCAGAACTTATGATTTCATTTGGAAAACTTTATTGCTAGTAAATCATTTAAGAAGTGAATCATAAATCACCAATGATAAGCCAGAGCCATTGTTTAAAATCTGCAACTCTAGGTGCAAAGATCGTAATATTTGAAGAAGATTCAATGATTTAGTGCTAAGGACTTCACAAAATATCTCATTTGTATTCATATTATCTCTTAAATATTACTGATACAGTCAGTTTTGAATAATGAACTGTTGTAAGCGGTTCGAATTTAATAGACTTAAATGAATATTTACAGTCAGTTTGTTAACTTTGATGATTTTTGTAAGGAGGGAAATAGAGAAAAAGAGTACAGATAAATCAATTCATCTGTAAATTCTTGTTGTATCTATTATGTATATATACATTATATATCTATATAGTTGAACACCGATAAGAAGTAACAGGATTATTTATATAAGTTGTTGTACTTCAATACAGTATCTGAGTATCTGTGCCCAGTTATGAAAATATCTCCACCACAATGCCCATGATCAGTGTGTAGTATCTGTCAAGTATATCTTTTATAAAATTATTACTCGCTAGAACTTCTATTTAGGGTCATAGAATATTTTTTTACATACATGCATTATATATATATATATATATATATATATATATATATATATATATATATATATATATATATATATATATACAGAATCTGACTATTTGTGCCCAGTTATGAAAATATCCATTCATATGATGATAACCATTACACCCTGAGTGATTTATACATATTCAGATAAAAAAGTTCAAAGATTGCATGTTGACCAAGAAGGAAATTTAACTCTGTAATAAGATATATATATATATATATATATATATATATATATATATATATATATATATATATGATATATTAAATATCATAACACCCGCACGAGCAGAATGCTACACTAAGATCAATTTCTTATGCGGAGTTAAACAGGTTTGAATTCAGAGTTTTCCTTCTCCTAGACCGGTTGCCTAACCAAGGCTAAAGAGCCTAGTCTGCCCTACTATTATCCACCGCTGGAGGGAGAGTAGGATTCATATCTTTCCCAAGGTTATTAGCGCAAAGTGAAATGCAATTACCACAGCCAGGATTTGAACTCGGGGCGATGCGTCCATTTCCCATGACTTTACACCTGCACTTCCACTTAGTCTGTAATAAGATATAAAATCATCATAAAGTGGATCTCTTATTGGATGACTGATGAGCAGCATTGTAATCATAAATTAAAGAAACAAAGCCCTAGTAATTTTCTATAACAAATTTATGAACTCAAAGATACCATTTCTTAATTAGATCGGCACTAAATTTATTTTGGGCTAAATTAACTGTCATAGAAAAGCTGGCATGAGCATGGATAAGGTTACTTGCTTCAGAGTAAAATGGAATATTGCCCAAATAATGGAAATTAACTGAGATAACATAAAAACCCATTCAAAATAAAGCTAAAAAAATCTTTAATTTTAATGAAAATTCTTAAAAAGTTAGGGTTGCAAAAAAAAAAACTTCATCTAATTTTAAAGCATTGCAGATAAAATTGAGTAAAAAAGATTAATCAATTTAATGGCATGTCAATCAATCCAGGGTCATTTTATGCCTAGAGGTTAGGGAATCGCATTCATTGTACATTTATATTTACCTTTTTTATATGGTTTTATAAGCGTTTTTGTACATGGTTATATGGCATCAAGCTTTGCTATCTAATACAGAATTATGGCTGATGGATGAGACCCTAACTTATACTAACACTCTGGATCAGAGTGGACCTGGAAGTAATAGCAATGAAAGGGTAAACCACATTTCCTAGAACTGTAGCCTCACCATCAGATGCAGTTTGGTTTATTTCAATATTCCATTGCAATAAGTTTTTCGCATTTAAGTATGTGTTATCAAATATTCCTATCAAATACAAGTTATATTTTAAACAGATCTATTTGATCCATTGATAGGACCTAACAGATACTACCACTCCGGGTCAGAGTGAATCTAGGAGTAATGGCAATGATTGGAGTACTAGACATTCTCCAAACATCCAGAACTGGAGTCTCACACCATCAAATGTATTTTAGTGCCATACCCAGGACAACCCCCTTTTGGGGGATCTTACGTCTATGTCTATTGTTTTACCTTTATGTATGTATTGTATTATCCTTGGAACAAAAAGTTTCCAATTAAAGTTTTGGTAATTTATGAGGAAGTGCGTCCCGGTCCCCTGCCTCCGAAATTGCTGCCCGGTGAATTTTAAAATAACGACCCCAAACTTTGGCGCCACAGCGATGTTACTTGAAAGAAAACAACCAACTTAGGGCGTTAAAAGTATTTGAGGGGGGCTATTTTTGTCTACCCGGTGACTATTAAAATAGCGTCCGCAGCTATGTCGTCTCAGATTTTCTTTTATTCATGTTTGATTAATGTCTTGTTTTTAGTTCAAATAAACAAGAATTACGACAAAAATCTATCTATATTATTTTTTTATCTATCTATCTCTGTCTATTCCAAACTAAATATCTATCTTCATATCTAAACAAGAATTACGACAAATTTCTATAAATGAACAAGAATTACGACAAATTTCTATAAATGAACAAGAATTACGACAAATTACGATAAATAAATAAGAATTACGCCAAAAAAGAGACCCACCCCCTAAAATACATTTAACACCCTAAGTTGGTTGTTTTCTTTCAAGTAACACCGACATAGTTGGGGACGTTATTTTAATAGTCACCGGGTAGCACTTCCTCATAAATTACCGTTGTTTTTATCTATGACTTGTAAATATTCAGTAAATGTTTGTAGCTAAAAAAAAAACGTTCCTGTCGCTTTAAGCAAATATCATAATCATATGTCTAAGTCTGACTTTGTATATATGACTTTTGTGAATCCGTTGTGTTTGTTTATTTTGGACTTTATTAAGCATTTTATCATTAGTATCTGGATTACTCCATATCAGATAATAGTGATCGCCCTTAAAAGACTATTTAAAATTATTATATTTTTAAATAACAGAAGATATAATTTTTTTTTAATGTTTAAAAGTAAATTTACCAACTATTACTGATGGGAAAGTAAATCACACGCTGTATCAAAAAGAGCAATATGTTTTTAAAAAAATTCTAAGCACAAATATAAACTATAAAATATTTCAGTTTGTGATTTCTCAAAGAAAAAATTAAAATGGATAAGAAAAATACAACAGTCTATTTGTATTCCATTAATCCTATGCACATATTTTGGAGACAAGTGTACAATGTTCTGCACAAATTGTTCTGTTTTTTTCCCTGTCTTATTCATATAATTCTGTTGGCAATGATTTCAGCATCTATTCAGAGATGTAACTCTCTAAAAATGAAGAGAGAAAAGGAAGAAGAAACTCAAGTGCATTAACTTGAATATTGATGTGTCTGATTTATTTTCTAGATCAGTGAATTTGAATTTATTCAAATTTGATGGATGCTGGAAATTCATAAATTTTCAAAGCAGAAAAATTGTAGCAAACCTAAAAACTACTAGTCTGAAACATTCTTAACTGAGTATATGTTGGATTTTACAGTCATTAGATAGAGGTTTTATTAAAGTGGAAAATTTTACTGGAATCGACTTGAATTTGGTTAAAATATCTTTGCAAGAACAATTCCCAATAGGAAGGAAAAAGCAATATGAACGTCTACTGTCAATGTTGGTAGAGTCAAGAAAATGAAGAAGAACAAAAATATAAGTAAAAAATAGTGTTTTTAATTCCAGTAGAATTATATTTAAATAAATCAATTTGAAAAAAAAAAAGAAAGTTTTATTAACATGCATGGCTCATTAATGAAAAATACATTTCAGAAGAGATAACAGTTTATCATGATAGATTTATGTTAGTCATTCCATTTTAGATACTAGCAACAGAAAACACCCACTGGGCATCGTAAAAATTATGTTTTTTAAATACATTGTCTGAGAGGGTGGGAGTTAAAAAATCAGTGTCAGAGGGTTTGTTTATACGTATGCGAAATGTTTGATATAAAAACTGGGCCCCGTGTTGCGTGCATGTGAATGTAGTGTAAACTTGCTTACTCAATTGTGGGTGTGCATAAGAATATTGTGTGTGACGTAGAGCTATGACGTAGTTTTGTTACAGACAGAAATACAGACAATGATATTAACTACGTAAACATATTTTTGTGTTGTATATATGTGTTATGTGTGTGTGTGTGTGTGTGTGTGTGTGTGTGTGTGTGTGTGTGTGTCTGTGTGTCTGTTCAACAATGTCTGATTATCATTCCATGTTTGGTCTACCCTTTTTGTTTTATTATTAAACAGTAGCCTGTTTTTTTTCAGGGTCCTCTGATTCTTTTATATATATATATATATATATATATATATATATATATAACAAAACTTCAAATAATTGAAGCTTTATATATAAAACAAAAAAACTACCCTAAACAAAATAAACTTTGAAGTAAGTCAACATATCCTAAAATGCTTATAATTTTCTGCCTACATTACCTCCATTATTCCCCCTTATCACAACCTGTGCCCCCCCCTTCAAAAAAATCACCACTGCTTTGTTCAAACTACTACCATTCCAAAAACCTCCCACTACCAATTGATATTACCTCCCACTAATTCCTTGCTTCTACTCGTTCTCGTTAAAAACGAGACATGAAAACTATTCCATCGTTTCCCACCTGAGGATGGCAAAGTGTATTGCCGAAAGCGCTAGTGACGAAACATTCGGTGGACTGGTATACCAGTTCCACCCTGACACCAGAAGGATGCCCCGAAGATTAGAACGGATCAACGAAAGACTTGTCAGACAGGAATTGTCTGTTCAATTCAACGAAACATATATATATATATATATATATATATATATATATATATATATCATTGCATTAGGAAATAGTTAGTCATTTGATACAGACTGAATGTATGATTGCTTAACTTGGAGAATGAAGTGTTTTTAATTAAATAACAGCAATAAACTTCTATTGGTAAATTTTTATACAATTTCAAACAAATGAGAGAATGAGAAACGGTATTGATTTTATTTGACCCACAGAGAGAGAGACTAAAATTAGTCTTGATTTCAATAAATATTCAAAAAAATGATATTGAAAAGTAAAAATCAGATGAACTTTAGCTTCAGAGACACTTATGATTGGAGTATTAATGAATTAAAAAGAAAATTCATATAAAACCTATTTATATGTAAACTCAGATCAATCAAGTGAACCTTCATTAAAATAGATTTGGAGATTTAAAACACATTAATCGGGAAAGACAAAATAAAGGCAGAACATTTTTCAATAAGTATTAATCTGAATATTTTTTGCTGTAGAATTTCTTTCTGGAAGTGTATACGAAGAAGACTACCATAAATCCCACAAAATGAAAATGATGGGATTATATTTATTCCTTTATTGGTTAAATCGATTTGAACGGACCAAAATTCCACCATCATATTTCATGTCGCCGAAAAAAAAAATCAGGGAATTAACTGAATTTAATGAAATTTTCAGTGTTGATATATTACTGAATAAAAGATAAAATGCACCAGTTATTTTATTTAATAACATTTTTTCAGGTTAGTTAACTTTGAACCACGTATCTTTGAGAATCTGTGTTACGCCTCAAAGATACTGGTGGGAGTACAGAGTCCAGGTTTAACTACAAGAAGGTGCTGATAACACATGCCATTTACACTTGTACCTTTGTACAGTCGCATAAAACACTATGGGTATTATGTAACCCAGTACTACCTGCTTCATAGTCCGATCATCGGCAATTAAACCAGCATCCCCACCAAGCTTTCCTGGTGAGGAGGGTGGCTAGACACCTAGCAGGATGAAAATCAAAACCTTTGAAAGGCGAAGGAAGCTTCTCGCTCAACGACCATCAAGCACATTAACGCGAGTATTAGATATTCATAAGAAAATATTTTAAAGAGTAGGAAATCTGATATTGTTGCATACTGGGGTTTTCACAGTACCAAATCTATATAACGTTGTATACCCTTCTTACTTCTTACTTCTAGTCATCTCTTCTTCTGGCCGGCTTTGGTTCTATCTTCTAACATCTTGGTCTGGTATAAATGTCTTGTCTTCTAAAGGGATCAATCAGAAATTGTTAGTTTTTAGGTATAAACACAAGACTTCGATTTACGTTGATGTTACTTTATTTATAAATCCCCAAACCAGACAATAGCAAGCAACTTCTAACTGGCGTTACTTAGGGCCTTCTAACGAAAGCAAGGTGAGATTGAGGTCAAACTCAAAGTCAGTTGCAGTAATCGCCATTATGATTTCTACAATACCTTATAAAAGCATTAGGGATCCATAATTATGGTAAAAAAAAAAGAAACAGATGTAAGAATACATAGACGTGGGTGGGGCTGCAAACGGCAAAAAGAATGAATCAGTATCCGTTGACATTACAGATCTATGGAATAAGTATGTATTTATGCGTAATTAGGATGACACTCAGGATGTGGTATCACACTACATTTGCATCCGACACTATAGGTGGTCATCTCAAAAGCAGTTGACTGTCAGACTTGGTAGGATGCTGGTTATTGTTCATCATCAATATCAGCACATCCTTGTTATAATTGTTGATATCATTATCAGTCGCATCATCAATTTTACACTGCTGCATTATAGTGCGTACGTACATTGGAAGTGTTCATGGTGTAATGATTACCATCGTGGGAAATGGACATGGAGCCCGAGTTCAAATCCAGGATGTAATAAACAGAGTTAGTATGAAGTGTATGGTGGCAAGGAAAAGACAAACACAGATTTTAAGTTTAAGAATGTATTAGCAAACACAAAGGTTACACGGTTGAAATGGGTTGAGAAGATTGTCCGATATTCGGTGATAGTCGTTTGTAAGTGTATGTAGTAAGGTCTACAGCGCTTGGTATGTTCAATGGTCAGTCAGTAGTAGAAGTGATGTATGCAGATATCCCAGTGATAGTAGTTGTGAAATCTTGAGAGCAGTGTCCGGTGTAAGTTGGTAAAGTTGTATGTTGAAGGCAAGTTCTAGTTGATGTGGGCAGAAGATCCGATGTTATTATCGTGTTCAAAGCGGGTTGGTAGTCGGGATTTCTGATGATAGTTGCCGTAGTTTGGTTTACGAAGATTATATAGGATTTCGTACTTATGGTGGTTTCTCGTATCCAATGCACGTCGGGGTTGACCAATTTATGGTGGATGTAAGGGCTGTTTGATGTTTTTGTATTAAGGTCACTAGTTTGAGGTCAATAATCAATAAAATATTCAAACATTTAAAGACACCATAAAACATTCAATTACTGCAGGCACATGGCATAAATAACAAGACTCAATATTAAAACAAACAACTTGTATTGAGAAATAGTTTACAAAAGGTAACGCATAATACCAAGCAAAGTTCTTTCAGTACACTTGTGTACAAAATGTTATCTTTTTTTTTTTAAGTTCATTATAACCTGTAAGAAAATATCTTATAAGTTATGAAATGAGAAAGAAAGGGTAAGAGTTCAAAGTCACAAGGCAGTCAGTAGTAAGTAGTACTGCTGATCTCGTAAAAGGTTGATAAAGAGAGATAGACGGATAATATATGTTCATACCTTCTTATAAGTGAATGTGCTTTGTCTTACTTTAAAGTGACGTGGATTTAGTTAGACGAATAATTTCTTTCTGGTTGGGATCCGAAACGTTGTTTTTTTATAGTCCGAGGGTAGGCTCCAAAAGGGGTCTATTTGCTAGATTTCCTTTTAGGTGCGAACGTCTCTGATTGGCTGAAAATGTACAAACTTTTATTTTTATTTTCTTCTTTTACTAGGGTGCGCAATCCCATGCGCAAATTATTATTTTTTGTCATTTGACTTTTGTTCGTCGTAGTAAGTTCCGGTCCGCCACATACTCGTCGTCCCCTTTAAGAGTGCCGGTTGGTCGTTCGAGGTTATGAGGTCAGCGGTAGGGGAGAGATATCTGTCGGCGGACTTGAGGAATAAGGTTTCATGTTGCGAGCTCCCTTTGTGATGTGGACTAGTCGACTGTCTCGGATATCTCTGGCGTGGTCTTCAAAGGCCGGCTCTTAAATAGTTTATGGTCGGTGGAAGTTGGATCAACTCTCTTTTTATTTTTACTGGGAGCGTCTTGGATTGGACGAAAATGCGAATTCTGGTTTTATTTTTTTTTTTTTCATTTCTAGGATGCGCCAGCCAAAGACGAAAATTCGTTACTTGATTTAGTGGCTCGCCCGGTTCACATCCGGTTGGCACTCCGTTCATTGCGGTGTGTGGGCGACTTGAATTTGATGACTTCGTGAATCAGGGAGATATCTATATCTGTGTATATAACATGGATGAGGCTTTTTGTATTTCACATAGTAAGTTAATACGCTTGGGAAAGGTATGGATCCAACTACATATCATTATATATAATTTAAGAGTTCAGAAAACATAGACTATAAAAGAAAAAATAATAGATAAAATATAACATGACATGACCAGCTGATTGATTGGAGAGGTTCCCTTTGACATAAGGGCCAAAGTGAATTTTGTGTGTCATGGACTGCTCAGCCAGCAAGATACTGTCCTTAATCATCATTGGTCACCACCGACAGCCAACAGGTGGCCCTATTTGGGGGACTTACCCTTCTACAAAGGTGCAGTCGTGTTATCTTTTGCCTTGACTAACAGGTGAAACATCAGTAAACACCTCCACACTCTTTTAACAAGGTAATATATATTGATAAAAATGTCTGATACTTATAACATATTTTTATTGCAATAAACATTGTGCCATTCATAAGAAGAATATTTGCAGAAAAATATTATATAAAAATTGTGAAGATAGAGATTTTTATCTTTCTGAAAATGAAAGATGATATAGGATTTCGTACTCGTCGTCCCCTTTAATAGTGCGGTTGGCCGTTCGATGTTATGAGGTCAGCGGTAGGGGAGAGATATCTGTCGGCGGACTTGTGTATAAGGTTTTACGTTGCCGGCTCCCTTTGTGATGTGGACTGGTCGGCTGTCTCGGATATCTTGGGGGTCTTACAAAATTGTAAAGACAGATTTTTGTCTTGCTGAAAACAATATTTCATATTATCATGGTAACTTTCATTTTTTTCTTCTCCGCGTTTTGAAGTGTTATATATTCACATTATTTATTCCTTACTATTACATCAAATTGAAATGTTATCTATTATTTTTCTTTTATAGTTAATTTTCTGAACTCCAAAAACTAAGAAAAGTTTTTTTTCAGACTCTGACATCAAATAATATAGTTAATATTTTTTTTTTAAATATTAACATTTCTGTAGAAGTTCCTTTATGATATTACTAGGAGTGGCTACCCGGGGCAGCCGAAAGTGAGTCTGGTTAAATCGAACTTAACGGACCTAAATTCCACCATTTTATGTCACCCCATTGAAAGAAAAAAAAATCAGGGAATTAACCGAATTTAAATAGTAACAGCATGGGTATTTGCAGCAGAAATGATAAAGATTTGATTTATATTCATGGAGATGATTCAAAAACATATTAATTAACATTTCTTTTCAGAGTAGCTGGATCAATGCAAGGTCTATTTTTTACATAGGGATTTAAATGGGGCATCCCACGAGGATTCAACCCACGATTCAGTAATAATGGATTTGTGGGACTAACCTTAAAAAATACCCCTCTACCCAGGCGACGCCGGTTAGCCACTGCTAGTCATATATAAATGGCAGTTGTATATATGTATGGGTGGGTATATTTATGCCCGGAGAAAACTATGAAAATAAAACAATTATTGAAGAAAAGATATATACACATTCACTATCACCAGATCTTGCTTTTGCCAATGTTACATAATTAATGGGATCAAAGGATCATTAAGTGTTTGGTGTTACATAATTATTAGATTCTTAATATTTATGTACAGTAGTGTAGAAATCAAAATGGCTGTTATAAGTTGCAGCCCACGGCCTTGAAGGATGAGTGACAAGGCTTGACCTCATCCTGATCCTTTCCGGTGGATACCATGAGAATCGGTGGAGGAGACCCTCTTCCAGTTTAGATTAGAAATAGATTTTAGTCAGTCGGCCAGAAACCACGACGGTGATGAGTCGTGTATTGCACGCTCCGACTCGATCTGCGTATGTAGTCTGGTGGGGATTTTGGAATAAAATATGATCTAAGTAAATCCAAGTCTTGTGTTATTAACTAAAAACTACCAATGACACAGGGCTTCTGATAAAAAGAAATCCCCAATGGAAGACGAGACATGAAGTCTCCAAGAGAAGTCCAGACGCTAGAAGCGATGTTAGAAGAAGACGTAAGATAGAAAAGACGTCAGAAGAAAAATAAAGATAGAAGAATGAAAGTAAGTAAAGGGGTATGCAACACCCTCAGGTCACAACGTTGGCATGCCACTGGCTATACAGCTGCTTTTTAAGGGGTGCTGGTTCCAGGATTTGTTAAGGACAGCACACAGCATCCTTGCATAGTTCCCATCTGTGTGGGTAGGTTAGAGTAACCTCCCTTTATTGATAGTAACTTAAGTGACCAGTTATGCAAATATTAGTGGCAGGCCGTTGCTATGTCTCTATATAATGACTGGTGAGCACCGCCATTTGCATTCTGGACTTCGTACATTGCATGAGACTGTCGATTCGTGTTACTCTTTTTACACCATCTAGCTTTTTCTATAAATGTTTTGTTAGAATCTTGCAGCCATACAGTAGCATTTATACGGAAAGTTACTCCAATATAAATATTAACATTTCTTTTAAATAATATTTGGGAGATGCCAAAAATTTATTGAAAAGGATGCTGAATATGTGGAGACTGTGTGAAACTATATCATAAAGGTAATCTCATCAGGGTGTTAACAGTTTTTTTTAACTATTTGCCTACTTTAAAGCGCTCACAGCGGCTCTCCCACCACTCCGATCCTAATGTGAGCAAGGTACAAAACTGATGGTTAGTTCATTATAACTGAGCAGAAGGAGTCAGATGACAAAATGATGGGACCTTATTTGAATAGAATGAGTTCTGTGGTGGATATTGAACTTTGAAATATCCTATCATACAGGTAAAAAATACTAAGAAAATTTGGTTCAGCTGTGGGAAAATTTGGTAGGCAAAGAATTAATCCTCACTATAATGCTACAGTTCACATATCATTAATACCCTTGGGAAAGGTATAAATCCAACTCCTCTCCATCCAGCTATGGGTAAAAAGTATGGCAGATTGGGCTCTTTAACCCTGGCTAGGCAACCAGTCTTTGAGAAGGAAAACTCTGAATTCAAACCTGTTAAATCCACTTGGGGTGGTCACAACTAGAATAGTCTCAGTCCTAATTAGCGATCTATTTCACTATTTTTTTTATTTTATTTTTATAATTTTTAATTTTTTTAACCCCCCTGTTCTATTAATAAAAGAAAATTCACTCTAAAAGCTATTTAACTTACAGTGAGCTGCTTTCTTTCTTTTTTTAACTTATATTAAAATTAACATAATGGGGTGCTTGGAAGAGAACCCTGTTCTAACAAATGTTAGAAAAATATTGTGAAATTACATCTTTTCATTCTCATAAAGTCACTGATGTCAGTAATATAATATTTTAGTTTTAAATCCTGAAATTTGGTCTAATATGATACCATAACAACATTTGTTATAAAATAGTACCATAGCAACATTTGGTCTGATATAAAACCATAACAACATGTGGTCTAATATAATACTATACAACATTTAGTCTAATATAATGACATAACAACATGTGGTCTAATATAATACCATAACAACATTTGGTCTAATATAATACCATAACAACATGTGGGCTAATATAACCCATAACAACATTTGGTCTAATATAATACTATACAAATTTGGTCTAATATAATACCATAAAACATGTGGTCTAATATATTATGGGTCTAATATAATACCACTAATATATACATGTGGTCTAATATAATACCATAATATAATACCATAAGAACATGTGGTCTATATATATATATACAACATTTGGTAATATAACCATAACAACATGTGGTCTAATATATAATGTGGTCTAATATAATTCTATACAAATGTGGTCTAATATAATACCATAACAACATGTGGTCTAATATAATAATTAATACAACATTTGGTCTAATATACATAATGTGGTCTAATATAATACATAAAACATGTTGGTCTAATATAATACCATACAACATGTGGTCTAATAATATAATATATAATAACACATTTGGTCTAATATAATACATAACATAACAACATGTGGTCTAATATAATATCATAACAACATGTTGTCTAATATAATATCATAACAACATGTGGTCTAATATAATACCATAACAACATGTGGTATAATATAATACCATAACAACATGTGGTCTAATATAATTCTATACAACATCTGTTAGAGTACGATCCATTTTTAATTTTTTTTTTAATTATTGATTTTAAGCAAACAATGTTATTGGCAACAAGAAAATTAAGCCACTTGTTTGCCTTTTACTTTTGCTTCTTCACTGCAACCATTAAGAATAAATTTGTCACTTAATATACGTGCTTGCCTGAGAAAACTAATTCACAAAGCATACAACAATAATTATTTCAAAAAGGTATTTTCAGACTATCAAATCATTTATAATTATTGACTCTTAATTGCTGCAACTTCAATGTCCATAATTACAACGTTTTTTTTTTGTTTGTTTTTTTTCATTTCTTCATTTCCGCATGTTGTTAAGTATTTTTTTTTTTTTAAAGAAACAAGACCCATCAATGCTATTATTTATTATTCTCAATTTCAAATGAGTAAACCACTATAATTTTATCTCATTGAAGGCAATTAACATACTGGACTGGATTGCATTAAACACTGTGCAGAATCAATTATCACCAATAGTTTTAAAACTAGTGACTTCAATAAAAATAGGACATTTCAATTTGTATGATATCACAAAAAAAAATTGCTTGATATAATCACAAATAATTGTTCTTGGCATGTTCTTTGCTGTTTTCTTGATTATTTCTTAAAAGTTTAAATTATTTCAAAATTATTTGATATTTTATGACAATTATTATCTCTTGATGTAATTAACCTGAGAAAAAGACTATGTCAAAAATTTATAAGATCTTAATGAGTACAACATGCTTTTTCAGTGTCAATCATTACAATTTCCTCAAGTTGACAAGCTTCATAGATTAATTCTATTATGTATTTTTTGAATTTTTCAATAGTTCTTTTTACCAAAATATTGAAATGTCCCTTGTAGAATAGTTAACAATGAACAAACAAGACACATACTTTTCCAACCCCTCCTCCATGAACAGGAAGTAACACAAAGTCATTTTTTATACACATTCACTATCACCAGATCTTGCTTTTGCCATTGTTACATAATTAATGTGATCAAAGGATCATTAAGTGTTTGGTGTTACATAATTATTAGATTCTTAATATTTATGTACAGTAGTGTAGAAATCAAAATGGCTGTTATAAGTTGCAGCCCACTGCCTTGAAGGATGAGTGACAAGGCTTGACCTCATCCTGATCATTTCCGGTGGATACCGTGAGAATCGGTGGAGGAGACCCTCTTCCGGTTTAGATTAGAAATGGATTTTAGTCAGTCGGACAGAAACCACGACGGTGGTGAGTCGTGTATTGCACGCTCCAACTCGATCTGCGCATGTAGTCTGGTGGGGATTTTGGAATAAAATATGATCTTAGTAAATGTCTTGTGTTATTATGAACAGGAAGTAACACAAAGAATTTTTTTAATAAAAATAGTTAGGGATTGCCATAAGGGCAATAGGATGGACTTGCATATCATGGACTGCTCAACCACCTGGGTTCTAGCGTTAAGCATCACGGGTCGCCACCCTCAGCCAACAGGTGGCTCCATTGGGGGAGTCTTACCCCTCTGCAGAGGTGCAGGTGGTGTATTCTTCTGCCCCAGCTGACAGGACTGGGGTCACTTTGGCATAGTGGTTAATGTACTGGAATGTGATATCATACTGAGTTCAAACTCCAGTCATACTATTATGTTCCGTTTCAGATTTGAAAAGGGGATAGACTACCTCGCTGATACCGACTTTAGGCTACCCCGATGACTATACATTTATATTTACATTATGTGGTAGTTTAAGTGTTTTTTATTCACAATTATATAATATCAAGGGCCGGATTAGCTCAGTCGGTAGAGCGTTCGGCTAGAAACCACAAGGTTCCTAGTTCAAAACCCGCCCTCGCCAACTCAGCGTATGAGTAGCACAGGGATCTGTGCGGTAAAGTAATGAGCTGATGGTAGGTGTGGCGCTCCACCTCAGATCCTAAAATAATCCCCTTGGTCTAGCGCTAGTGAAAAGGGGATAGATTTCCTCGCTGTCTGGCTGATACCGACATTAGGCCGCCCCGACAACTTTACTTTTTTATATGATATCAAGTATTCTTCTCAAATACAAATAATTTGCACATAGTTGTATGACTACAAGTATTTCTTTATAATACAAATAATTAGAGCACAGTTGATTGCTGTTGCATCAGAAATTTAAAAAAATATCTAGCTACAGTACTTACATAAGCTACCTATGAATTATGTAACACTAGTCCATTTCAAATGATATAATCTGTTTTTTGTTTTTTGTTTTTGCTGATGCATCCTACACATCTGTAGACAATCAGCAAAGTTCAGCAGTTCTTAACTTCAGATAAGATTTTCTTTACATTACCAAATTAGAATCATCTAAACCCCCCCAATTATAGAAAAAATAAATTAGTCATTTTCAGTGTTGCTAAAAAAATGAAATTATTAATGTCATACCAAATGATCTTTTCTTATTTCACTCTATCTATCTATCTATCTATCTATCTCTCAGTTTGTTCATATCTATCTATCTATCTATCTATCTATCTCTCAGTTTGTCATATATCTATCTATCTAAGTTTGTTCATATCTATCTATCTATCTCTCAGTTTGTTTATATCTATCTATCTATCTATCTATCTATCTATCTAGTTTGTTCATATCTATCTATCTATCTAATATCTATCTATCTATCTATCTATCTATCTAGTTTGTTCTATCTATCTATCTATCTATCTATCTAGTTTGTCATATCTATCTATCTATCTTCAGTTTGTTCATATCTATTATCTATCAGTTTGTTATCTATCTAGTTATCTATCTATCTATCTCTCTATCTATCTAGGTGTTTATATCTATCTATCTATCTATCTCTATCTATCTACTATCTATCTATCTAGTTTGTTCATATCTATCTATCTATCTATCTATCATATCTATCTATCTATCTATCTCATATCTAGTTTGTGTCTATCTATCTATATGTTTGTTTATCTATCTATCTATCTAGTTTGTTCATATCTATCTATCTATATCTATCTATCTATCTCTAATCTATCTAGTCTATCTATCTATCTAGTTTGTTATATCTATCTATCTAGGTCTCTATCTATCTATCTATCTATCTATCTATCTATCTAGTTTGTTCATATCTATCTATCTAGTTTCTATCTATCTATATCTATCTATATCTCTATCTATCTAATCTATGATATCTATATATCTATCTATCTATCTATCTATCGATATGCATTGTATCAAGGGAAATTTAAGAAATACATTCATGCATATTTATGTTATATTTTTAGGTTTCTGGTCTAAAAGTCAGACAGTAAGAAAGTTTCTTTTTTAAATGAGCCAAAATAACTATTAGTGGAAACTGATAATAAGAATTTGGAAAATAAATTTCTCCGTTAGCTTTCTAAGTGAAGTTTCCTTCAACTCATTAAATACAATTTTATTGAAAGTATAACGGTATATCAAAAGTATTTTTGTTTTGTTTTGAAAATCTTTACTCCAAATCTTATTTCATATACACATCTAAACACTCTTTCTTATTTGTATTATTCGACTATTGTACTCATCTTCATTGTTATCTGTACTCAGGCCTTCTTCAAATATTTCTTGTTCGACTCGGGAACCTTCTTTTTGAACTCCAAATACCAAAACTTCACTTATCAGGAAACCGTTAACGAGAGACGTAAAAACAAACGCTCTCATCACTTCGCCCAAACAGGGCCTACTTATCAGGGAACCGTTACTTGAGGAGAGACGTAAAAACTAACGTTCTCTCACTTAGCCCAAAACATGGCCACTTATCGCAAAGCAGCACTGGAGAAGAGATATAAGAGATCAAGCTCTCATTACCAAGCCCCAAAACAGGGTCTACTTATCTCAGAACCTTACAACCAGATTCCGTCTAGGGCATTGTATCAGCATACTGTATAAAGGCCGGTACAACTGCACACTGACTAAAGGAAGAACAACTATCGAGACGAAGCGTCTTATCTAAATTTCCCACCGACGAGAAGAAAACCGTGTTATCACCAGTACTACAAGAAATTCATCCACAGATAAGTCTCGTAGCAAATACCATTAAATTTTCAACAATTTTATGTAATTTTTTGTCAATACAAGTGTCTGCATTTACTTACATGTTTGTTTCTTCTTTGTCTGACAATTTGCCTACAACTACGGAGAAATAAGAACTCCTTCGAAGCCGTAAATACTCTTAATAAGCTTAAAAAACAACATAGAGGAATGTAACATAATCGGTGGTTAGAGCCAGAAGTCTTACACTGACATATAAATTAGCACAGAAAGGAATTACGTGTTAGATGAGAATGGAAAAGTTTAAGGATGAATCATCATAAGGCCACATGGATTGTTTCTATTGGTCAAGAAGTGAGATGTGGAAAAGTGAGAGAGAAGAGGAGTGAGGGTGAGAGTGTGGAGGGAATCTGGCATGATGTGTTGATCGAGTCAGACGTGCTCTGGGCAGTTGTGATTTGGGGAAAAATAAAGTTTTCATGAGAAAAAGAAGTGGCCTTATGTTATTAGTAAAAATTCTAAATTGCGCAATGGCAACATGTCCCCCAGCACCCCAAGTTGATTTGCAGACTTCAAACATCCAGGAATTGTCAGCCAAATGAACAGCAGCCTATTAACTCTCAAGATGACATGTCAACATTTATGATCACATTTCTGAATGTGTGATGACATGTTGATGTAGAGGTATCTATTGGACAAGCCATGAGATGTAGCGAATTGGAAGAAAGGAGGAGTGAGATGTGAGAATGAGAGTGAGTCTGATATGAAAGCACTGACCGAGCAAGACATGGCTCTTGAACTGGAGAGTTTTAACTGAGGAAACTAAACATCTCATGAGAAAAAAAGTGGCCTTGTGTTATTACTAAAAACTCTAAATGGCACAAGGAAAGCTATCCCCACAGCATCCCAAGTTGGTTTCCAGACTCCAAACATCAGGAATTGTCAGCCAATAGAACATCAGCCCAGGAACCATGATTCGAGCCTCTCCTATTTAGTACCGGTCCATGAGATAAGTATACTCTTATTTCTATTAACATTCAGAAATGAGTATCATAACATAACAAATGTTGGCACATCATCTCTCCATTCCAACAATGATGTAACAGGAAAGTTTTATGGGATTTTTATAGGATTATTATTATCTATTCCTTTTGAGTTTTCACATCAGTGTTAGCTGATGGTCTTACACTGGAGTCTGAGTGACAGCAAGTCTACTCAGGTCTTCAGAACTCTTCAGCAGTGCAGTGTTCTGAATGGTTTCAATTCTTCCTCTTATTTCCAAACTTTACAAACCCTTTTCTAATCCTTTTGGGACTGTTCCAAGTGTACCAACTACAATTGGTATAACTTTCACTTTCATATTCCATAACTTTTGCAGTTCTCTGGCAAGGTCCAGATATTTGTCCATATTATTATTATTTACTCTTTTTGAGTTTTCACATCAGTGTTAGCTGATGGTCTTTCTCTGGAGTCTGAGTGACAGCAAATTATTATTATTATTATTATTATATGATTACAAAATGTAAAAGGAACATTTTATAGGATTTTTATAAGTTAATTAAAACTTTTATGGAATTTTTATAGGATTATTATTATTATTATTATTATTATATTATTATTATTATTATAGGATTACAAAATGTAAAAGGAACTTTTTATGGGATTGTTATGAGTTAATTAAAGAAGAAAAAGTAATTCCCAAAACAATCATTATTTTTGTACAGAAGAGGAATTATGTGGATGTGCAAGTGATCACAATCAAGTAAATGCAACTCGTGTCTCTTGTAAACAAAGTTTTCCAGCAATGTCTATAACCAAAACCATTTTATGTAAGGCTTTTAATTGGGTCTCTGGAAAATTTCACCAGATAAATTTCACTACAGCTAAATTCCACCAGTGTAAATGAAAAAAAAAAACTCCAGAAAATTTTGAATATTAAATAATTTGGGATGAAGAAAGAAAAATAATAAACTTTATCAGCTTACATTTATTGTTCTCAGAAGTGATATAAGCAGCAGCCATAATTGAGAGCTTCAGTTTTTAAAAAATTGAATAAGACAAAATACACAAAATGTATTCTGGTGAAACAATTTGTAAACTTTCTCATCATCAGAGATGAAGTCGTAGTGATAGAATTCATGGAGTGGTTCTTGCCAGTTTGAAGTACAAGGTATGTCAGAAAAGTTCCGCAATTGCATTCTTTGATGTGAGGGGTATCATCCACTGCGAGTTCTTGCCACAGAGCCAGCATGTCTACAAAGAGATACTGTGGTGTTTCCTTCATTCAGTGCGTAAGAGTGGTGTGGCAGGACAATTCGTGGGTGCATCACCATGAGAGCACACCTGCCCACACTGCCCAGTGTATCCAAGAGTTCCTGGCTCAGAAGAACACCAATGTGCTGGAGCAACATCCCTACTTGCCTGACCTGGCTCCATGTGATTTTTTCCTCTTCCTCAAACTCAAGAGGGTCAACAAGGAACCCGTTTTGAGGATGTGCACGACATCAAAAAGGATGTGATGACAGAGCTACGGAGAATCCCGGAAGAATCTTTCCAGGAGTGCATGCAAGCGTGGCAGAGAAGGATGGGAAAGTGCATTAGACTCCAGGGGGATTACTTTGAAGGGGATAACTTGTAGTTTGGATTTGAAATATCTTTTTTTAAAACTAGTCCTGGAACTTTTGTTGTATACCTCTTTCTTTACTTTCTTACTTCTATTCTTCTAACGTCTCTTCTAGCGTCTGGACTTCGTCTTGGGGACCTCATGTCTGGTTTTCCATTGGGGATTTCTCTTTATCAGAAGCCCTGTGTCATTGGTAGTTTTTAGATAATAACACAAGACTTCGATTTACTTAGATCATATTTTATTTGAAATCCCCACCAGACTACCTGCGCAGATTGAGTCGGAGCGTGCATAACATGACTTACCACGGTCGTGGTCTTGGCCGATCTCCTAAAAATCTATTTCTAATCTAAACCGGAAGATGGTCTTCTCCACCGATTCTCACGGTATCCACTGAAGGAGGATCAGGACAGATCAAGCCTTGTCATTCATCTTTCAAGGCCATGGGCTGCAACTTGTAACAGCCATTTTGGTTTCTACACTACTGAACATAAATATTAGGAATCTAATAATTATGTAACACTTTTCTAACATAGCTCGTATGTTAAATTAATCATTTTTATATGAGTTTAATAGTTGTGATATTTGGTCTACAATAAGCCATGTGAGGTCTACCAGCTTGTTTTTCTTGTTACGGGTGGTTTGTATTTAGATTAATGTTTATTTATTTAGGTGGGAAGTAATTGTAAACTCATTTGCTAACAAAATAAAAATAACTGTGATTACGTTTTTTATTTACTCTTCGGGAATTTACTGGTTACCCTCAAATGTGAATGATATTCTCTTTCTGAAACAGTACTATTATGTGAAAAAAGTTAAGTTCATTTGTTACATACTGGGGTTTTCACAGTACCAAATCAGCATATATGTTGTATACCCTTTTCTTACTACTTCTAGTCGTCTTTTCTTCTGGCCGGCTTTGGTTCTTCTATCATCTATCTTATTAGTCTAGTATATCTTCTAAGGTCTGGTCTTCTATTGAGGACTTCGGGTCTGGTTTCTGTTGTGGGGATTTCTCGTTATCAGAAGCCCTGTGTTATTGTTAGTTTTTAGGTAATAAACACAAGACTTCGATTTACGTTGATGTTACTTTATTTATAAATCCCCAAACCAGACAATCTGCGCAGATGACAGGATGCGCATAGAAATGCGACTTACACCTTCGAGCTCCTACCTGCTAACTGACTTAAACTTACTATATTCTTAAACCGGAAGACAGGGTCTTCCATGCCTTCCGGTTCTCACGATCCATCCCCGCAAAGCAAGGTGAGACTGAGGTCAAGAGCTGTCACTCACTCTCAAGGCCATCAGCTGCACTAATCGCCATTATGATTTCTACACTATTGCCATAATCATTAGGTATCTAATAATTATGTAACACATTTACCTCACTAAAATATATATCTTTAAATTATGGTAGCTATATATTTAGACTACATTCTTCACAAGAAGTACGTTAATACTGCTAGACAGACTGAACAGGTACACTCGAAGAAAGATTAAGAATCAGTGTTAGGTTATTTTTATTTGTAATTTAAAGTTTCTGAATTTATTTGACAAAATTTTCAAACAACCAAATAGCAATATATATTACCAACGCCTCTGCACGAGCAGGATACGACACAACGTCACTTTCTTAAGTGGAGTTCAACAGGTTTGAATTCAGAGTTTTCCTTCTCCTAAACCGGTTGCCTAACCAAGGTTAAAGAGCCCAGTCTGCCCTACTATTTACCCATAGCTGGAGGGAGAGTAGGATTCATACCTTTCCCCAGGGTATTAGCGCTAAGTGAAATGCAATTATCACGTCCAGGATTTGAACTCGGGGTGACGAGTCCATTTCCCATGACATTAACCATTACACCACGCGCGTCAAATACCAATATAAATTGCATAAACATGCATTAAGTATGTTTGATGAAAAGTGTAGTTGTTTGGTGGTTAGGTCAAAATGGCAGATAAAAAATTGAAGGCTAACTACTCCTAGAAACACACCAGTGTAGTCCAGCCCATAAAAACATACATCAATTAGCTCTGTGCAGATTCTGGATGCTGTGTGGAAGACCTAACGGTGGTAAGAGAGAGTCATGGGAACTGATGCTGTCACACAACCTGTGGATGATGATGATGATTATGATGATGATGACGATGACTGACAAAAAAGAACACTCCACCAACAAAATACCATGGTTAAAGAGCTAAGTCTGCCCTACTATTTACCCATAAGTTGAGGAGGAATAGTTGAATTCAAAACTTTTGCATGAATATTAGCGCTAACAAAAAGGAGATAGACTCCCTTGCAGTCTGGCTGATACTAACAAAAGAACACTCCACCAAAAAAATACCAAGATCAAAGAGCCCAGTCTGCCCTACTATTTACCCATGACTGGAGGAAGAATAGTTAAATTCAAAACTTTTGTATCGATATTAGTGATATGTGAAATACAAACAACCTCGTCCAGGATTTGAACTCAGGTTGCCAGATCCATTTCCTGCAATGATCACAATTATATCACAAATGCTAATTTTAAATAGTATTTTTAATAAATTTTTCAAACTATATTTTTCCCTGTTAGATAGCTTGTATAACAAAATTATATTTTAATGTACGATGTTATTATGAATTATCTATTTCTTTCCAATTTTTAAATCATTCAAGTTTGAAATTTTCCAATTGAAGTGTGTTCTTATTCTCTGGAATTAATTTTATCAAAACATCTTTAATTTTTTTTTCTTTTTGTTGTTGTTGTTCTTCCTTTTCCATGAAATATTTTGCAAGTGAATATAAAGAAAAGAAGCAACCAAATTGGTAAATATATTTTTCTTCCCTTCTTTCACACACTTGCATAAATCAAGACAGATAAATAGATATATAAATACATTAATTATTTATGTAGGCACATTTTATGTGAATATATATATATATAAATATATACTTATATACTTATATATATTATATATATATATATATATATATATATATATATATATATATATATATATATATATATATATATATATATATATATATATATAATAACTGCCTGGTTGAAAAATAACATAAAAAAAATTATAGAAAGTCATTAGATTACTGTTAGCAGATGGGAGCAGTCTCGAAAAATGTAGTATTCTCTTTATGTAGTTAGCATCAATAATTGTCAGCAAAAATATCTCCAGTGATTTATTATTGATGGGAGAAACAGAAAAAAAAAGAAATAAAAATATTAATTTCATACAGATTAAGAATAAACATTTAATGGATTTTATCAAGCAAAATAGTAGGCAATAATTCAACACACACACACACTCACTCACACGCACACACACACACACACACACACACACACATATATATATATATATATATATATATATATATATATATATATATATATATATATATATATATAGGTATGTGAGTATGTGTATGTGTGACTTTTATTTTTATTTTTGTTTTTATTTCTTACATACTTTTAGAATACTCAATGCTCCGATAGAGCAGTGTTGTTATATATTTATGTGTCAAATCTTTCACAGAATGCAGATACTAAACTCCAATCCAAGGCATACAAACACACACACACACACACACACACACACACACACATATATATATATATATATATATATATATATATATATGATTTTTGTTATATTATTGTTTTTATCTTCCTCCATAAATCTTTTTAGTTTTCTTATTTTCTTCCATTTTTCTTTTTTTTTTGAGTGTCAATTTTGTGCAGAATGCACAGATACTAAAATCTGATCCAAAACATATATCTATATATCTTTATATACATATACATATACATATACGTATATATATATATATATATATATATATATATATATATATATATATATATATATTTATAAATATACACATACACACATACACATACACACACACACACACACACACACACATATATATATATGTGTATATATTATTCTAGTTTCTAGTTTCTACCTTCTTATGTATTTTTCAAATATACAACGTGATAAAGCTGTTTATACATATGCATATATATATATATATATATATAATATATTATATATATATATATATATATATATAATATATATATACAATAAAAAAGTGGAATATAAATAAGTTTCAAAACGAACGAAGAATGTGGAATTGGAAGCTAGTGTAACGGTTAGAGACTTTGCCTGTCAGCTTGACAGTCGAGGTTTCGAGTCACACACGGAGCAGTCTCCCATGTCTATAACCTTTCTGATGAGACCTAATAGGTCGAAATGTACATTCAGGGATTGACATTTTCTCGATTTGTTTAGCCTTACATTTGAACATATATGCCAGCCTAAAATTCATTAATTATTAACTAATTAATTTTCAAAATTAGGTACGACTTCAATTAAGCACATATACCTCCAAAAATAAAACACATTTGTTTGTTTACTTAACCTTATATATATATATATATATATATATATATATATATATATATACATATGATTTTCATTTTATTTCTATTTTCTTACATCCTTTTTGATTACTCAATGTGATAGAGCAGTGATTATATACTTGTGTGTAAAATTTTACAGAAAATGCACAGTTACTACACCCTGAGCCTAGGTAGAGCATGACGTCACTGTATTTTGATCCTATGAATTAAACAAAACTGTTATAACGAAAGATCACTTGGGTACTACATGCTGATCCTAGATGGACGCGCAGATCTATACATAAAATAACCTTGACCTTTTCAACAGGCAGCATGTTAGTTCTACATTAAACTCTTTGGGACTCAATTAGAATATTTCTTTTTTTTTTGTGCCGTTATAGTATGTGGCCTACCTTTTTTTATTCTGTTATAAGTATAGTTTGAATGTGTCGTAACTCAGTAAGAGTATATTTATAGATATAACTAGTAGGCAATTTATTGAAACTAGTTATTTTTCAAATATATTCAATTTCAAGAAATGCAATTCAGTCATAAGCTGTATATAGTAATTAAGAATAATTAAAAAATAATTTATCCATAATTTACATGGATCAGAGATCTATTTAATTCTAAAATTCTGAAAATAGGGTTATTGTTAGGGTTAGGGTTAAGCGTTAGGGTTAGGGTTAGGGTTAGCAGCTATTATTATAACCTTATATGCTTTTTTATGGTAGGCCACATACTATAAGAGAGACATGATTTCGTAGGCCACATTCAAATACTAATATGGTACCTTAAAATCTTTCACTTCTTCCAAAATAATAGCATAAATATCCTCACCAAGAAGCCAATGTATTCCTGGGTTGCATAGTATGAATTAAAATTATTTGTAGACTGTTTTGCAAATATTGATCTGTACAGTTCAACCTTTAAAATAGAATCCAATCTTTTGGTTGGAGGTAGCATGCTAACACAATCCAGTTAAATTAAGTTTGTTTTCTTTTCATATGCAAATACTACCAAATAAAAGGTTAGGGTTAGGGTTAGGGTTAGGGTTCGAGGTTAGGGGTTAGGGTTAGGTTAGCAGTTATTATTATAACTTACAATATGCTTTTTATGGTAGGTACATACTATAGAGAGACATGATTTCGTAGGCCACATGGTAGGCCACATAGAGAGACATGATTCAAAAGGTAGGGGTAGACACATCATAGGCGCTACATACTATTGGCGAGGTTCCACCTACCTGGTAGGCCACATTCCGTAGGCCACATTTATGCCATAATTTCGTAGGCCACATTCAAAAGGTACTCACTGTATGCATTTACCCATATGTCTATCATATATTGAGAATTCTCTCTAAAAAGAATTTCTACTTTAAAATTCTGCAGAACTTATGATTTAAAAATCTTATAATAATCCTCAGAATTTTAGATTCAGCTTTTGGTTGTTTTTCTTTTCAAATCATATTTTATGTCTAGATTCGGAGATTTGCGGGTCGGGGAACGGCAGGGGTAGACTTTTGGGAGTGAAGAAATTAAGCGTTTGAACTCTCGGAATTTGTAAACATTTGCTTTCATTAAATCATTTGAATACATCAGAAATTATTTCGCAAAAAAAAAGAATAACACAGCTAATGCATGTGAGCAATTTCAATTGTCAGATAGAAAAAATAAAATTCTCACAAAACTTGAGATATAATAACTTTATTCAAATGAGTGCTCTATCATATATATATATATATATATATATATATATATATATATATATTATATATTATTAAAGTGATATTGTTATATTATTATTATTATATTATTATTATTATATTATTATTATTATTATTATTATTATTATTATTTCGAAACTTTAGAAACTAAATTAAATAAATGATTTCCGTTTTAGAATCATGATTTTTCATAATATGTTAAACAATAACTTGCCAGGAGGAATATGTGATGAATCTTTTATGAATAGTTGAGAGTCTGAAAATTTGACATCTATTATTTCAAACGGCTTCTTTGATAAGTAATTTTCATGCAAAAATTTGGTTTTATTTTTAGGCTTCATGACATGAATATAAACATTACTTGAAAATCTATGGTACATGCTTTGAGTGAAAGATGCAACAACCTGAAATGAAAGGAATTTCTTATGGCTATTTCAACCTGCAACCTGCAAACAGAAACGACAATTCATACAATTAAATAATAACCTTTCAACCAAAACCAATTTTATACTAAATTGTTACCAGTTTTAAGGTAATTAAAATTTTAATTTGAAAACAAATTTTAAGCTGTATATGTATTGACCAATGGGAAATGGACTCTTCGCCCCGAGTTCAAATCTGGATGTGGTAATTACATTTTACTTAGTGCTAATATCCTTGGGAAAGGTATGAATCCTACCCTTCCTCCAGTTATGGATAAATAGTAGGACAGGCAGGGCACTTTAACCTTGGTTAGGCAACCGGTCTAGGAGAAGGAAAACTCTGAATTCAAACCTGTTGAACTCCGCTTAAGAAATTGACCTTGTGTCACATCCTGCTCATGCGGAGGGTTTGGTAAATATATATATATATTACCAACCACTTCACACGAGCAGGATATAACAAGGTCAATTTTTTAATTAGAGTTAAACAGGTTTGAAACCAGAGTCTTCCTTCTCCGAGACCGGTTACCATACGAAGATTATAGAGCCCAGTTTCCGATACTATCTGATGAATATAATTTTTTTCTGGTCAGCTAACACTTTGACTTTCTTGCACTATCTGTTTCTGTTGGTCATTGCTCCTTGCAGGTCCTCAACATGGCATCGAGTGCACATACAGGGCCGATGAATATAAATTTTTTCTGGTCAGCTAACACTTTGACTCTCTCATTATCTGTCTCTGTCAGTCATTGTTCCAGGCTGGTCCTCAACATGGCATCCAGTGTACACACAGAGCTGATGAATATGAATTTTTCCTGGTCAGCTAACACTTTGACTCTCTCATTATCTGTCTCTGTCGGTCATTGTTCCGGGAAGGTCCTCAACATGGCATCCAGTACACACACAGAGCTGATGAATATAAATACTTCCTGGTCAGCTAACACTTTGACTCTCTTGCACTATCTATTTCTGTTGGTCATTGCTCCTGGCAGGTCCTCAACATAAGAAGAGTAACACAAATCGACCATCTCATACAACATACTAAGTCCAGAATGCAAATGGCGGCGCCCACCAGTCATTAAGTAGAGACTTGCCGACGGCATGCCACTAATATTTGCATAACACCATGAATGGTCACTCTAAATTAACTATCAATAAAGGGAGGTTACTCTAACCTACGCACACAGATGAGACTACTATCAGGAGCAGGACAAGAAAATGGACACAAAACACTCTTCTATGCAGCAACTGACTGGTTAGAACCATGGTAAACTTATATTTATTATGGTTTATAAGTTTAGGTTGATGCAGAGCTTCTCAGTGCCATCTTTTGAACCATATTAGAAAAATCTTAGAAGTGACATTGAAGTTTATTTAGTTCTTTAATTACATCTGCAAATAGTTAATTGTACATCATCTTATGTTAGAAGAGAAAGACTCAGTTGAATTACAATCCAACTGGAGAGTTGAATGGTGTAAAAGACGAAGCAAAACATTCAGCTTGATTTCTGATTGGAGAGCTCTTCAACATCAAAGATAAAAAAGATGGGAAATAAATGGTAATAGATAGATAGATAGATAGATAGGAACAGATTGAACAGATATTGCGATATATAGTTAGATAAATAGGGACATACTCAGATAGATAGATATATAGATAGATAGATAAATAGATAGGAACAGACAGACAGATAGATAGATGTATAGCAACAGGCTCAGATAGATAGATAGATAGATAGATAGATAGATAGATAGATTGATTGATTGATAGATAGGGACATACTGAGATAGATAGATAGATAGATAGGAACAGATATTGCGATATATAGATAAATAAATAGGGACATACTCAGATAGATAGATAGATAGATAGATAGGAACAGACAGACATATATAAATATATAGGAACAGGCTCAGATAGATAGATAGATAGATAGATAGATAGATAGGAACAGATTGAACAGATATTGAGATATATAGATAAACAAATAGGGACATACTCAGATTAATAGATTGATAGATAGGGACAGACAGACAGACAGACACAGACACATATATATATATATATATATATATATATATATATATATATATATATATATATATATACAGGAACAGAATTAGATAGATAGATAGATGTAGTGTAATAAATGATAATGGGTCCTTGAAATAAATGATAATCAATGAGGAGAGCAAAAGGAATTGCAATGATGGGTGATAGTTAAGAAAAGATTAGCTCTATTTGAGTCTGAGATATTTTTTAGAGTGAGACTACCTTTTTCAACGTTTTGGCTGCCTATTCGTTATTGGTCTATTTCAAGGATTTTCAAAGAAACCACTTTAGATTAAAAGGTTAGAGAAAGGAAATTTTAATTTTCAAGAAACATAAATAGATCACATTCCAGAAAGGGATTTCATGAATTCAAACTCCAGCAGAGAAGAAAATCAAATCAAGATCACTGCCTTCCTCTAAAAAAATGTCTGTTTTTCTGTCTGTAACAAAAACTACGTCATAGCTCTACGTCACAGATTACGTCACAATATTCCTAAGCTACATACACCCAAAATTTGAGTAAGCAAGTTTACAAATAAATAAATACCTACGATTTTGTGGAAAATATTCAAAATAATTGGTTGATTATTACATGCACGCAACATTTTATTTGAGAGGGACGGGGCTCAGTTTTCATTTCAAATTGTTGTTGTTTTTTTTTTTTACTCCTTTAATAAATATAGGATTTTGCTTACTTATGTTACAAACCCTTTGGCATTGATTTTTTAGCTCCCACCCTCTCAGGCAATGTCTTTCAAAAATTAATTTTTACGACGCCCCGAGGGTGTTTTCTGTTGCCAGTAAGGTATAATAAATCAGAATCCTAAGTTAGCTCAGAATGAATGGTTTGGTTTGGTTTATTTTTGTTTTGTTTAATGGCCTATTAACCATCATGGGTTATGTAATGCCAAAGCCATCCTTGTATGTATTTACCAGCATGAGAATGATGACACAAGGTCAATTTTAAGCAGAGTTTAACAGATTTGAAGATTAATATATATTTCCACCTACATTGGAAGGTTACTCTGAGCCTTCTAACGTATCATAAGAATCCCACATTCTTATCTTATTATAATGGAGATTGTGTGTTTTTCTGTCTGTAACCGAAACTATATTCCTACTCAAGTCACAATTCTCTTAGTTATTGACATCACATTCTCCATGATTTTATTTTTTCTAAACCTCAATTATTAATAAAATTGTCTTACATTATTAATACTGTTAACTATGTCTCCATACTGACAACATGCAATTATATTTATATATACAACAAAATAGCGCTTTACAGTGTGAACGGGAAGGCTAATTTGCATATTAATATTAAAAAATCGAATTTAATAAATATATGCTTAGTATTATTGATTTCTAACTGTTTGGTTTTATTTTAATGAATATAAGCAAAAATCTCTTCAATTAATCTTAAATGAAATCCATTAACAAGAAAAAATAACTGTCATTTTATTCTTTACTTCCTCTTATAACTAAATACTTAAATTAGAAAAAAATAACAATGAAAGACGAGAGTGATGGAAGAGTAAGTTTCAGTTGTTCTATTTTTTATTATACTCCCTCTGTTTCAAATCTTTTATCATACCCCCCTCTGTTTCAAATCTTTTTATCTGTATTCTTATTTAGTTTCATTAGCCTTTCTAATTTAATACAATATTTTATTATGTTAAAACTTAAATACTTGCACCCTACGGAGGGTGCATATATTTTCTAGTTCTTATAAAAGAAAAAGGAGGCACATCGTGTAATGGTTAGAGTCATAGGAAATGGACTCAACGACCCGGGTTCAATTCCTGGACGAAGTTGTTTGCATTTCACATGGCGCTAATACCCTTGGGAAAGGTATTAATCCTACTCTCCCTCCAGCTATGAGTAAATAGGGAAGATATTTAGTCAAGTACCCAATCACCAACGATGAATATTAGCATTAGTATATCCATGATTTTACTAACACTGAATTAATGGAAGGAAAGATAAAATAAACTCATTTATACATACAGAAATATGTATACTGTAGGGACGTGGTCTAATGGTTAGAGTCGTAGGAAATGGACTCGTCAACGCGAGTTCAATTCCTAGGCGAAACTGTTCGCATTTCACATAGCGCTAATACCCTTGGGAAAGGTATGAATCCAATTCTCCCTCCAGCTATAGGTAAATAGCAGGGCAGACTGGTCTCTTTGACCATGGTTAGGTAACCAGTCTAGGAGAAGGAAAATTCTGAATTCAAACCTGTTAAACTCCGCTTAAGAAATTGACCTTGTGCCGCATCCTGCTCCTGTGGAGGGGTTGGTAAATATATAAAAAAGAAAAAGAAAAACTCAGTTCCATTAACTTCTTTGTTTTTTTAGTCCTGTTATGAAAATGAAACAATTTTTAAAAATGTAGGTGTCATGTGATCGTAGTGAAACAATTAATTTATCACCTTTTTTTTCTAGATTCAGAAAACAATAAAAAGTAAGAATTACTCACCTGTCGTATATAGAGAGCACAGAATATAAAACGGATTCAAGGTATATAAAAAATATTTTTGATGGTTTGGTTTGTTTTGTTTTACGGCATATCAACCTCAGTGGGTCATTTAATGCCGATAAAATTTTGAAATAAATCAATTCTTAATGGATAATACAATTTTTTTATGAATACATTTTTCTATTTAACCCATAGATGGGACCCTTACAGGTACTACCACTCCGGGTCAGAGTGGACCAGGGAGCAATGGTGATGAAGGGGTGCTCCATATTCTCTAAACCTCCAAAGCCGGAACCTCACCATCAGATAGAGTTTAACGTCATTCCCAGGACATGTAGACCCTCAGTCACCACCTTCTAGCACCCATATGATAAAAAGGGTTTGGGGCTTGCCATAAGGGCAATAGGGTTGGGAAAATCATATAGGTGCTAGGGCTTGACGTGACCAGCCGATTGATCGGAGGGGGCCTCTCCGACCGCCCGTCTAGCCCAAGATAGGGCCAAAGTGGAATATTGCATGTCATGAACTGCTCATCCACCTGGGCTCTATCCTTAAGCATCACGGGTCGCCACCCACGGCCAACAGGTGGCCCCATTGAGGGAGTCTTGCCCCTCTGCAGAGGTGCAGTCGGCGCATTCTAACGCAACAGCCGACAGGGCGGAATATTTTTTATAAAGATAGCTTTCAAACAATCTAATGTGGGCTGTAATTTACAAGAAACTTCATGATGCCTTAAATTCAAAGAATAGATTAAAGAATTTATTTTTTTTACTAGAAAACTTTTTTTTGTTTCTGTATATCAGCATTTTATTTTGTTCAACTTATTTCCAGTATCTGTCAGCATTTTTAAAGATCTTCTTTTGATTTTTAAAGACAGACATCGAGAGAAAAAAATTAAGTGCTAATACTGATTGCATTATTTCAAATCTGTATATTTAATAGATAGTTTCTATAGAAGTCTCATTTTACAAACAGCGGGAGGACACCACATGTGTTCACGGGACCTGTGGCAAAATGTCTTTCACTTTCAGTAGAGCTAAAATTTAATCAAATTGTTAATCAAGTCATGTTAGAATAAAAATAAATAATCTTTCTCTCATAGAATGCTGACAGACAATATGTACTTCTTGAACAGACACTGTTGTGGAGTTAAAAATGTAGAAGTATTTATTCAGCCTCATTCATAGAGTGTTGGAAAAATACAGTCACTTGCCTGTTGGGTAACTGAGATAAGATGGAGAGAATGACTCACACATAAAAATTAACATTCATTTTGTTCAAATGTACAAAATAATTATATATGAGGAAATTCCAAAATTATCTGTACTCTTGTTTTATGGAAGCTGAGCTCATCGTGGATGATTTGATATAAATAATATGCAGAGAAATGGTGTAGGAAGAAAAAGGAAAAACACTGGGATGCATGGATACTGTGTATTTTTAATTTATCAGCATCTCTGGTGCCCAATAATATCTGTTTTGATTGTATAATATTTCTCTAGAAATAATAAAATCCTGAATCTTTAGAAGAAAATTAATTTACTTTAAAAAAAACCCAAAAAAACTCCCTTTATTTATTGACCTTTTTTTCCTTTTTTGTATTATGTAGAATTTAGTACAGACACAAATCAAAATAATTGTATATTATTTTTTAAATTAAAAAGTAAACAGACGACTCTGAAAAGAAAATTAATGTCTCCTATTTAGAATATCAAATGCAAAAGAAATTGAAACTTATTTTATTAAAGAGAATTTTTAATTTGTTTAAAAGGTAAATAAAAATTCAGCCTCATTCATAGAGCGTTGGAAAGATTCAGTCACTTGCCTGTTGGGTAAGTGAGAGAGGCAAGGGAACAAATTAAGAAAGGGAGTGAAAAAGGACTTGCAAGTAACACAAATGAGTTCACGTGATATGAATGGATAGAGCAAGCAATTGTATTAATATATGCAACAGAATAGCAGTTTACAGACTTAAAACTGTGGATTCTGAGACTGCTCCAAGCCATAGAGGCTTCAATCTGGCAAGTAGCACTCAGAGAGTATCAGGTGAGCTTAGACTCACACAGTCTAGTGTCCCCTTCACAACATTGGCCAAAGAATCAGAAGCTGCTGAATCTCACCTCACATTATCAAATCATTGCATGACTTTTGAAATGGATACATATTCAAATCCTGGACAAGGCTGTTTGCATTTCAAATAGTGCTAATTACTCTTGGGAAAAGTATGCATCTAATTATTCTCCCTCCTGTTTCGGATTAACAGTAGGGCAGACTGGGTTCTTTAATACTGATAAGAAAGCCGATCTGCAACAATTACAAAATTAAAATATATTTTCCGAGTGGAAATTGTAAAGTTTCTTGCATGCAGGTGTATGTTAGCAAAAAGGTCATAGCAAGAGAAACACTCCTTGTAAAAAGAAAAGGTTGTATGTAAGCATGTGATGTGTTTTACTGATCATGATAATGGACTTACTTGGTGAAAATCTTGCTTTGTTCCTTGTGGCTTGTTCATGAGTGAAAGAGACACTACCAATGTTCTGTATGGCAGCTATCTGTTGATGACATGATTTAAATGAGGGCTGGCTGAGCTCAGTTGTTAGAGTGCCGGCTCAAAGTTCTTGGTTCGATTCCGGCCCTCGCCAACTCAGCATATGAGTAGCACATGGATATGTGCGGTAAAGTGAGGAGCTGATGCCCAAACAATTTCCTTGGTCTAGCGCGAGTAAAAGTGGATAGACTCCATTGCTGATTGGTTGATACCAACTTTATGCCACCCCGACGACTTACTTTATATGTTAGTAGATAGTGGGTAATATGTGTAGTTAAGCTGTGTGGTGACTTCAAACTAACCCATAAAATAGAGCATTAAGAAATATCCTATCCTTGGTAGTTTTTTTTTTCTAATTTAACCATGGAATTGTCATAGGTACAATTAGTTCAAATTAAATTTCTAGAAAATTTAATGAAAATCAATGTCTTATTCAAATTTATAAGACAAGGTTAAGAGCCCAGTCTGTCCTACTATTTACCCATAGCTGTAGGGAAAGTGGTTGGACGCATACCTTTCCCAAGGGTATTAGCGCAATGTGAAATGCAATCAGCCTCGTCCAGGATTAAAACTCGTCACACCATGTCTATATCCTACGATAGTAACCATTAATTTAAACACATGGCAAAAATATTATATGAACGTATAAAATATCCAAATCAATCATTTAAAATCATTTACAACAGATTGGTTATGTTAGTTTGGTTTGTTTGTTTGGTTTGTTTTGTTTAGGCATATCAACCTCAGTGGGTCATTTAATGCCGATAAAGTTTTGAAATAAATCAATTCTTAATGGATAATACAATTTTTTTTTTACAAACACATTTTTCTATTTAACCCATAGATGGGACCCTAACAGGTACTACCACTCCGGATCAGAGTGGACCAGGGAGCAATGGTGATGAAGGGGTGCTCCCCATTCCCCAAACCTCCAAAACTGGAACCTCACCATCAGATAGAGTTTAACGTCATTCCCAGGACATGTAGACCCGCAGCCACCGCCTTCTAGCACCCATATGATAAAAAGGGGTTGGGGCTTGCCATAAGGGCAATAGGGTGGGGAAAATCATATAGGTACTAGGGCTTGACGTGACCAGCCGATTGATCTGAAGGGACCTCTCCGACCGCCCGTCTAGCCCAAGATAGGGCCAAAGTGGAGTATTGCATGTCATGAACTGCTCATCCACCTGGGCTCTATCCTTAAGCATCACGGGTCGCCACCCACGGCCACTAGGTGGCCCCATTGGGGGAGTCTTACCCCTCTGCAGATGTGCACTCGGTGCATTCTAACGCCCCAGCCGACAGGGCGGGGTTATGTTAGTCTCATCTAGGATTTCAAAAAAGTCATAAAAGTATAAATACGAGTGCAGATTTCTGTCTTTACTTTCAGTAGAGATTTTATATGCAAAAACCGTGTCTTCTGTTAATCAATGCCTGACAAGTAGAATGTAATTTTATAATATTGGCTTCATTAACTACTGTACAGTTTTGGATAATTCAATATACTTTCTACTTAACTGTCTACTTCTCTCATACTTGTTGCAATCAATATTTAATTAACACAAAAGAATTATTACCTAGCTGAGTTCTTCACTGATATTTCTCTCATACATTTTTAGAAATTTCCTCAACAACATGTGTATTTAATCACATTTGCTTGCTGTTTACAGATAGATTATAGACTGTCTATCTTTCTTTTAGAATTAACACTTACCAGATGAACCAGACAGATACAGCCAATCAAATGGTTTATAATCAAATCTAATAATTTCAATTGGTCATACAAGAATCAATGCTACTAGAGTTGAGTCAAAAGTTTTGCAATATTTTGGTAAATAAATGTTTTTGGTTGCTTCTGTTGCGTTATGGTGCAGTTCAAATGGTAATTTATGAGGAAGTGCGTCCCGGTCTCCTGACTCATAAATTGCTATCCGGTGACTATTAAAATAATGAACCCAGCTATGGTGTTACTTGAAAGAAAACAACCAACAAGGGCGTTAAATGTAATTTAGGGGGGTCTCTTTTTTGTCGTAATTCTTATTTATTTATAGAAATTTGTCATAATTCTTGTTTATTTATCGTAATTTCTTTTATTTATGTTTGTTTAATGCGGCACCCCCCAGATACATTTACTTGTCGAAAATATCTATCTGTCTATCTATCTATTTATCTCCATTTGTTCATATCTGTCTATATTATTTTGTTTGTTTATCTATCTATCTCAGTCTATTTCAAACTATATACCCATCTTCATATCTAAACAAGAATTACGACAAATTACGATAAATAAATAAGAATTACGACAAATTACGATAAATAAATAAGAATTACGACAAAAAAATAGAAGCCCCCCCAATACATTTAACGCCCTAAGTTGGATGTTTTCTTTCGAGTAACACCGTAGCTCGGGTCGTTATTTTAATAGTCACCAGTCACTTCCTCATAAATTACCGTTCAAATTTCTAAACCGTAAATTTCCAAATTAGATTAAATTTCTCGTTCATCTGAAAATCATCCAAGATGAAATGCAAAAATGTAAATCCTGATTATCTGGTGTGCCGAATTATTATTTCTTATAAGTGTTGACAGCACAGCTAAATAATGGACCATTCAATTTTTATTAGAAAGAAAGAAAGAGAAGATAAAGGGCATGCTACACAGAAAAAGAGCATGCTACAATAAGAAAGAAAGAGTTGTGGAAAGATAGAGAGAGGGGATGAGCGCACGGAAGAGATAATGCTAATCTGTGTCAATTGAATATAATGAATAGATGAAAAGAAGGAGAGAGAGACAGAGAGAGAGAGAGAGAGAGAGAGAGAGAGAGAGAGAGAGAGTAAGAGAGTAAGAGAGAGGGGGAGAGTTAAATCAAACATTGATTGAAGCAATGAACAACGTATCAGTGCATCAAATATCGCAATACTATCAGTGGGTAGCTTTAACATTGGTTACCAATGTGGGGCGTACCCCCACAGGGGGTGCAATTTGATTTTAAGGGGGGCAATTGACAAACGAGGTCTGTTTGTTTGTTTGTTTTTTTATTGATTTTAACGGCATATCAACCCGTCTGGGGATTATGTTATGCCTAACGGTTAGGAAGTGATACATATCGTGTATTTATACTTTTACTTTTTAGTAATTGGTTTTAACAATGTGTTAGCGTTATTGGGGATTATGTTGTATGGTATTGATTTGTTTCATGTCTATATTCTATGGTATAATTTTATTTCCCTAAAAAAAAGAGAGAACATCCTCTATGTTGATGTTTTCAAACATATCTTTCATATTGTTTGCATTAAAAAAACGGTTTCTGATGTGAGCAAAAAATCTGCATTCCATGAATAAGTGTTTAACTGTCAAATGTGTTTGACATGTTTCACATTGTGGTTGTTGTTCTTGTTTGAGTATATAGGAGTGCATTAGTCTGGTATGACTTAGGTATGTGTAAACATGTAAACATAATTATGTAGTTTATGTTTCAGATGTTATTTTGAGTAAATATGTTTGTGTACTGTATATATTGATAGGTACCCGTATTTTTTGTACACAAATATTTCAATAAATTTATGGAAATACTTATATAGAAATTTTCTCTCTTTAGTATTTTTCTGTCTTTCGTTAATTTCAATTTTACTTTTTATAAACGACTTCTTCTTTTGAAGCTTCTTAAGGAAAAACAGAGTTCACTTTTAGAATTATAATAATTATATACTAGCAACAGAAAACACCCTCCGGGCGTCTTAAATATTAATTTTTGAAAGACATTGTCTGAGAAGGTGGGAGTTAAAAATTCAATGTCAGAGGGTTTGTATCATAAGTAAGCAAAATCCTCATATTTATTAAAGGAGTAAAAAAAATAAAACAATTTGAAATGAAAACTGAGCCCCGTCCCTCCCAAATAAATTGTTGCTTGCATGTAATAAGCAAGAAGAAGAAGAAGAAGAAGAAGAAGAAGAAGAAGAGGGGAAGAAGAAGAAGGAGGAGGAGGAGGAAGAAGAAGAATAAGGAGGAGGAGGAAGAGGAGAAGAAGGATAAAAAGAAGAAGGAGGAGGAGGAGGAGGAAGAAGAAGAAG
>CM042143.1:19812175-19839675 GCA_023376005.1 Doryteuthis pealeii
ACTCTTTTACTATTTTCTCTCTCTTCCCGATCTTTACTGCTCATTTAGACATAGAAATTAATCCTACATGCCAAGTAATAAAATTGAATTACTTTAAAAAGACAAGAAACATTTTACAGGAACCCATTTTAAACTGAGTGATATATAGAATAAATCTTAGTTTATTGAATGTTTCTCACGAGTAAAAATAGGTAATAAAGGAATTAATGCTGAACAGCTTTTCTGGGCAGAATAATTTTATAGCCCTAGAATAATTTGAACAAGATCTTTTCAAATTACTTTTATTTCTCATTTGTGCAGAGATTTTCTTCCGGAGATTGTTTACATGCATTGCAAATAGTGTTAACAAATTGTTCATGTTTAGTTTTCTACTGGCATAAAGAAAAGATACGCACCAGCAAGAAGTTTATACCCATCTTTATTGAACAATGGTCTGCATAAAAGAGATAGGCGTTAATGTCTACAACCAAGGATTTACCTCTTTTCACTGGAGAGTTCCTGTCAAGGCTAATTTTGAGGTAATATAACATTCATGAAAATCTTGTTTTAAATTTCTTTATTCACAAAGTAGAATATGATGAAAAATCTAATTATTATTTTGACTAGCAAAAAAAAAAAAAAAAAAGAAACGCCTTCAGGTTGGTGTAAAAATCTATTTTGAAAGATATTGCCTAAGGACAGGGAGGGGGTTAAAAATTCAATGTCAGAAGGTTTGTATTATAAGTAAGTTAAAGTCGTCGGGGCGGCCTAAAGTCGGTATCAGCCAGTCAGCGAGTGAGTCTATCCCCTTTCCAATAGCGCTAGACCAAGGAGATTGTTTTGGCATCTGAGGTTGAGCGCCACACCTACCATCAGCTCCTTACTTTACCGCACAGATCCCTGTGCTACTCATAACGCTGAGTTGGCGAGTACCGGTATCGAACTAGGAACCTTGTGATTCCTAGCCGAACGCTCTACCGACTGAGCTTCATCAAATTCAATAAAGATGATAAAGAAATGATAATCTGAAATGGAAATTTAGTTCTTGATATAATGAATATGTAAATACCTTGATACCCCCTTACTATAATCTCATTGGACAGTTCATGTATAAAGAGTCGACACTGTTGGTTCTACACCGACGATTCACATTTACTCGATTGACCAGACCTTACGCTGACAAGCTAACTTTACTCGCAAGACGACACCTACGGATGTACCAATTAATACTGCGATAATATACCAACTACGAACACCAGAATATATCTCTTTCCCGGATATATCAGTTCTGTCCCCCTCAAATAAAATGTTGTGCTTATCTATTAATTATTAATTGAATAATTATTTTGAATATTTTACACATAAATTTTACAGAAAATCGTAAGTATTTATTCATTTGTAAACATTTTAGTTAACTTCTTGTTACTGAAAAAAGTGTGAGAGTAAAACATGATTATTAAAATTGATTACAAATTTCGCAAATATGTTTTCCATTCAAAGTGATAGTACAATTTTTTAATCAATTTCATAGTTCATATAGTTTATTTATTTAAATTATCATTGAATTAAGGAACAGTTCTTATCTACTTTATTAATATTAATTGTTCTTTATTCTATGTACTGGCGATTTTGGGTTTTGTGACGTAAGTAGTGACGTGGTTTTGGTTACAAACGAATTCAAATTTAGGCATTTACTGGGTCTGGTCATGACGGGGAATAAAGCCTGTCATAAAACCACCTTCTGCCTTTGTCTCTTTCTTTTTTGTTCCCTGAATTCCTTCCTTTTCAGCTCTATATGTGTACTGGGATAATTCATAAAACTCTAAGAATTCCTTCTTTGAATTACAATTGAATTAAAAAATTACAAGTACAAATGTGATACTACAAATCAATAATGAGAACGTTCATTGTATCTGTATAGAATGTCACAATAAGTAGTTGACAATTTATCAAGTGAATTCCGTATTAATCAAGCATCAATAGTAAGGAATAAAAGCACTTATTTCACTGACACACACACACACACACACACACACACACATATATATATATTTAAGATAGAAATTAGAAGGTAATTGACAATGCAATGGAATAGATGATGAACATGATGTTTATTTACCTGTTTCTTAAATATTTTCGGGATAAAATCCCATCCTCAGAGGTTTTGGAGGTACGTGTTGAAGAATTTATGATGATCTCATTAAATGATCAAGACATTTCTCAACTTGATACGCATGCAAAAAATGATGAAAGCCGAAGGGTACTTCGCTCAAAATTTTGTGAAAAGGGGATAGACTCCCTTGCTGTCTGTCTGATACCGATTTTAGGCCACCCCAACGAATTTACGTTACTTTTACTTAGACACTGAGTAATATTTGCATAATTTTTAATTTATTTAAATGTTCACCTAATATGACAGCAAATATGGTAATCTCTAACAATTGTCTCGTTGGAATATAAAGAGAAAGAATTAATAATAATTTGTGTCATGAGATTGAGAATGTGTTGCATATGTTTGTTTTTGTCTTTTAATTCTTTTTAGTGCAGTTATATTTTGTTTTTGTTGAAATATGTTGCACAGACACCTTTTTACAAGGAGGATTAGTATTCTGTTATGATTGGTAGCTCTAAATATGTTTTTGACTTATTTGTTCATTCATTGATTTTCTTGGTTTGCATGGAAGCCAGAATAAATTTTGAAATTTAGTTGCTTATTCCCTGTTCCTAGTACAAATCTATCATGTTTTTACCAGTGTTATCAAAAAGTTAGGCATAGGCAAAAAAAATTGGATACTACGAGTTTTAAAAGCGAATTAGTAATAATTAAATCTATTATTTAAGGTTAAACTTTGTCTAAATCGATAAGTAGTACTATAATAACCATCATTAAAAAAGAAAAATATCATTACGTATGCAGTTTATTTGTAAAAGATTTAAAACTATTTGTTTTGGTCAATTTTGTTCGCCGACGCCATTTTGGCTGTTTTTCAATGGTTTTAGGTGCTTGTTTACAATTTTAACGTAACATTTGGGATGAAAAAAAAAATTTACCAAAAATCAGGTAATTATCCGATTTTAATGAAATTTTCAGTATTGATTTAACAATTAATGAATTTTATAATACATTAGTTATTTTATTTCAAAAATTTAATTTAGTATATTTTCTATGAAAAATTAATATATAAAATTCATTTAAAATATGAAAATCCTGATGTTAAGTTTAAAATGTTTTATTTTTAGATTTTAACAATAAATATCTACTTAATGCAAACCTTATTTTAGGCGCCAAAAGTAATAAGTTTTGAAGAAAAACTTGATTGAAAATGTACCCCCTCCCCGTTTTAAGCAGTAAAAACATCGATGTATAATTTTTTCTTTTATAAAATAATAGCCAATTAAATAATCATCGAAAAGAGTAAAAAAGAAATCTCCAAAAAATTAATTATTTATTATTTTTTACATTTTATTTTTCGATTTTCGGTACTTATTTTCTCATAGAAAAGCCACCGTAACAACTTTTTTTTTGTTTCTATTCATAACTTCGGTCTTTTATCTCTTTATTTATACTGTAATTAGTATCGAAAATGATCATCTCGCAAAACATTTTACGCCCCCAACATAAGGGGGGTCAAAATTAAGTGACCTGAAAAAAAATTAGAAAGTTTTGAAATGAAATAAATAATGCATTATAAAGATCATTCATTGATACATAAACACTGAAAATTTCATTAAAATCCGATAAGTTCCTGATTTTTGGTAAATTATTTTCTGTAGGGGGGGCTAAAGTCCTTTTGTCAAAAACGAATTTTAGGCTCCGTTTGCCAGTCCCTAATATATTCTAATCTATGGAACAAGAAGGAAACAGTTATAAATTTAAATCTTTAAATGTTACTGGGTTGTCACAATGGGCTTTACACTGGCGTCTTTACACCGTGCACTCTGTGGGTGCACTATTAAACTTATACGCTGGTCGCTGGCCTCTAGTCTGGGGACGTTTTCAAAGGTACGCTGCCACACGCGTAAACTTTTTGTTTGTTTACAACACTTATAAAATATGAAAGACACGAAGATAAAGTCTATTCTCAAAGTATGCCAAGTATGAAGATAACCACCAGTGTGGCAGACAGGTTGAGAGTTAAAGAATAACCAAACAACTAGAATTCGAATAAAAGACATGTATTACAGACATAAAACAATAGGGTTGCAGACTTTTTGGTTTATCTGCACAAATGTTTATAATTTGTCACTTAACTGAAATCCTGAGGTAGGGTTGGTTATCGAAGTCCCTTAGCTACGGCTATCTAATAATTTGCTGGATATGATAGACGTTCTATTTTGAAGTCTGACTCCAGTGCTGGTCCATCAGAAAGAGAGAGAGCAACCCTTTTTAGGTCTGTCTCCGTTGAGGTCTGAATCAGAAGAGGGGGAAAGAAATTGTCTTTTCGGCTTTGTCGCTAAAGTATGCTGGCTCGTGATTGGTTGGTTCGAAACAGAGGCTCGCAGAAAAGGACGTTAACCCCTACCTCAGAATTCTTATTACACTCACAGGGTTCTAGTAGTCCTTTCGTCGGTCAGTGCCAGATCAAGGAGTATCACCTTACTGGCCGCGTGCTCTTCGTTGCGGTCAATTAACTTTATCTCCACGGGTATCTGTGGACAGGGGAATCTCGTTTGTTTGTTAGTGACTTTCATTCATAACATCTCTCGTGGTATTTTTTTCATAGTAAAATAAAGTTGATAACAAACTTTTCATTTCTTTTCAAATTACTTATTTATTTAATTCAATTCCGTTTTCTTAACTTTAAGAGAGAGAGGAGTCAGCTTCAGTGATGTGTAATGAGTTTTGTATGGTCGACTTCAGCTTCAGTAAACTTTTAGTGACATAAACTTTTTGGCGGCATTAACTTTTTCCAGTCGGTAACTCAGCGACTGATTGGTTAGTGTCCACCATAAACACTGTAGTAGTACAAACTCCTGTTACTACAACGGCTACTACTTTTACTACGTCTATTACTCGGACATACTAGCTTCATACTTACCTGCGAGTATACCTCCCTACAACTTTTACTAATATATCCCTTACCCTGATATATCAAATGTAAACTTAGTGTTTGGGCCGAATGCTATTTGACTTTAAATTATCAGCCTGATTGTTGTTGGCACCTTCCATCCTCTAAGGATGATGGCGTAGTGTCAAAAAAATAATATAATAAATAAATAACTTATCTGCATTTGTGCAAGTGACTATGCAGAACTTTACCGGTATATGTTTTTATTCTTCCTCGGATACATTTTAACCCATAAGCAGCAGGAAGATTAGAGACAGTGAGCCTTACGAGACTACTCACAACTGCTAGCCACAAGTGACGGATGAACTCTGAACCCTATGGAGTTACAAGAGGTTTTGTGTTTTAAGGTTTAAAAGGTGGATGCGTTTATTCTTGGTGCGTGTTCCTCGGGTTTGTTTTTAACCCCATCTTATTTGGTCTTCATGCTGAAAAGGAATGAATTTAAGGAACGAAATAAAACAGACAAAGACAGAAGGTAATTTTATGGTTTCGGCTTTAATCATTGATGGCCACCATGTGACAAGGAAATATCTCCCTGGCCAGTAGTAGTAGTGTCTAGACACAGTAAAGGCCTCAACTCAAAGGGCCAAGAGAATCTATTGAGGGTCGGAAGTCGGTCCTTTTTTTCGCACATGCATTGAGGGTTAATTTCGGTGAAGGCTTATGGGAGTTTATTATTTTTTTAAATTCTTTTTATTTTAATTTTATTTTAATCCCTGCAACCCCAAACTCCCAATTCAGACTGCATATATTGCATTAGCCCTGCCTATTTCCAGTCAAATGTCTAAACCTTCTTAAACTCTCGTTCTTCTGGTCAGACCACCTATGCATCTTTTTTTTATCATCAGCCACCAAATGATTTCTAAATCTACAAAAAAAATTCTTAGATCGAATCTTTACTCCTAAGCAATGGATGATCAGACACACTGTCTCTATTACTAACAGTTTAGGGGGTCTCATATTTATTTATTTATTTGTTCATTGACACTGTTAAAATCTTTCTTATTTCCTTAACCATAACACAACATGAGGCCACAAGGTTAATCTTCTATTTTAGGTCAATTTTCTACTCGTCATTATAGACAACTCTATTGTCTTTGGTGAATAACTTGTTCAAAGTATGTAAGTGTTATAGGTGATACACCCTATAAGACTAATAGAATGCGCCGACGAGTTACTATAAGTAACAGAGATAATTGTGGCAAGAGAGTAAGCAAATACGAGTCAGCTCACAATTCTATTTGTCGGACGTAATTCCCACTTCTCTATACTGTAATTATCTACACTTTTGTTAATACATTTTCCTACATTTGTTACCCGTCGTTTTGTTCTTATTTGACCCCTTAAAACCTCACAACAGTAAGTACGTAAAGGATGGTCAGACACACTGTCTCCATTGCTAACAGTTTGTAGGGTCTCATATTTATTTATTTATTTGTTTGTTAACTCTCTAAAAATATTTCTTATTTCCTTAACCGTAACACAACAAGGCTTCCTCACTAATCTTCTATGTTAGGTCAATTTTCTACTCATCATTATAGACAACTATGTTGTCTTTGGTGAATAACTTGTTCAAAGTATGTAACAAAAAAGATAAAATAATAAAACGAAAGGGTTGGAATCTTCTCTTATGAATAAACATGTTTACTGAATAGATTTTTTAGTCTTTATAGGAAAAAAATGATAAAGTTCAAATATAAATAAAAATGATGCATTCACTTTTTTCCCTTAAATTTTCATGAATTGTGGTGAATTTTTTTTTCAAGATTCAAAGATTTTTATATATAAATTATCATTTTGTTTTTGTTATTCTTGTGATTTTCCTCAATCTAATCAGGTGGCCTGTTTCCCCTTTTAATTTTAACATTGTGAGGTAATTTTCTCTGAAAGAAGTTAAAAATTTCCTGAAAGAATCAGAAAGTACCATAATAATTGCATTAGGACATTTTTTTCTTTAATGAAGAACATAAAACAAAAATGAATTGAACCATCATGCAACGATTGCATGAGTTTATTGATCAAAGTGGATCCTTCCGGGATTTAACTGAAGACAAACATGACAAAAATTTTATTTATTGATTTTTTTTTTTACCACAGAATTTTCATTTTATTTTTATTTTATTGTTTGCCACAAAAGTGGTTCTGGTTTTTATTCATCTTTTTTGTTTTTGCAAGGATAGAAAATGAAGTCGACTATAAACTCAAGAAAATATCTTCATACATTCCCAATGCATCTTTATGATAAAAATCATTTCCAATGCATTTTTAAGGTAAAAATCATTTCCAATGTATTTTTATAGTAAGAATCATTTCCAATGTATTTTTATAGTAAGAATAATTTCCAATGCATTTTTATTGTAAAAATTATTTCCAATGCATTTTTATTGTAAAAATCATTTGCAGAGCATTTTTATAGTAAAAATCATTTCCAATGCATTTTTATAGTAAGAATAATTTCCAATGCATTTTTATTGTAAAAATTATTTCCAATGCATTTTTAAGGTAAGAATTATTTGCAGCGCATTTTTATAGTAAAAATCATTGTCCAATGCATTTTTATAGTAAAAATCATTGTCCAATGCATTTTTATAGTAAAAATCATTTCCAATGCATTTTTATTGTAAAAATCATTTCCAATGCATTTTTAAGGTAAAAATTATTTCCAATGCACTTTTATTGTAAAAATCAGTTCTAATACATTTTTAGAGTAAAAATTATTTCTTATGAATTTCTATTGTAAAAATCAGTTCCAATGCATTTTTATAGCAAAAATCCGTTCATAGTAACAGTAATTTCCAATTCATTTCATAGTAAAAATCATTTCAAATGCATTTTTAAAGAAAAAATATTTTGCAATGTCTGGTTTTTTTATAGTGAAAAAAATTTTCAAGCGTTTTTTAAAAACTAATATTCGAATTATCAGCCCCATATACTATGTAAACCTTTAACTCTTAGCAGTATATAACACATTGCAGAGTTTTAAACACATTAATAACATGGACTGTTTTGAGGCAAATCTAACTTAGCTAGACTTTAATAAAGACATCATTAATAAATTAGATGCAAATTAAGATTAAATAATGATTATTTAATAATCATTGAGAATATAATATAAATTACTAAAATAATCGTGATATCAGTGGTGATGTATTTTTGATTACAGACACACATAATCTCCATAATAACAAGATTTACTAAGCTTTACTTAGTCTGCCACACAGGTTTGTGGTTGCTAACAGTACCTGCTGTTACTAAGTGGTCACCCATTTAAGGGATGAGCAGGACCGTCACCACTTAACTTTAGTGCTTTCAACATGACTGCATCTGAAGATAGTTTATACATACTAACACTGGCAAATATTATAGAATTAGCACACTTAAAGGATATTCTCTTAGATTTTCTGTTTAGCAGTAAATAAACTAATAACAGTTTTTTTTTTATTTAGCAGTAAATAAACAAATAACATCTTTCTTTAAGAGTAAATAAACTAATAAGAGATTTTTTTTTTATTTAGCAGTAAATAAACTAATAACAGATTTTTTTTTATTTAGCAGCAAATAAACTAATAACAGATTTATTTTTATTTAGCAGTAAATAAACTAATAACATATTTTTTTAGCAGTAAATAAACTAATAACAGATTTTTTATTTATTTAGCAGTAAATAACTAAAACACATTTTTTATTAAGCAGTAAATAAGTAACAGTACATTTTTTATTCACTAGTAAAAAAAACTATTAATACATTTTTTTTATTTAATAGCTGAACATTTTGGCTTCATAGGATAAATCAATGGTATAATTTTTTTCCAAGTCATACAGAGGAAAATATTATGGAATTAACTGACAAAAGAATAAGAATTTATATTAGTCATTCTTCCTTGAACTTTTATCATTAGTTGTTTTACTACTAAATAAAAAAAAACCAAGGTAAATATTCTCTAAGGGTGCTAATTCCACAATTTTTGCCAAAAGTAGTATAAGTCATCGGGGTGGCCTAAAGTTGGTACCAATCAGACAATTAGGGAGTTTATCTCCTTTTCACTTGCATTAGACCAAGGAGATCGTTTTTTTAGTGTCTGAGGTGGAGCGCTACACCTACTATCAGCTTCTCACTTTAACACACTGATCCCTGTACTACTCATGCACTGAGTTGGTGAGGGCCAGTATTGAACCAGGAACCTTGCAATTCCTAGTCAATTACTCTACCAACTGAGCTAGTATATTTAATATATACTCGGAAACACCCACACACTCATATATGTGTGTGTGTGTGTGTGTTTGTGTGTGTGTGCATGTGTGTGTGTGTGTGTGTGTGTGTGTGTGTGCATGTATGCATGTATGTAAGATTTTTTTAAAATTCTCAAAAATATTCATGCACAAAGAGTGTTCTTACCATGGCATAATGATAAGTATACTTGCATCTCCAAACTGTTCTAGGTGCTGACGCATCACAGATGTTCCTATTATTGTTGCTACAATAAGTTATAATTAACAAATCAGAATATATCAACAAGAGAGTTATATTCTAAGTTGACCATTCATTTCTTTTGTCCTGTATGCAAAGTATTTGACCAAACACTATGACAAATATTTAGATGGAGAGGTTTAATCATTTGTAATTTGCCAAGGCAACATTTTTCAGTTGGCTGTTTGACAGTTTGAAACTCATTTCCATTCATATGCATAGATCTAGCTTGACTAGACTTGGCCAAAACGATATTTTATAGAATGAAAAAGGTTAGTGCAGAGGTAGGTAACACTTATATTTATATTTGTATCTATATGTTTATGTTCATATGTTTCCCTGCATTTATTAAGTCTGATTTTCTGGTAATATTTCTAACCAAACTTATTTTACACACACACACACATACACATGCACATATATCTTATTATAATGGAGATTGTTTGTTTTTCTGTCTGTAACCGAAACTATATTACTAATCGAGTCACAATTCACATAGTTATTTACATCACATTCTTCATGATTTTATTTATATTTAAACCTCAATTATTAATAAAATTGCTTCACCTTTTTATTAGTGTTGTCCATATCTACATGATATTTACCGCGTACCCCACTTGTACGGGTCAGGCACAAAGTCACTATTAACGTGGGACCACCCACAAGCCGAAGCTCATGGAGTGGCAGGTGAAATATTGCGTCAATCCCGTCGGCATTCCCCCTCAAGGGGGCGCCTCAGGCACTGGGCAATAAACCCAGCCCTGCCCCTTTAAATCGAGGGGGGCAGGTGTTGCCTGGGGGGATGGCCCCCTGGGATCGACGCCGTTAATTATAGCAATGGTCCAGAGCTGAAGCCACTGTTGACCATATCTACATATTTAATAGCATGCTATTGTATTTATATATACAAAAATAGCGGTTTTGCAGTGTGAACGGGAAGGCTAATTTGCATATTGATATTAAAAATGTGATTTTATTAAATATGTGCTTAGTATTATTGATTTTCTAACTGTTGGTTTTATTTTAATGAATATAAGCAAAAATCTCTCTCAATTAATCTTAAATTAAATCCATTAACAAGAAAAAATAAGTGTTAATTTTATTCTTATTTCCTAATTTTAACTAAATAGTTAAATAAGTAAAATTTCAGCAATGAAAGACGGCAGTGATGGAAGAATAAGTTTATTTCTATTTTTCTATTATACCCCCACTCTGTTTCAAATCTTTTTATCTGCATTCTTATTAGACTTTCTAATTTAATACGATATTTTATTACATTAAAACTTAAATACTTGCACCCGGAGGGTGCATATATTTACAAGTTATTATAATGGAGATTGTGTTTTTTCTGTCTGTAACCGAAACTATATCACTACTCAAGTCACAATTCCCTTTGTTAATTACATCATATTCTCCATGATTTTATTTTTATTTAAACCTCAATTATTAATAAAATTATTTTTACATCATTAAGACTTGACTATATCTACATACTAATAACATGCAATTGTATTTATATATACAACAAAATAGCGGTTTAAAGGGTGAATGGGAAGGCTAATTTGCATATTGATATTAAAAATGTGATTTTAATAAATATATGCTTAGTATTATTGATTTCTAATTGTTTGGTTTTATTTAATGAATATGAGCAAAAATCTCGGGGATAAATATTTTTAAAAATCCATTAACAAGAAGAAATAACTGTAATATTATTCTTTACTTCCTATTTTAAGTAAATAGTTAAATTAGGAAAACTTACCAATGAAAGACGGGAGTAATGGAAAATGATGGAAGAGTTAGTTTCAAAGTTGTTCTATTTTTTCGATTATACCCCCTCTGTTCCAAATCTTTTTATTGCTTTCTTATTTACTTTCATTAGCCTTTCTAATTTAACATTTATATTTCATTATATTTAAAACTTAAATACTTGCACCGGAGGGTGCATATATTTGCTAGTATATAGAATATATATATATATTATATATATATATATATATATATATATATATATATATATGTGTGTTGTTTGTGTGTGGTGTGAAAAAAGGAAGTGAGTCCGACGGTATAGTAGTATATTAAGAAAAATGAAAAAACAGGTTTAAATGGGTTAAGTGATGAGTTTATTGGCCGACGCTGCAGAGTTCGATCTATTAATTAGATTCATCTTCAGGGCATTTGTTGGTATTTGTGATTTGTGATAAGAAATTTTCATCAAAATATACGAGAAAAGGAAGTGATAGCCTGTTATTCAGTTGTTTAAAAAATTGAAATATGACGTCACATTTTATTTTTCTTTTTTTGTGTAGGTATATGGACGGTGTAAGAAGTGTGTATCGAAAGGAAACATTGTTGCATTTTATTTATCGTAATTTGTTTAGAAATTTATCTATAGAAATTTTGTTGTAATTCTTGTTTATTTATAGAAATTGTCTAATTCTTGTTTTTAGATATGAAGATGGATATCTATCTATCTATCTATCTATCTACCTCAATTTGTCATTTTTTACTTTGTTTATTATATCTATCCACACATCTTCCATTATTTGTTTATATAAAAAAGAGAAGCCCCCCCCCCTAAAATACATTTAACGCCCTAAGTTGGTTTTTGTTTTCTTTCAAGTAACACCGCCGAGATGACATAGCTGGGGACGTTATTTTTACTAGTCACCGGGTAGCAATTTCTTAGGCAGAAGACCCGGACGCACTTCCTCATAAATTACCGATTTTGTTATAAGTTGATGGGCATATGTCGGTTTGGACGGTTAGTTAGAAAATAGTTTTGAAATTTAAATCTTAAACTTAGAGAACTGTATTCATGTATCAATCAGTGTACTAAAAACTCAATTAAATTTGATTAACAAAAAAGTAACACCGCCGAGACGCATAGCTGGGACATTTATTTTAATTAGTCACCTGGGTAGCATTTTTTTCTGAGGCAGGAGACCGGATGCACTTCCTCATAAATACGATTTGTTATATATTGATGGGCATATTGTCGGTTTGGACAGTTAGTGTAGAAAATAATTTTGGATTTAAATCTTAAACTTAGAGAACTGTATTCATGTATCAGTCAGTGTACTAAAAACTCAATATTTATTTATAACAAAAAAAAGTAACACCGCCGAGACGACATTTGCTGGGACGTTATTTTAATAGTCACCGGGTAGCAATTTCTGAGGCAGGAGACTTTCGGACACACTTCCTCATAAATTTACCGATTTGTATATATGATGGGCATATTTTTCGGTTTTGGACGGTTAGTGTAGAAAATAGGTTTTGAATTTAAATCTTAAACTTAGAGAACTGTATTCATTATCAGTCAGTTACTAAAAACTCAATTAATTTTTGATAACAAAAAAAGTAACACTGCCGAGACAACATAGCTGGGGACGTTATTTGAATAGTCACCGGGTAGCAATTTCATAGCAGGAAGACCCGGATGCACTTCCTCATAAATTACCGATTTGTTATATATTGATGGGCATATTGTCGGTTTTTGGACGGTAGTGTAGAAAATAGTTTTGAATTTAAATCTTAAACTTAGAGAACTGTATTCATGTATCAGTCATGTACTAAAAACTCAATTAAATTTGATAACAAAAAAAAGTAACACCGCCGAGACGACATAGCTGGGGACAATTTTAATAGTTACCGGGGTAGCAATTCTGAGGCAGGAGACCGGACGCACTTCCTCAATAAATTACCGATTCGTTATATATTGATGGGCATATGTCGGTTTTGGACGGTTAGTGTAGAAAATAGTTTTGAATTAAATCTTAAACTTAAAGAACTGTATCAGTCAGTGTACTAAAAACTCAATTAAATTTGATAACTAGAAATCATTTCCTTGAATGGTGAAGTAATTTCTGAAAATTCTCGTAAACTTTGTAACATCTGCAAAACTTTTCCTGACAGATTTTTTTTGTTTTTGTTTGTTTGTTTCTCTTTTGAGGTTGATGTCTTGAACCAGATGATAAATTGTTCGAAAGGAAAAGAACAGATAAATTCTCCAAAGAAAATTGTTGAAATAACATGAATGAATATCAAGGTTCAACAAAAGGCACTTAGCTCAGTGGTTGATACTGTGATTATAACAAAAGATATACATTCAAAATTATTTATGTTTCTTCCTTAAATATTGTCTAAATTGATCACGTGTCGTATTTTGGTGGTACCTAAAGAGCTAAGATCCTTAAATGTTATCATTTATACATAGTTACCTGACCCCTCCACATGAGCAGGATGCAACAAAATGTCATTTTTTAAGTCGAGTTCAACAGTTTTGAATTCAGAGATTTCCTTCTGGTAGACCAGTTGCTATACCAAGGTTAAAGAGCCCAGTCTATCCTACTATTAACACACAGCTAGAGGGAGAATAATTGGATCCATACCTTTCCCAAGGGTATTAGTGCCATGTGGAATGCAAACTGCCATATCTCGTGTTTGAACTTGGGTTGTCGTGTCCAATTCATACACTAGAATTGACATCATTTGTAAAGCATTACACAATCATCAAAGAAACTTCAAATCTCTGGAGAGATTCTACATAATTAAAAAAAAAAAAACTCAGTTCTATTCATAACAATTCTGATTTGTAAATTGTTTCAATTGATGATGAGGATGCTGGTTATCAAGATCATCATCATCACCATTACCATTTGTTTGCGAAATCTATGAAATCATCAAATTCAAAATCTTCATGCTTTTCAATCTTAATAGGCATATCCTATTATAATGGAGATTGTGTGTTTCTCTCTGTAACTGAAACTATATTACTACTCAAGTCACAATTCCCTTAGTTATTAACATCCCATTCTCCATGGTTTTATTTTTGTTACAACCTCAATTATTGATAAAATTTATTTACATTATCAATACTGTTGACTATATCTACAAACTGGGATATTTACCATGTACCCCACGTATACAGGTAAGGCACAAGACACTATTAATGTGGGATCACCCTTGACGAAGCTACAGCTCACATAGCACTAATACCCTTGGGAAAAGTATGAATTCAACTACTCTCCCTCCAGCTGTGGGTAAATAGTAGGGCAGACTGGGTGCTTTCACCTTGGATAGGTAACCAGTCTAGGAGAAGGAAAACTTTGAATTAAAACCTGTTAAAATCTGCTTAAGAAATTGACATGCTCATGCAGAGGGTTGCTAAATATATATATATATATATATATATATATATATATATATATATATATATATTATATTCATGGTTTACTGAGAACGGGAGCTGTGAAGAAGCATTAGAGCCCAAGAACTCAAAATAACATAGTATGGCAGACTGGGCTCTGTAACCTTGGTTAGGCAACCAATCTAGGAGAAGGAAAACTCTGAATTCAAACCTGTTAAACTCCACTGGGGTGGTCACCACTAGAATATGCTCAGTCCTAATTAGAGATCTATTTTTCACTAATTTTTCACTCACTAATATGAACTGTGAGACATACTCATCTTTTGAAGGAGTATCTTTCAGAATTGTCTCAATATGCCGGAGTCTATCACCATGGCTGGGAACTATAAACTTGTAATACTTAATGAAAAGGTTGTGTTGGCTGAATAGTTTGTGACATGCAACATTCCACTTCAGCCCTTATTTGGAGAGGCCTCATCTGACCTATTCACTGGTCATGTCAAGCCCTAGCAACTACATGATCATCCCAATTGTATTCTCCAAATTGCTATTATGGCAAAGACTCATCCCTTTTTATTATATATATATTTACCAACCCCTCTGCATGAGCAGGATGTGACACAAGGTCAATTACTTAAGCGGAGTTCAACAGGTTTGAATTCAGAGTTTTCCTTCTCCTAGACCAGTTGCCTAACCAAGGTTAAAGAGCCCAGTCTGCCCTACTATTTATCCTTAGCTGGAGGGAGAGTACTATTCATACCTTTACCCAGGGTATTAGCGCAAAGTGAAATGCAATTACCACGTCCAAGATTTGAACTTGGGGCGATGAGTCCATTTCTCATAACTTTAACCATTACACCAGATGCTTCCTACCCTTTCCTAACCCTTTTTATTGCATAGGGGCTAGAAAGCGGTGGCTGAGGATCAACCACCAATATTTATTAATATACATGAAATCAAGTAAAGTTGGTGAAGTGGCTTATCATCAGTATCAGCCAGACAGCGAGAGTGTCTATTCCATTTTCCCTAGCTCAAGAACAGGGAGATTGATTATTTTTGCATCTGAGGTGGAGTATCAGAACTAATATCAAGTCTAAACTTTACCATACATATCTAAGCCAGGCTACTTATGCACTAAGTTGATGAATGCTGGTATAGAACCTGGAATCTTGTGGTTCCTTGGTGGATGCCCTACCGTCTGAGCTAAATGGAAATTATTTCTACCAATTTATTTATATACATGTAGTTAATGGAAATTATTTCTACCAATTTATTAATATACTTGACATTAATGGAAATTATTTCTACCAATCTATTAATATACATGACATTAATGGAAATTATTTCTACTAATCTATTAATATACATGACATTAATGGAAATTATTTCTACCAATCTATTAATATACATTACATTAATGGAAATTATTTCTACCAATTTTAATATACATTACATTAATGGAAATTATTTTACATGGAAATTATTTCTACCAATTTATTAATATACATTACATTAATGGAAATTATTTCTACAATTTATTAATATACATTACATAATGGAAATATTTTACCAATTTATTAATATACATTACTTAATGGAATTATTTTCTACCAATTATTAATATACATTACATTAATGGAAATTATTTCTACCAATTTATTAATATACATTACATTAATGGAAATTATTTCTACCAATTTATTAATATACATTACATTAATGAAAATTATTTCTACATTTATTAATATACATTACATTAATGGAAATTATTTCTACCAATTTATTAATATACGTGTATTAATGGAAATTATTTCTAACATTTATTAATATACATGTAGTTAATGGAAATTATTTCTACCAATCTATAAATATACATGACATTAATGGAAATTATTTCTACTAATTTATTAATATACATGACATTTAATGGAAATTATTTCTACCAATTTATTAATATACATCTAGTTAATGGAAATTATTTCTACCAATTTATTAATATACATGTAGTTAATGGAAAATGTTTCTACCAATCTATTAATATACATTACATTGATAGAAATTATTTCTACCAATTTATTAATATACATGTAGTTAAGGAATAGTATTTTCTAAATTAATCATGTATAACAAATTAAACAAGATTTGATTTTAAATAACCCACAAGGTTTGATTTGCTATTTAATCAAACACCCAAACCTTCTGTTACCTTCAGAATTATTCTTTCTCTATTTTCTCCTTACCATGATTTTATTATTTCTCTCTTCTCTTCACTCAAGTGATTTCAAAGGATTTCAGTCAACACATGCTCCTGCAAACTCAACTTACTAATACAACTGATGACCGCATCTTAAACACATAAACCCACAAAAGTAGAGATCTGTCCATAAATTATATCATTCATGCATGATAACTATGCCTGGATATCAATAACATTCATACAAATAAATTTATTTTATAGGGATGAAATGTCATACAGACTTCAGAAATTCTAAATTTTTATTTTAGGTATTAATTTATCTGTTTATTTATCAATTTATCTGTTTTTCTCAAGAAGTGAAGCAGACTATCATTATGCCATTAGTTTTCAAAAATACATTTTCCCCTATATGGCATCATCAAAATAATTACACAATTTTCCAATATTCTATCATGAGATTTTTACCTTGTTTTCATACACTTGAAGATTCCACCCACATTAAAAGTTTTCAAAAATCAATACCCTTGTCCCTTACAGTTGGCACACATAAAGAATGTTTCAAGAATTTTACTTTTTTGAGTATCATTAAGCCTTTGCTTTTCAGATTAAATCTGGGAAATAGCTTTTAATGCAAATGCAAGCATTGGCTGTCTCATTTTTGTGTTAGCTTATGTTCTGAAAATAACTGTTGCTAAGTATTTCATAGTTTCTATGTTTAGAAAGCTCATCTTATCTACTTTGAAATGTAAAACACCGTAAGTAATCCAAAAGATGGTATTATTCGCTATTTTTGGTAAACGTAAAATATTTCAACTTGCATGAAGACATTTTTCTTCTTCAACTTGTTTTTATGTCATTGTTACATTCAGCCCTGCAATGAAAACAAATTCAAACGCTTTTGAAATTTCACCTGATATTGTAAACAAATTTCAAATTTCTAATGCCAAAATTTATTAGATCAAGATTGGGAGTTCACCTCTAAAAATAACATTGATACTTGGGTGAATCAAAAGTTTTGCAAGATTTTGATAATGTCAGGCAGAATTTAGCAGTTATGGATCCTTGCCTGATACTCTCCGAGTGCTACTCTTCGAATGCTCCTCTATGGCTTGGAGAATGGCCTCAGAATCCATGCTTTTAGGCCTATCTGACCTTGTCTGATTGTTGAAGTTCTAGAATTTCTTGAAAATTCTAATTACTCTACTTTCACATAATAAATGTTTATCATTGCCAAGCTTGCCTGATATTCTCTGAGTGCTCCTCTTTGGCATGGAGAATGGCCTCAGAATCCATGCTTTTAGGCCTATCCGGATCGTTGATAAATAAACAAGAATTACGACGAGCTGGGGTTGTTATTTTGATAGTCACCGGGTAGTCACCCTTTGCTGAAGACGCTTGTTTTATCAATTCATGTTTGGTATTCAATTTTTTTTAAAATTTATATATATATATTGCATGTACAAAAAATATTAGAAAACTTTTGACTCACCCTTGTATTAAAATAGACAACTAGAGAATGACACTCATTGATTGTAGATGAGAAAATTTTAATGACTGTTAACCGATAATTTCTCTGAATTTTTTAGATGAGGCTTGATAATTTGCATTATTTGTATTATTCGGGCTATTGTCCTCATCTTTATTGTTATCCGTACAACAATTTGGCTGATACACCCTCCGGACTTCTCCAGATTTTTCTTGTCAGACTCGGGAGCCTTCTCGAACTCTTGGAAACTTCTTGTCGTAATCAGGAGCAATCACAGAATTTTGAATCCAACCCTTTTTTCAATCCAGGGAGTATCCTGTTCTCATTCTGGTAACCATAGCTGGGTACATGTGTTAAGCTGTGTTAATTATTATTCTGTGTTACTGTCTCCCTTGGTAGGGATTAGGTTCAAATTGATTTTAATACGCTGGAGAATATAACTCACCTCAGAGTGTCAGCCATAGGGCAACATCTAGCAAGAACAACAGTTTTAACATCGACACCCCCTCCCCTCCCTCTCTCTTTCTTTCTCTCTCTCTCTCTCTCTCTCTCTCTCTCTCTCTCTCTCTATCTATCTATCTATCTATCTATCTCTTTTTCTTATTAATTCTTTTTGTGTAGCATTTTCCTTTTCTTTCTTTATGATAAAAACGGAATGGTCCATTATTTAGCTAAGGTGACGACACTCATAAGAAATAAGAATTCGACAGATAAGCAACACCTGATAATCAGGATTTACATTTTTGCATTTCATCTTGAACGAGTTGGACGGTCTCATTCTAACCAATGCAAGATGATAACGGCCATACAATTAAGGTACACGAGTATTAATATATTCCCTTAACTCTAGGCATAAAATAACCCTGCACTGGTTGACACGTTGAAATCAAACAAGGAATCATTTTACCCGGCGTAGATGATTACTTCAACTAGTAGATATTATAATTTAGATTCTAATTTAATTTTCTTCTCTCACGTTCTGTCTTTCTTTTTCTTTTTTCGTTGTAGCGAGCAGAGATCTGTCCACCCAGCAGCATCTCGCCTTTTTAATAAAGGCAAGCAAAACGTGTGTACACTATGATGTTTGTATCAAAGTGAAAGAAAACTAACTTATTTTATTGGCCATTGAATACATAAAAGCATTTGTGATTGAAAATAGAAGAAAAAGCGGATAAAATGACACAACAACTAAATTTAAATGATATTTCGCCTAGGTATTATGCAAAGCTTTGTCAAATTTATTCAAAACAAGACTATCAAATTTATTCAATGGCAATAAATGACCTCTTAAAAATGTTCTATCTTCTTCACTACCCCACTCTCTACCACACATCCAACCCTCCCCTCTTTCCTCTCCTATCACCTGAAATCTTATCACTCAGTACCCTCCTCTTCATCTTCTGCCCACCCCAAAATTACTTTTTCAGTATAAAAGTAAACTGCTGTGAAAATTTTTAAATAAAGTTTTGCATAATATTGAGGCGAAATATCATTTAAATTTAGTTGTTGTTCATTTTATCCACTTTTTCCTCTATTTTCAACCACATTCTTTCAGATTTATTCAATCCTCTACTGCTCATAAAAGCTTTTGTGTCATATTTCATTTCAGTAGTTATGAAAAATAAACACTCTTCAGGGACTAGTATGTAGTCATCAAGGAATGAAATAAGTTTATCTTTGGTATACTACTATGTACCATCTTCCTCCTTTTCTCTCTGTGATTTTCCTCTGTGAATCACTAATTAAATAAGGATCCTAAACCAACACCATCCTATTAATTTCTTTTAATTACCTTAAACCATATAATCTATTTTTATACTAAAGCTAAGATTTTGACTTTTTAATCTCTAAAGGCTTTTTTTGTAAATAGTTTAATGATACAAACCATATCCCAGAATATAATTTTATATTTAATCTAATTAATTTTTGAAAAAAATTCCATCTAATTTGATTCTAAAGTAAAAGTAAAAGTAAAGTCGTCGGGGCGGCCTAAAGTCGGTATCAACCAATCAGCGAGGGTGTCTATCCCCTTTTTAATAGCGCTAGACCAAGGAGATTGTTTTAGCATCTGAAGTGGAGTGCCACACCTACCATCAGCTCCTTACTTTACCGCACAGATCCCTGTGCTACTCATATGCTGAGTTGGCGAGGACCGGTATCAAACTAGGAACGTTGTAGTTTCTAGCCGAACGCTCTACCGACTGAGCTAAACCGGCCCCTCATTTGATTCTAATTAGTCTTAATTTGCAATTAAGTAAAAAATCCACCATTCCCTGTCTTTACTTCCTGCCTGTTTCTTTCTACCCACTCTCTCAATATATTTAGAAAACATATTCATTACTTCTTTACTCTATCTACTCTTGTAGTGTATAAATTCGAGAAGATTGGAATACTTGAAACTATACAAATATGCGGTGTAATAGTTAGCAAGCTAGATTTGCAGACCATTGTTAGCGAGTACGATTCTCATTAGGTGCCCCTTATTTCTGGCCTTGTGCCACATCTAAGCTAAGCTTAGCAAATAACTATAATTGTGTATAAATCAGTATAAGATAGGAATATTTGAAATCATATAACTATATGCAAATTATTCATATTCAGAATACATACTTAAATCTATAATTCTTTTCTAAGAATTATCATAATTTACTTCAAACCATATAACTGTGTCTTTTAACTATATTTAATAATAGATTAGATTATCTATCTACTGTTGTATTCTAGCTGTTCACCCTCCATCACCCCACCCATTAATCCCTAAACCGTACCCCATCCACAAAACCTAAAAAAAAGCAAGCCTAGTCTTATAACCAACACCTTGTCGGCAAACATAGAATACACCGTCAAGTATGAAAAAGAAAAGAAAATAGAGTGGAAAAATAAATTCGACTTGTTGAAGAGAGGGGGGGGGTCAACAATATCGTCGTCGTCGTCGTCGTCGTCGTCGTCATAACAAATCTGTCGCCGTCGCAAAACCACCAACTCAAACATCTCCAGCAGCTGAAAATCGCAACTGCTGCTGTCGTCACCCCACTTCTACTTATACTAATTTTCTTTCAACATCCGGGTGTCTGCACCTCACGCACGAGATTCTCGAGCCAAACCCGACCGCCGGAATCATCATAGCCATCATCCGGGCACCTGGCGCTTACATCCGGGACTGTAGTTTCTAGACTTCGGTGACAATGTTTGCATTCTGAAGGAAGCGGGTTCGATTCTACTGTCCGACATGTCAGGCAAAGCCTAGCCCACTTCCTTCGAGAATACGGAAGGCCCTGACGCTCGCCACTCACCTCGTGTTCTCTGTCACACACCGATTGCCCTGTAGAAAAATAAGACCCGCACAAACCGAAAGATTGTCCTGTGTATGACACTAAACTAAATATGTTCGATTTCTAGAGCTTTGAGGAGTATGGGGTTATTCTTTTGTTGCTATTACTCCCAGGCCCACTATGAACCAGTTATAGAAACTGATAGGGTTCAATCAAATAGATTTGTTTGAAATAAGTAAGTACTTACTGATTTTAAATGATTGTGGGGATAGATTTTTCTACTTTATGAGAGGCCATTATTGTTAAACTGACTTTGGCATAAAATAACCCAACCTATATGCAGTAAATCCAACCTAATACGTAATCTCTCTCTCTCTCTCTCTCTCTCTCTCTCTTCTCTCTCTCTCTCTCTCTCTCTCCCTCTCTCTTTCTCTCTCGCTCTCTGTCTCTGTCTCTGTCTCTCTCTCTCTCTCTCTCTTGCTGTCGCTCTCCTTTTCTTTGTTTTTCTTTATTTTGGCTAAAGTATTCTATACTTCTGTTATATATTGATGGGTAACATCGTTTTTTTTTAATAAACATTTCCTAATTGTTGATATCCTGTTTAAATCTAAAAGTTAAATGGATGCTTACATTTCAGAAGAGGACTTCTTATTTATTATTTTTATTTAAACCTCAATTATTAATAAAATTGTTTTACATTATTAATACTGTTGACCATATCTATATACAAATAACATGCTATTGTATTTATATATATACAACAAAATAGTGGTTTACAGTATGAACAGGAAGGCTAATTTGCATATTGATATTAAAAATTTGATTTTAATAACTATATGCTTGGTATTATTGGTTTCTAATTGTTTGGTTTTATCTTAATGAATATGAGCAAAAGTCCTGGGGATAATTCTTAAAAGAAATCGATTAACAAGAAATTCTTTATTTTTTACTTCCCATTTTAAGTAAATAGTTAAATTAGTAAAATTTAGCAATGAAAGACAGTAGTGATGGAAGAGTAAGTTTCAGTTTTCAGTTTAGCTTTCAATTATACCCCTCTCTATTTCAGATCTTTTCCTATTTAATTTGATTAGCCTTTCTCATCATCATCATCATCATGTCGCGCTTTCAGCGCGGATATCCATGACAATATCTCTCCATCCGTCCCTATCGCTCATCATTCTTGGGAGGTCCTCTATGCAGCATCCCGCATCCGCACAGAGCTGATCAACGTACGTTTTTGCTGGTCGGCCCACACTGGCTTGTCCATGTGCTGGCTTCTACAGGAGGACGTCACTTATGAGTTCGTCCTTGCTTCTCCAGCAGTGTGCCGCGTGTCTTGTCCGTCTTACTCGGATGGTTTGGGTGATATGTGGCAGGTGGCCGTACAGCCGTTTTCTCGTAGGGTGTTGTTTCCATGTCTTGTTCAGGATCACCCGCAGCATTCTTGTGCAGCTCCCATCTAGTTTATTCTCTAGTCGCTTAGTTAGGGTCCAGGTAGTGCAGCCATACAGCAGTACTGACACGACAACGGCCTGGACGAACTGTCTCTTTAGCTTGTCTGTGAGATTGGACCTCCATATGATAGCCTTTCTAATTTAGTATAATATTCTATTACATTAGAACTTAAATACTTGCACCTGGTGGGTGCGTATATTTGCCAGTGCTTATAATAAAACCATGTTCATTGTATTTGTTTAGTGTTTAAATTACTGTCAATGCATTCCTATAATGAACTTATTTCAAACTAACACCATCCTATTAATTTCTTTTATGAACATCACTGAGAGTACAAGTGGATGCTTACATTTTGGAAGAGGTCTTCTTATTTATTAGTTATCTTAGCAAACAAGAAACATTACTCAAATTGAGTGATTATGTTTGTCCACTTACTGGTAATAAACTTAACATCACTTATTGGTCTACTAGAACAATTCTGCTTGCTTGCTCATAAAAGAAAGGCTATTTCTCTTATGTTATTTCATGAATATACACACCAGTTGTTCATTTATTGAGATGTTGTACAACAGGGTATTAGGGGTTTATCAGTTATTTCTCTACTTATGAGGGTAGGCTGAAAAGTTGGTAATTATGAACTTTTGTTTAGTAAATTAGAGTGTCCCAGAAAAAACAGAACCCACAAATTTTGTAATAAAACTCTTAATTTTAACCAGGGGGTTTAGGATTAAGGTTAGGTTTAGGGATGGGGTTTAGGGTTAGGGTTGGGAGTTAGGGTTTAGGGGAAATTTTATGGGGAAATAAATAGATAATTTGGGTTCTGTTTTTTGGGGGGTGACCCTGTACAGGGCGACCAAGAAAAAACGGAACCCAAACCCTAACCCTAACCCTAACCCCAACCCCAACCCTAAGCCAACTCCAACCCTAAGCCAAACCCAACCTTAAGCCAAACCCTAACCCTAACCCTAAACCCTAACCCTAACCCTAACCTTACCCCCCCTCAAGTTAAAATTAACAGTTTTATTACAAAATTTGTGGGTTCTGTTTTTTCTGTGACACCTTAATTTACTAAACAAAAGTTCATGATTACCGAAAAGTTTATATGACATCTTATCTGCTGTTGATCACATTTTTTGACCAATCGGATCCAAGCACTACAACACTATGTAACTATGTTGAAAAATAAACCTCATTTGGTCCCATTTCATGAGAGTATCCTTAAGCCTATGACCAATCAGATCCAAGCACTGCAACAAGAAGTGCGTGGAACATAAAGGTAACTATGTTGAAAAATAAACCTCATTTGGACACATTTTATTGTATCTCATTAAGCCTATGAACTTTTCAGCTGACCCTCATACTTATCATCCCTACCACATTTAATATTGCAATCCAAAATATGTGTATATTTAAGTCAATGGATTCACTTTAGTGTTTCAAAGTGTTGGAATATTTTGTGGATATAAGGTGTGCTCAAATTCCCCACCTGAATTTATAGACTAGCCGTAGTCATGTTGTTTATTCCTTCGCCAATCACTCGCCATACTGCGTGGCTGATACACTACTTAAACACTGATACTGGCCATACTTCTACTATCACTCATTGAGGAGCAACTTACAATACTCAGGACTCTTTACCAGAAGAACCAAAGGATTCTTTATCAGATGATTACCAAGGATCCAATTCCACTGGACAAGCGTTCTTGCTTAAAGTCTATAGAATGGACCATAAGATTGTAACACAAAGTAAATGTTTCATTTGTGAAAGTATTTATTAAACTAGCTTAAAAGCCCTCCCACTGGGCATCAATTAAGCTAGCTCCTGTGGAGGGCTTTTAATTGAACCTTTAGTCCAACAATGAGACTTCATGCATTGGGTCCATATTGTAATATATTGTCTGATCAGTGCACCCAAGGACCAGGCTGAATAGGAAGTGCATGGGGGTCAGGTGCAGCCTGGAAACGAAAACAGGATGTGGCCCTGACCTGACCTTTTGCATCTGGAAATGCAGGTGAACATTTGACATGATTTAGGTGCAGAAATCTGTAGGCGTAGCCCATAGCCAATGAAAACAGCCTGCGTGGGCGAACAGGCGTGTCTCCAGAAAAATTGCATAGGTGTCACGAACAAAGAGGCATGACACCGGGGGTCAGACTACAATAAAAGAAGCCCGTAGAAATCGATTAGACAGACAATGATCAGGTTCGAGATCACTTGAAAAGAACTCCCACGTTTGCGTAACCCTGCCAACGACTCTCAGCTGTACACAACTGAGGGAATAAAACACCTCATCTTACATTTTCCTAAATACAAGTGTTTGTGTTCTTTGACAGGTCCAGTGTGTAACAATATTAAATTTTATTAAACTATAACAATATTTTTTAAACAATTATCAGTTTTTATCAGAACAATGATATAATGGGACTTATTTTACAATTGTTTCTATTTCATGACTTTTGATGGATTTTTCAACTAATTTTAATTATTTCCAAATTTATTTCCAAATTATGAAAATTAGTAGGTAATTTATGAGGAAGTACGTCCCAGTCCCTGCCTCCAAAATTGCTGCCCGGTGAACTTTCAAATAACAACCCCAACTATCGCCGCCACAGTGGTGTTACTTGAAAGAAAACAACCAACTCAAATAACAACTGCAACTATCGGCGCCACAGCGATGTTACTTGAAAGAAAACAACCAACTTAGGGCGTTAAATGTATTTGAGGGGGGGGGGCTCTTTTTTGTCTTAATTCTTGTTTATTTATTTTTTCCATTCGAAAGAAAAAAAAACATTAAACCTTTTTTTGTCGTAATTCTTATTTTTCCCTTTTTTGTTGTAATTCTTTTTATCGTAATTTGTCGTAATTCTTGTATATTTATAGAAATTTGTCATATTTCTTGTTTAGATAGTTTTGAACAGACTTAGATAGATAGATATTTTCGACAATCTATCTATCTATATCGTTTTGTTTATCTATCTATCTATCTATCTATATCGTTTTGTTTATCTATCTATCTATTTACTTATCGAAAAATATCTATCTATCTCAGTCTGTTCAAAACTGATCTAAACAAGAAATATGACAAATTTCTATAAATAAACAAGAATTACGACAAATTACGATAATAAGAATTACGACAAAAAAAGAAAAATAAGAATTACAACAAAAAAAGAAAAATAAGAATTACAAGAAAAAAAGTTTTAATGTTTTTTTCTTTCGAATGGAAAAATAAATAAACAAGAATTAAGACAAAAAAGAGCCCCCCCCCCCTCAAATACATTTAACGCCCTAAGTTGGTTGTTTTCTTTCAAGTAACATCGCTGTGGCGCCGATAGTTGGGGTTGTTATTTGAGCTGGTTGTTTTCTTTCAAGTAACACCACTGTGGCAGTGATAGTTGGGGCTGTTATTTGAAAGTTCACCGGACAGCAATTTCGGAGGCAGGGGACCGGGACGCACTTCCTCATAAATTACCAATTATTATCTTACAAAAAATGAGTTGCAAGATGTTGGCGTTTTTGTGATATAAGGTGTGTGCCAGATGTTCACTTTTACTTATAGACTCGCCGATAACCATGTGACCAACCTATTGACCAACCACTGGCAGTATTCTGCTGCTGATATTGTTATTTATACTGGCTGTTCTGGTCATACCTACTCATAACTACTTGAACCTTCGTGGACAAGGGAACATAGGATTATATCACTGTGTTACGTAGCCGTTCGTCACGGTACCATATAGATATATTTGTTACGTTTTACTCTGGTCTATTCTTCCGGCCGTCTTCTGATCGTCTAGTCTTCTATCTTGGTCTCCTAATGGTCTCGTCTGGTCTTTCTTATCTGGGTCCCGTGTCTGGTTCTGCTGGGGACCATTTCTTATCAGAAGCCTTGTGTCATTGTTAGCTTTTAGTAATAACAACAAGACTTCGATTTACTTTTGATGTTATTTTATTCTGGAACCCCAGGACCAGACAAATGCGCGCGGAGAGTCACATCTTGCTAGCTTAAACCGGAAGGGGGGCTTTCTATCGGGGTTCCGTTCTCACGATTCTATCCCCAGAAAGCAAGGTGAGAGTGATGTCAAGCATTGTCACTCACTCTCAAGGCCATCAGCTGTACTGATCGCCATAAGGATTTCTATACTACCTTAAAAAGTAATAGGGATCCAATTAATATGTAACAACTGGACCTTTGGCACTACGTAGTATTTCAGGACTTATTCACTTACCAAAGGATTCTATACCGCAGGACTTACTTACTTACTTATTACTTACTTTAAGTCCTTTACAACTGGCCAAGGATGGCGGTTAGAATCTTAACACAAGAATCATGTAAAAAAATTGCTGGAAAAAAAAATCACTGTAATTAAAACTTGGGAATCCAAAACTTCAATATTTTTGGGTTTTGTTTGTTTTGTTTT
>CM042143.1:19841971-19854471 GCA_023376005.1 Doryteuthis pealeii
AAAAAAGAAAGAGAATGGTGCCACATTCAAAAGGTATGCCAAATAACTATAAAAGAGAGACATAATTCGCAGGCCAACATTCAAAAGTAGGCACATACTTAAGAGAGACCATGATTTCGTAGGCCACATTCAAAGGTTAGCCACATTCAAAAAGGTAGGCCACATACTATACAGAGAGACATAAAATTTCGTAGGCCAAATTCAAAAGGTAGGCCACATAGCAATTAAGAAGAGACATGTTTCGTAGGCCACTTCAAAAGGTAGACCAACATTCAAAAGTAGCCACATATATTAAGAGAGACATAATTTCCGTAGGCCACCATTCAAGGTAGGTGCACATACTATAAGAGAGACATAATTTCGGTAGCCACATTCCAAAGGTAGGTCACAGATACTATAAGAAGAGAACATGATATTCAGTAGGCCACATTCAAAGTAGGCCACATACTAATAAGAGAGACATGATTTCGTAGGCCAATTCAAAAGGTACCGCCACATACTAATAATGGTACCTTTTCATGTATGCATTTACCCATACGTCTATTCATATATTGAATTCTTCTAGAAAAGGAATTTCTACTTTAAAATTCTGCAGAACTTATGTTTTAAACAATCTTATAATAATCCTCAGAATTAGATCAGCTTTTGGTTGTTTTTCTTTCAAATCATGATTTTTATGTTAGATTCGAGATTTGCGGTCGGTGGGAACGGCAAGGGGTAGACTTTCTGGGAGTGAGAAATTAAGCGTTTGAACTCTCGGAATTTGTAAACATTGCTTTCATTATCATTTGAATAATCAGAAATTATTTTCGAAAAAAAAAAGAAATACACAGCATGCCACATGTGGAGCAATTTCAATTGTCAGATAGAAAAAATAAAATTCTCACACTTGAGTTGATAATAACTTTAATTCAAATGAGTGCTCTATCATATATATTATATATATAATATATATATAAATATTATATATAATATATATTTATTAAAAGTGATATTGGTTATTTAATTATTATTATTATATTATTAATTAGATTATTTTATATTATTATATTTTATTTTATGATTCGGAAACTTTAGAAACTAAATTAATAAATGATTTCCGTTTTAGAATCATGATTTTTCATAATATGTTAAACATAACTTGCCAGGAGGAATATGTGATGAATCTTTTTATGATGTTGAGAGTCTGAAAATTTGACATCTATTATTTCAAACGGCTTCTTGATAAGTAATTTTCATGCAAAAATTTGGTTTTATTTTTAGGCTTCATGACATGAATATAAACATTACTTGAAAATCTATGGTACAATGCTTTGAGTGAAAAGATGCAACAACCTGAAATGCAAGGAATTTCTTATGGCTATTTCAACCTGCCAACCTGCAACAGAACGACAATTCATACATTAAATAATAACCTTTCACCAAAAACCATTTTATTACTAAATTGTTACCAGTTTTAAGGTAATTAAAATTTTTAATTTGAAACAAATTTTAAGCTGTATATGTATTGACCAATGGGAAATGGACTCTTCGCCCCGAGTTCAAATCCTGGATGTGGTAATTACATTTTACTTAGTGCTAATATCCTTGGAAAAGGTATGAATCCTACCTTCCCTCCAGTTATGGATAGATAGTAGGACAGACAGGGCACTTTAACATTGGTTAGGCAACCGGTCTAGGAGAAGGAAAACTCTGAATTCAAACCTGTTGAACTCCGCTTAAGAAATTGACCTTGTGTCACATCTTGCTCATGCGGAGGGTTTGGTAAATATATATATATATCTACCAATCACTTCACACGAGCAGGATATGACAAGGTCAATTTTTTAATTAGAGTTTAACAGGTTTGAATCCAGAGTCTTCCTTCTCCGAGACTGGTTACCATACGAAGATTATAGAGCCCAGTTTGTGATACTATCTGATGAATATAATTTTTTTCTGGTCAGCTAACACTTTGACTCTCTTGCACTATCTGTTTCTGTTGGCCATTGCTCCTGGCAGGTCCCTCAACATGGCATCCAGTGCACACCACAAAGCTGATGAATATAAATTTTTCCTGGTAGCTAACACTTTGACTCTCTTGCCTATCTGTTTCTGTTGGCCATTGCTCCTGGCAGGTCCTCAACATGGCATCCAGTGCACACACAAAGCTGATGAATATAATTTTTTCCTGGTCAGCTAACAACTTTGACTCTCTCATTATCTGTCTCTGTGTGGTCATTGCTCCTGGCAGGTCCTCAACATGGCATCCAGTGCACACACAAAGCTGATGAATATAAATTTTCCTGGTCAGCTAACACTTTGACTCTCTCATTATCTGTCTCTGTAGGTCATTGTTCCGGGCAGGTCTCAACATGGCATCCAGTGCACACACAAAGCTGATGAATATAAATTTTTCCTGGTCAGCTAACACTTTGACTCTCTCATTATCTGTCTCTGTAGGTCATTGTTCCGGGCAGGTCCTCAACATGGCATCCAGTGCACACACAAAGCTGATGAATATAAATATTTCCTGGTCAGCTAACACTTTGACTCTCTTGCACTATCTATTTCTGTTGATCATTGCTCCTGGCAGGTCCTCAACATAAGAAGAGTAACAAAAATCGACCATCTCATACAACATACAAAGTCCAGAATGCAAATGGCGGCGCCCACCAGTCATTAAGTAGGGACTTACCGACGGCATGCCACTAATATTTGCATAACACCCTGAATGGTCACTATAAATTAACTATCAATAAATGGAGGTTACTCTAACCTACCCACACAGATAAGACTACTATCAGGAGCAGGACAAGAAAATGGACACAAAACACTCTTCTATGCAGCAACTGACTGGTTAGAAACATGGAAAACTTATCTTTATTGTGGTTTATAAGTTTAGGTTGATGCAGAGCTTCTCAGTGCCATCTTTTGGACAATATTAGAAAAATCTTAGAAGTGACAGTGAAGTTTATTTAGTTCTTTAATTACATCTGCAAATAGTTAATTGTACATCATCTTATGTTAGAAGAGAAAGACTCAGTTGAATTAGAATCCAACTGGAGAGTTGAATGGTGTAAAAGACGAAGCAAAACATTCAGCTTGATTTCTGATTGGAGAGCTCTTCAACATCAAAGATAAAAAAAGATGGGAAATAAATGGTAATAGATAGATAGATAGATAGATAGGAACAGATTGAACAGATATTGCGATATATAGTTAGATAAATAGGGACATACTCAGATAGATAGATATATAGATAGATAGATAAATAGATAGGAACAGACAGACAGATACATAGATATATAGCAACAGGCTCAGATAGATAGATAGATGGATAGATAGATTGATTGATAGATAGGGACATACTGAGATAGATAGATAGATAGATAGATAGGAACAGATTGAACAGATATTGCGATATATAGATAAATAAATAGGGACATACTCAGATAGATAGATAGATAGATAGATAGGAACAGACAGACATATATAAATATATAGGAACAGGCTCAGATAGATAGATAGATAGATAGATAGATAGATTGATTGATAGATAGGGACATACTGAGATAGATAGATAGAAGAATAGATAGATAGGACAGATTGAAAGATATTGCGATATATAGATGAATAAATAGGGACATACTCAGATGGATAGATAGATAGATAGATAGATAGGAACAGACAGACATATATAAATATATAGGAACAGGCTCAGATAGATAGATAGATAGATAGATAGACAGGAACAGATTGAACAGATATTGAGATACATAGATAAATAAATAGGGGCATACTCAGATTAATAGATTGATAGATAGGAACAGACAGACAGACATATATATATATATATATATATATATATATATATATATATATATATATATATATATATATATATATATACAGGAACAGAATTAGATAGATAGATAGATGTAGAGTAAATAAATGATAATGGGTCCTTGAAATAAATGATAATCAATGAGGAGAGCAAAAAGGAATTGCAATGATGGGTGACAGTTAAGAAAAGATTAGCTCTATTGAGTCTGAGATATTTTTTAGAGTGGGACTACCTTTTTCACGTTTTGGCTGCCTATTCGTCATTGGTCTATTTCAAGGATTTGCAAGAAACCACTTTAGATTAAAAGGTTAGAGAAAGGAATTTTAATTTTCAAGAACATAAATAGATCACATTCCAGAAAGGGATTTCATGAATTCAAACTCCCGCAGAGAAGAAAATCAAATCAAGATCACTGCCTTCCTCTAAAAAAAAATGTCTGTTTTTCTGTCTGTAACAAAAACTACGTCATAGCTCTACGTCACAGATTACGTCACAATATTCCTAAGCTACATACACCCAAAATTTGAGTAAGCAAGTTTACAAATAAATAAATACCTACGATTTGGGGGAAAATATTCCAAATAATTGTTTGATTATTACATGCACGCAACATTTTATTTGAGAGGGACGGGGCTCAGTTTTCATTTCAAATTGTTTTTTTTTTGTTTTTTTTACTCCTTTAATAAATATGAGGATTTTGCTTACTTATGATACAAACTCTCTGACATTGATTTTTTAGCTCCCACCCTCTCAGGCAATGTCTTTCAAAAAATAATTTTTCCGACGCCCCGAGGGTGTTTTCTGTTGCTAGTAAGGTATAATAAAACAAAGTCCTAAGTTAGCTCAGAATGAATGGTTTGGTTTGGTTTATTTTTGTTTTGTTTAATGGCCTATTAACCATCATGGGTTATGTAATGCCAAAGCCATCCTTGTATGTATTTACCAGCATGAGAATGATGTGACACAAGGTCAATTTTAAGCAGAGTTTAACAGATTTGAAGATTAATATATATTTCCACCTACATTGGAAGGTTACTTTGAGCCTTCTAACGTATCATAAGAATCACACATTCTTATTCTTATTATAATGGAGATTGTGTGTTTTTCTGTCTGTAACCGAAACTATATTACTACTCAAGTCACAATTCTCTTAGTTATTGACATCACATTCTCCATGGATTTATTTTTATCTAAACCTCATTATTAATAAATTGTCTTACATTATTAATACTGTTAACCATGTCTACATGGTATTTACCGCGTACCCCAACTTGTACGGGTCAGGCACAAAGTCCCTATAAACGTGGGACCACCCACAAACCGAAGCTCATGGAGTGGCAGGTGAAAAATTGCGTCGATCCCGTCGGCATTCCCCCTCAAGGGGGGCGCCTCAGGCACTGGGCAATAAACCAGCCCTGCCCCTTTAATCAAGGGGCAGGTGTTTTGCCTGGGGGATAGCCCCCCTGGGATCGACGCTATTAACTTGTAAAGATCCCAGGGCCGAAGCCACTGGACCCCCGGTGTTAACCATGTCTACATACTGACAACATGCAATTATATTTATATATACAAACAAAATAGCGCTTTACAGTGTGAACGGGAAGGCTAATTTGCATATTAATATTAAAAATCGAATTTAAATAAATATATGCTTAGTATTATTGATTTCTAACTGTTTGGTTTTTATTTTAATGAATATAATAAAAAGTCTCTTCAATAAATCTTAAATGAAATTCATTAACAAGATAAAAATAACTGTCATTTTATTCTTACTTCCTCTTATAACTAAATACTTAAATTAGAAAAAAATAAAATTGAAAGACGAGAGTGATGGAAGAGTAAGTTTCAGTTTGTTCTATTTTTTATTATACTCCCTCTGTTTCAAATCTTTTATCATACCCCCTCTGTTTCAAAATCTTTTTATCTGTATTCTTATTTAGTTTCATTAGCCTTTCTAATTTAATACAATATTTTATTATGTTAAAACTTAAATACTTGCACCCTACGGAGGGTGCATATATTTGCTAGTTCTTATAAAAGAAAAAGGAGGCACATCGTGTAATGGTTAGAGTCATAGGAAATGGACTCAACGACCCGGGTTCAATTCCTGGACGAAGTTGTTTGCATTTCACATGGCGCTAATACCCTTGGGAAAGGTATGAATCCTACTCTCCCTCCAGCTATGAGTAAATAGGGAAGATATTTAGTCAAGTACCCAATCACCAACGATAAATATTAGCATTAGTATATCCATGATTTACTAACACTGAATTAATGGAAGGAAAGATAGAATAAACTCATTTATACATACAGAAATATGTATACTGTAGGTGCGTGGTCTAATGGTTAGAGTCGTAGGAAATGGACTCGTCAACGCGAATTCAATTTCTGGGCGAAGCTGTTCGCATTTCACATAGTGCTAATACCCTTGGGAAAGGTATGAATCCAATTCTCCCTCCAGCTATGGGTAAATAGCAGGGCAGACTGGGCTCTTTGACCATGGTTAGGTAACCAGTCTAGGAGAAGGAAAACTCTGAATTCAAACCTGTTAAACTCCGCTTAAGTAATTGACGTTGTGTTGCATCCTGCTCCTGTGGAGGGGGTTGGTAAATATATAAAAAAGAAAACGAAAAACTCAGTTCCATTAACGGTCATGTGATCGTAGTGAAACAATTAATTTATCACCTTTTTTTCTAGATTCAGAAAACAATAAAAAGTAAGAATTACTCACCTGTGGTATATAGAGAGCACAGAATATAAAACGGATTCAAGTTATATAAAAAATATTTTTGATGGTTTGGTTTGTTTTGCTTTACGGCATATCAACCTCAGTGGGTCATTTAATGCCGATAAAGTTTTGAAATAAATCAATTCTTAATGGATAATACAATTTTTTATAAATACATTTTTCTATTAACCCATAGATGGGACCCTAACAGCTACTACCTCTCCGGGTCAGAGTGGACCAGGGAGCAATGGTGATGAATGGGGTGCTCCACATTCCCCAAACCTCCAAAACTGGAACCTCACCATCAGATAGAGTGTAACGTCATTCCCAGGACATGTAGACCCTCAGTCACTGCTTTCTAGCACGCATATGATAAAAAGGGGTTGGGGCTTGCCATAAGGGAAATAGGGTTGGGAAAATCATATAGGTACTAGGGCTTGACGTGACTAGCCGATTGATTGGAGGGGGCCTCTCTGACCGCCCGTCTAGCCCAAGATAGGGCCAAAGTGGAGTATTGCATGTCATGAACTGCTCATCCACCTGGGCTCTATCCTTAAGCATCACGGGTCGCCACCCACGGCTAACAGGTGGCCCCATTGGGGGAGTCTTGCGCCTCTGCAGAGGTGCAGTCGGCGTATTCTAACGCAACAGCCGACAGGGCGGAATATTTTTATAAAAATAGCTTTCAAACAATCTAATGTGGGCTGTAATTTACAAGAAACTTCATGATGCCTTAAATTCAAAGAATAGATTAAAGAATTTATTTTTTTCACTAGAAAACTTTTTTTTGTTTCTGTATATCAGCATTTTATTTTGTTCAGCTTATTTTCAGTATCTGTCAGCATTTTTAAAGATCTTCTTTTGATTTTTAAAGACAGACATCGAGAGAAAAAAATTAAGTGCTAATACTGATTGCATTATTTCAAATCTGTATATTTAATAGATAGTTTCTATAGAAGTCTCATTTTACAAACAGCGGGAGGACACCACATGTGTTCACGGGACCTGTGGCAAAATGTCTTTCACTTTCAGTAGAGCTAAAATTTAATCAAATTGTTAATCAAGTCATGTTAGAATAAAAATGAATAATCTTTCTCTCATAGAATGCTGACAGACAATATGTACTTCTTGAGCAGACACTGTTGTGGAGTTAAGAATGTAGAAGTATTCATTCAGCCTCATTCATAGAGTGTTGGAAAAATACAGTCACTTGCATGTTGGGTAAAGAGATAAGATGGAGAGAATGACTCACACATAAAAATTAACATTCATTTTGTTCAAATGTACAAAATAATTATATATGAGGAAATTCCAAAATTATCTGTACTCTTGTTTTATGGAAGCTGAGCTCATCGTGGATGATTTGATATAAATAATATGCAGAGAAATGGTGTAGGAAGAAAAAGGAAAAACACTGGGATGCATGGATACTGTGTATTTTTAATTTATCAGCATCGCTGGTGCCCAATAATATCTGTTTTGATTGTATAATATTTCTCTAGAAATAATAAAATCCTGAATCTTTAGAAGAAAATTAATTTACTTTAAAAAAAAACCAAAAAACTCCCTTTATTTATTGACCTTTTTTTCCTTTTTTGTATTATGTAGAATTTAGTACAGACACAAATCAAAATAATTGTATATTATTTTTTAAATTAAAAAGTAAACAGACGACTCTGAAAAGAAAATTAATGTCTCCTATTTAGAATATCAAATGCAAAAAAAAAATTGAAACTTATTTTATTAAAGAGAATTTTTAATTTGTTTAAAAGGTAAATAAAAATTCAGCCTCATTCATAGAGTGTTGGAAAGATTCAGTCACTTGCATGTTGGGTAAGTGAGAGAGGCAAGAGAACAAATTAAGAAAGGGAGTGAAAAAGGACTTGCAAGTAACACAAATGAGTTGAGGTGATATGAATGGATAGAGCAAGCAATTGTATTAATATATGCAACAGAATAGCAGTTTACAGACTTAAAACTGTGGATTCTGAGACTGCCCCAAGCCATAGAGGCTTCAATCTGGCAAGTAGCACTCAGAGAGTATCAGGTGAGCTTAGAATCACACAGACTAGTGTCACCTTTACAACATTGGCCAAAGAATCAGAAGCTGCTGAATCTCACCTCACATTATCAAATCATTGCATAACTTTTGAAATGGATACATATTCAAATCCTGGACAAGGCTGTTTGCATTTCAGATAGTGCTAATCACCCTTGGGAAAAGTATGCATCTAATTATTCTCCCTCCTGTTTTGGGTTAACAGTAGGGCAGACTGGGTTCTTTAATACTGATAAGACAGCCGATCTAAGAGAAAGAGATTTCTGCAATAATTACAAAATTAATATATATTTTCCGAGTGGAAATGGATAAATACCAAAATTGTAAAGTCTGTAAACTGCTATTTTGTTGCATATATCAATACAATTGCTTGCTCTTAATATTTGTATAGTAAGAATAGTACAAGGCTAAGGAAATTTATGTGTGTAGAAAGTACCCCAAATCTTATTACTGTCGGTGTTCCTTGTTCAAGACACGATGCAGCATTTTTGTGAAGTTCCCATCTAGCTTTCTCTCCTAGCAACACCGAACGAATGTGAAACACCAAACGAACGTGACACACTCTTTTTTGGAAAAAACAATATTTCCAGTTTAGATTTAAAATATTCTCTGTTTGTCTCTCAAAGAATCCGGTAGAAAAACAATCATATATTAAAACGGTCACAATTGTCTTCCTATCAATATGCTCTGATGAAGAATTTTTTGATGAAATCGAAATATCGGCAATATTAGCAAGCAATGCAAAGTTGTAAAAATAAATTTTCAAGTGGCGCCGGGTAGCCGCTTCTAGTCCCAACATAAGTCTAAAAGATATCTTTTAAAGACTATTAGGGATTTCTGCTACTCCCTTGACACATATTTCAATACGCCACTTTACGGTCTTGATGCTTTATTTGCTCATTCTTGCGGTTTGTCTAATTCCTTAGTTTTGCAACATTAACCAAAAGATTATACATATTCATCAACCCTTCCACACGAGTAAGATGTGGCACAAGGTCAATTTTTTAGGTGGAGATTAACAGATATGAATTTCGAGTTTTACTTCTCCTAGGCAGCTTGCTGAATCATGGTTAAAGAGCCCAGTCTGTCCTACTATTTACCCATAGCTGTAGGGAAAGTGGGTGGTCACATACCTTTCCCAAGGGTACTAGCGCAATGTGAAATGCAAACAGCCTCGTCCAGGATTAGAACTCGTCACACCATGTTTATATCCTATGATAGTAACCATTGCACTACACGCATCCAGATGGCAAAAATATTATATGAACGTAAAAAATATCCAAATCAATCATTGAAAATCATTTATAACAGATTGGTTATGTTAGTTTGGTTTGTTTGTTTGGTTTGTTTTGTTTCGGCATATCAACCTCAGTGGGTCATTTAATGCCGATAAAGTTTTGAAATAAATCAATTCTTAATGGATAATAGAATTTTTTCTTATAAACACATTTTTCTATTTAACCCATAGATGGGACCCTAACAGGTACTACCACTCCGGGTCAGAGTGGACCAGGGAGCAATGGTGATGAAGGGGTGCTCCACATTCCCCAAACCTCCAAAACTGGAACCTCACCATCAGATAGAGTTTAACGTCATTCCCAGGACATGTAGACCCTCAGCCACCGCCTTCTAGCACCCATATGATAAAAAGGGGTTGGGGCTTGCCATAAGGGCAATAGGGTTGGGAAAATCATATAGGTACTAGGGCTTGACGTGACCAGCCGATTGATCGGAGGGGACCTCTCCGACCGCCCGTCTAGCCCAAGATAGGGCCAAAGTGGAGTATTGCATGTCATGAACTGCTCATCCACCTGGGATATATCCTTAAACCACACGGGTCGCCACCCACGGCCAACAGGTGGCCCCATTGGGGGAGTCTTACTTTCTAACGCCCTATTGGGGGAGTCTTACATTCTAACGCCCCAGACGACAGGGCGGGGTTATGTTAGTCTCATCTAGGATTTCAAAAAGTCATAAAAGTATAAATACGAATGCAGATTTCTGTTTTTACTTTCAGTAGAGATTTTATATGCAAAAACCGTGTCTTCTGTTAATCAATGCCTGACAAGTAGAATGTAATTTTGTAATATTGGCTTCATTAACTACTGTACAGTTTTGGATAATTCAATATACTTTCTACTTAACTGTCTACTTCTCTCATACTTGTTGCAATCAATATTTAATTAACACAAAAGAATTATTACCTAGCTGAGTTCTTCACTGATATTTCTCTCATACATTTTTAGAAATTTCCTCAACAACATGTGTATTTAATCACATTTGCCTGCTGTTTACAGATAGATTATAGACTGTCTATCTTTCTTTTAGAATTAACACTTACCAGATGAACCAGACAGATACAGCCAATCAAATGGTTTATAATCAAATCTAATAATTTCAATTGGTCATACAAGAATCAATGCTACTAGAGTTGAGTCAAAAGTTTTGCAATATTTTGGTAAATAAATGTTTTTGGTTTTCTTCTGTGGCGTTATGGTACAGTTCAAATGGTAATTTATGAGGAAGTGCGTCCCGGTCACCTGCCTCATAAATTGCTACCCGGTGACTATTAAAATAATGACCCCAGCTATGGTGTTGATTGAAAGAAAACAACCAACTTAGGGCGTTAAATGTATTTTAGGGGGGGGGACTTCTCTTTTTTGTCATAATTCTTATTTATTTATAGAAATTTGTCATAATTCTTGCTTATTTATCGTAATTTCTTTTATTCATGTTTGTTTAATGTCTTGTTTTTAGTTTAAATAAACAGGAATTACGACAAAAAAGAAGCGCCCCCCCCCAAATACATTTACTTGTCGAAAATATCTATCTATCTATCTATCTCCATTTGTTCATATCTGTCTATATTATTTTGTTTGTTTATCTATCTATCTATCTCAGTCTATTCCAAACTATATACCCATCTTCATATCTAAACAAGAATTACGACAGATTACGATAAATAAATAAGAATTACGACAAATTACGATAAATAAATAAGAATTACGACAAAAAATAGAAGCCCCCCCAATACATTTAACGCCCTAAGTTGGATGTTTTCTTTCGAGTAACACCGTAGCTCGGGTCGTTATTTTAATAGTCACCAGGTAGCAATTTATGAGGCACTTATGACGCACTTCCTCATAAATTTATGAGGCATTTATGACGCACTTCCTCATAAATTACCGTTCAAATTTCTAAACCATAAATTTCCAAATTAGATTAAATGTCACGTTCATCGGAAAATCATCTAAGATGAAATGCAAAAATGTAAATCCTGATTATCTGGTGTGCCGAAATATTTCTTATGAGTGTTGACACCACAGCTAAATAATGGACCATTCCATTTTTATTAGAAAGAAAGAAAGAGAAGATAAAGAGTATGCTACACAGAAAAAGAGCATGCTACAATAAGAAAGAAAGAGTTGTGGAAAGATAGAGAGAGGGGATGAGCGCACGGAAGAGATAATACTAATCTGTGTCAATTGAATATAATGAATAGATGAAGAGAGAGAGACAGAGACAGAGAGAGAGAGAGAGAGAGAGAGAGAGAGAGAGTTAAATCGAACATTGATTGAAGCAATGAAAAATGTATCAGCGCATCAAATGTCGCAATACTATCAACCTCAGTGGGTAGCTTTAACATTGGTTACCAATGCGGGGCGTACCCCCACAGGGGGTGCAATTTGATTTTAAGGGGGGCAATTGACAAACGAGGTGTGTTTGTTTGTTTGTTTGTTTGTTTATTGATTTTAACGGCATATCAACTCGTCTGGGGATTATGTCATGCCTAACGGTTAGGAAGTTATACATATCGTGTATTTATACTTATACTTTTTAGTAATTGGTTTTAACAATGTGTTAGCGTTATTGGGGATTATGTTGTA
>CM042143.1:19861971-19896971 GCA_023376005.1 Doryteuthis pealeii
ATGACTCCGGTGCTGGTCTATCAGAAAGAGGGAGAGCGACCCTTTTTTAGGTCCGTCTCCGTTGAGGGCTGAATCAGAAGAGGGGAAAAGAAATTGTCTTTTCGGCTTTGCCGCCAAAGTATGCTGGCTCGTGATTGGTTGGTTCGAAACAGAGACTCGCAGACAAGGACGATAACCCCTACCTCAGAATTCTTATTACACTTACAGGGTTCTAGTAGTCCTTTCGTCGGTCAGTGTCATGTCAAGGAAATATCACCTTACAGGCCGCGTGCTCTTCGTTGCGGTCAATTAACTTTATCTCCACGGGTATCTGTGGACAGGGGAATCTCGTTTGTTTGTTAGTGACTTTCATTCATAACATCTCTCGTGGTATTTTCTTCGTAGTAAAATAAAGTTGATAACAAACATTTCGTTTCTTTTCAAATTACTTATTTATTTAATTCAATTCCGTTTTCTTAACTTTAAGAGAGAGAGAGAGGAGTCAGCTTCAATGATGAGTAATGTTTTTATATGGTCGACTTCAGCTTCAGTAAACTTTTGGTGACATAAACTTTTTGGCGGCATTAACTTTTTGCAGTCGGTAACTCAGCGACTGATTGGTTAGTGTCCACCATAAATACTTAACACTGTAGTGGTACAAACGCCTGTTACTACAACGGCTACTACTTTTACTACGTCTATTACTCGGACGTACTAGCTTCATACTTACTTGCGAGTATACCTCCCTACAACTTTTACTAATATATCTCTTACCCGAATATATAAAATGTAAACCCAGTGTTTATTGACTCTGTTAAAAATGTTCTTATCTCCTTAACCATAACACAACATGAGGCCACCAGGCTAATCTTCTATTTTAGGTCAACTTTCCACTCGTCATTATAGACAACTCTATTGTCTTTGGTGAATAACTTGTTCAATGTATGTAAATAGGTAAAGGATGGTCAGACACACTGTCTCCATTATTAACAGTTTGTAGGGTCTCACATTTATTTATTTATTTGATTGTTAACTCTCTTAAAATATTTCTTATTTCCTTAACCGTAACACAACATCAGGCTACCACACTCATCTTCTATGTTAGGTCAATTTTCTACTCATCATTATAGACAACTCTGTTGTCTTTGGTGAATAACTTGTTCAAAGTATGTAACAAAAAAGATAAAATAATAAAACGAAAGGGTTGGAATCTTCTCTTATGAATAAACATGTTTACTGAATAGATTTTTTAGTCTTTATAGGAAAAAAATGATAAAGTTCAAATATAAATAAAAATGATGCATTCACTTTTTTCCCTTAAATTTTCATGAATTGTGGTGATTTTTTTTCAAGATTCAAAGATTTTTATATATAAATTATCATTTTGTTTTTGTTATTCTTGTGATTTTCCCCAATCTAATCAGGTGGCCTGTTTCCCCTTTTAATTTTAACTTTGTGAGGTAATTTTCTCTGAAAGAAGTTAAAAATTTCCTGAAAGAATCAGAAAGTACCATAATAATTGCATTAGGACATTTTTTTTTCTTTAATGAAGAACATAAAACAAAAATGAATTGAACCATCATGCAACGATTGCATGAGTTTATTGATCAAAGTGGATCCTTCCGGGATTTAACTGAAGACAAACATGACAAAAATTTTATTTATTGATTTTTTTTTTTACCACAGAATTTTCATTTTATTTTTATTTTATTGTTTGCCACAAAAGTGGTTCTGGTTTTTATTCATCTTTTTTTTTGTTTGTTTTGTTTTTGCAAGGATAGAAAATGAAGTCGACTATAAACTCAAGAAATAACTTCATACATTCCCAATGCATCTTTATGATAAAAATAATTTCCAATGCATTTTTAAGGTAAAAATCATTTCCAATGCATTTTTATAGTAAGAATAATTTCCAATGCATTTTTATTGTAAAAATTATTTCCAATGCATTTTTAAGGTAAAAATTATTTCCAATGCATTTTTAATGCATTTTATAGTAAGAATAATTTCCAATGCATTTTTATTGTAAAAATCATTTCCAATGCATTTTTATTGTAAAAATTATTTCCAATGCATTATTAAGGTAAGAATTATTTCCAATGCATTTTTATTGTAAAAATCAGTTCTAATACATTTTTAGAGTAAACATTATTTCCTATGAATTTCTATTGTAAAAATCTGTTCCAATGCATTTTTATAGCAAAAATCCGTTCCAATGCATTTTTAAAATAAAAATCATTTTCAATGCATTTTATAGTAAAAGTCATTTCCAATTCATTTCATAGTAAAAATCATTTCAAATGCATTTTTAAAGAAAAAATATTTTGCAATGTCTTGTTTTTTTATAGTGAAAAAAATTTTCAAGCGTTTTTTAAAAACTAATATTCGAATTATCAGCCCCATATACTATGTAAACCTTTATCTCTTAGCAGTATATAACACATTGCAGAGTTTTAAACACATTAATAACATGGGCTGTTTTGAGGCAAATATAACTTAGCTAGACTCTAATAAAGCCATCATTAATAAATTAGATGCAAATTAAGATTAAATAATGATTATTTAATAATCATTGAGAATATAATATAAATAACTAAAAGAATCGTGATGTCAGTGGTGATGTATTTTTGATTACAGACACACATAATCTCCATAATAACAAGATTTACTAAGCTTTACTTAGTCTGCCACACAGGTTTGTGGTTGCTAACAGTACCTGCTGTTACTAAGTGGTCACCCATTTAAGGGATGAGCAGGGCCATCACCACTTAACTTTAGTGCTTTCAACATTACTGCATCTGAAGATAGTTTATACATACTAACACTGGCAAAAATTATAGAATTAGCACACTTAAAGTATGTTCTCTTAGATTTTCTGTTTAGCAGTAAATAAACAATTATCAGTTTTTTTAGCAGTAAATAAACAAATAACATTTTTTTAGCAGTAAATAAACTAATAACAATTTTTTTATTTAGCAGTAAATAAACTAATAACAGATTTTTTTATTTAGCAGTAAATAAACTAATAACAGATTTATTTTTTATTTAGCAGTAAATAAACTAATAACAGATTTTTTTTTAGCAGAAAATAAACTAATAACAGATTTGTTTAGCAGTAAATAAACTAATAACAGATTTTTTTTTAACAGATTTTTTTAGCAGTAAATAAACTAATAACAGATTTTTTTATTTAGCTGTAAATAAACTAATAACAGATTTTTTTTATTTAGCAGTAAATAAACTAATAACAGATTTTTTTATTTAGCTGTAAATAAACTAATAACAGATTTTTTTATTTAGCAGTAAATAAACTAATAACAGATTTTTTTTATTTAGCAGTAAATAAACTAATAACAGATTTTTTTATTCAGCAGTAAATAAACAAATAACATTTTTTTAGCAGTAAATAAACTAATAACAGATTTTTTTTATTTAGCAGTAAATAAACTAATAATTTTTTTTAGCAGTAAATAAACTAATAACAGATTTTTTTTTATTTTGCAGTAAATAAACTAATAAATTTTTTTAGCAGTAAATAAACTAATAACAGATATTTTTATTTAGCAGTAAATAAACTAATAATTTTTTTAGCAGTAAATAAACTAATAACAGATTTTTTTTATTTAGCAGTAAATAACTAAAACACATTTCTTATTAAGCAGTAAATAACTAACAGCACATTTTTTTATTCACAAGTAAATAACTATTAATACATTTTTTTATTTAATAGCTGAGCATTTTGGCTTCTTAGGATAAATCAATGGTATAATTTTTTTCCAAGCCATACAGAGGAAAATATTATGGAATTAACTGGCAAAAGAATTAGAATTTATATTAGTCATTGTTCCTTGAACTTTTATCATTAGTTGTTTTACTAGTAAATAAAAAAAAACCAAGGTAAACATTCTCTAAGTGTGCTAATTCCACAATTTTTGCCAAAAGTAGTATAAGTCATCGGAGTGGCCTAAAGTTGGTACCAATCAGACAATTAGGGAGTTTATCCCCTTTTCACTTGATTTGATCAAGGAGATCGTTTTTTAGGGTCTGAGGTGGAGTGCTACACCTACTATCAGCTCCTCACTTTACCACACTGATCCCTGTGCTACTCATACACTGAGTTGGTGAGGGCCAGTATTGAACCAGGAACCTTGCAATTCCTAGTCAAGTACTCTACCAACTGAGCTAATATATTTAATATATACTCGGAAACACCCACACACTCATATATGTGTGTGTGTGTGTGTGTGTGTGTGTGTGTGTGTGTGCATGCGTGCATGTATGTAAGATTGAGAAAAAGGGAAATTCTCAAAAATATGCATGCACAAAGAGTGTTCTTACCATGGCATAATGATAAGTATACTTGCATCTCCAAACTGTTCTAGGTGCTGACGCATCACAGATGTTCCTATTATTGTTGCTACAATAAGTTATAATTAACAAATAAGAATATATCAACAAGAGAGTTCTATTCTAAGTTGACTATTCATTTCTTTTGTCCTGTATGCAAAGTATTTGACCAAACACTATGACAAATATTTAGATGGAGAGGTTTAATCATTTGTAATTTGCCAAGGCAACATTTTTCAGTTGGCTGTTTGACAGTTTGAAACTCATTTCCATTCATATGCATAGATCTAGCTTGACTAGACTTGGCCAAAACGATATGTTATAGAATGAAAAAGGTTAGTGCGGAGGTAGGTAACACTTATATTTATATTTGTATCTATATGTTTATGTTCATATGTTTCCCTGCATTTATTATGTCTGATTTTCTGGTAATATTTCTAACCAAACTTATTTTACACACACATACACATATCTTATTATAATGGAGATTGAGTGTTTTTCTGTCTGTAACCGAAACTATATTACTAATCGAGTCACAATTCACATAGTTATTTACATCACATTCTTCATGATTTTATTTATATTTAAACCTCAATTATTAATAAAATTGCTTCACCTTTTTATTAGTGTTGTCCATATCTACATGATATTTTCCACGTACCCCACATGTACGGGTCAGGCACGAAGGCCCTATTTATGTGAGACCACCCACAAGCCGAAGCTCATGGGGTGGCGGGTGAAATATTGCGTCGATCCCGTCGGCATTCCCCCTCAAGGGGGCGCCTCAGGCACTGGGCAATAAACCCAGCCCTGTCCCTTTAAATCGAGGGGGCAGGTGTTGCCTGGGGGGATAGCCCCCTGGGATCGACGCCGTTAATTATATCAATGGTCCAGAGGCCGAAGCCACTGTTGTCCATATCTACATACTAATAACATGCTATTGTATTTATATATACAAAAAATAGCGGTTTGCAATGTGAACGGGAAGGCTAATTTGCATATTGATATTAAAAATGGGATTTTATTAAATATGTGCTTAGTATTATTGATTTCTAACTGTTTGGTTTTATTTTAATGAATATAAGCAAAAATCTCTCCAATGAATCTTAAATGAAATCCATTAACAAGAAAAAATAAGTGTAATTTTATTCTTTATTTCCTAATTTAACTAAATAGTTAAATAAGTAAAATTCAGCAATGAAAGACGGCAGTGATGGAAGAGTAAGTTTCATTTCTATTTTTCTATTATACCCCCACTCTGTTTCAAATCTTTTTATCTGCATTCTTATTAGACTTTCTAATTTATTACGATATTTTATTACATTAAAACTTAAATAGTTGCACCCGGAGGGTGCATATATTTGCTAGTTATTATAATGGAGATTGTGTGTTTGTCTGTCTGTAACCGAAACTATATTACTATACAAGTCACAATTCCCTTTATTAATTACATCATATTCTCCATGATTTTATTTTTATTTAAACCTCAATTATTAACAAAATTGTTTTACACCATTAAGACTTGTCTATATCTACATATTAATAACATGCAATTGTATTTATATATACAACAAAATAGCGGTTTAAAGTGTGAATGGGAAGGCTAATTTGCATATTGATCTTAAAAATTTGATTTTAATAAATATATGCTTAGTATTATTGATTTCTAATTGTTTGGTTTTATCTTAATGCATATGAGCAAAAATCTCGGGGATAAATATTAAAAGAAATCCATTAACAAGAAGAAATAACTGTAATATTATTCTTTACTTCCTATTTTAACTAAATAGTTAAATTAGGAAAACTTACCAATGAAAGACGGGAGTAATGGAAAATGATGGAAGAGTTAGTTTCAAAGTTGTTCTATTTTTCGATTATACCCCCTCTGTTCCAAATCTTTTTATTTGCATTCTTATTTACTTTCATTACCCTTTCTAATTTAACATTATATTTCATTATATTAAAACTTAAATACTTGCACCCGGAGGGTGCATTTATATGCTAGTATATATATATATATATATATATATATATATATATATATATATATATATATAGTATATATATATAATATATATATATATATATGTATGTGTGTGTGTGTGTGTGTGTGTGAAGAAAGGAAGTGAGTCTGACGGTATGTAGTATATTAAGAAAAATGAAAAAAACACAGGTTTAAATGGGTTAAGTGGTGAGTTTATTGGCCGACACTGCAGAGTTTCGATCTATTAATTAGATCATCTTCAGGGCATTTGTTGGTATGTGGAAGGTGATAAGAAATTTTTCACAGAATAAGGAGAAAAGCGAGTGATAGTCCTTGTAATTCAGTCTGTTTAAAAAATTTGAAATATGACGTCAAATATTCTATTTTATGGCATGAGTATGGGACGGTGTAAGAGTGTGTATCAAAAGGAAACATTGTGCATTTTATTTATCGTAAATTGTTTAGAAATTCATCTATAGAAATTTTGTCGTAATTCTTGTTTATTTATAGAAATTTTGTCGTAATTCTTGTTTATTTATAGAAATTTGTCGTAATTCTTGTTTAGATATGAAGATGGATATCTATCTATCTATCTATCTATCTACCTCAATTTGTTCATTTTTTACTTTGTTTATATATATCTATCCACACATCTCCATTTGTTCATATAAAAAAAGAGAAGCCCCCCCCCTCTAAAATACATTTAACGCCCTAAGCTGGTTGTTTTCTTTCAAGTAACACCGCCGAGACAACATAGCTGGGGACATTATTTTAATAGTCACCGGGTAGCAATTTCTGAGGCAGGAGACCCAGATGCACTTCCTCATAAATTACCGATTTGTTATATATTGATGGGCATATTGTCGGTTTTGGACGGTTAGTGTAGAAAATAGTTTTGAATTTAAATCTTAAACTTAGAGAACTGTATTCATGTATCAGTCAGTGTACTAAAAACTCAATTAAATTTGATAACAAAAAAAGTAACACCGCCGAGACGACATAGCTGGGGACGTTATTTTGATAGTCACCGGGTAGCAATTTCTGAGGCAGGAGACCCGGATGCACTTCCTCATAAATTACCGATTTGTCATATATTGATCGGCATATTGTCGGTTTTGGACGGTTAGTGTAGAAAATAGTTTTGAATCTAAATTTTAAACTTAGAGAACTGTATTCATGTATCAGTCAGTGTACTAAAAACTCAATTAAATTTGATAACTAGAAATCATTTCCTTGAATGGTGAAGTAATTTCTGAAAATTCTCTTAAACTTTATAACATCTGCAGAACTCTTCCTGACAGATTTTTTGTTTGTTTGTTTGTTTGATTTGTTATATATTGATGGGCATATTGTCGGTTTTGGACGGTTAGTGTAGAAAATAGTTTTGAATTTGAACCTTAAACTTAGAGTACTGTATTCATGTATCAGTCAGTGTACTAAAAACTCAATTAAATTTGATAACTAGAAATCATTTCCTTGAATGGTGAAGTAATTTCTGAAAATTCTCGTAAACTTTATAACATCTGCAAAACTTTTCCTGACAGATTTTTTTTGTTTTTGTTTGTTTGTTTCTCTTTTGAGGTTGATGTCTTGAACCAGATGATAAATTGTTCGAAAGGAAAAGAACAGATAAATTCTCCAAAGAAAATTGTTGAAATAACATGAATGAATATCAAGGTTCAACAAAAGGAACTTAGCTCAGTGGTTGATACTGTGATTATAACAAAAGATATACATTCAAAATTATTTATGTTTCTTCCTTAAATATTGTCTAAATTGATCACGTGTCGTATTTTGGTGGTACCTAAAGAGCTAAGATCATTTATACATAGTTACCAGACCCCTCCACATGAGCAGGATGCAACAAAATGTCAATTTTTAAGTGGAGTTCAACAGTTTTGAATTCAGAGATTTCCTTCTGGTAGACCAGTTGCTATACCAAGGTTAAAGAGCCCAGTCTATCCTACTATTAACACACAGCTAGAGGGAGAATAATTGGATTCATACCTTTCGCAAGGGTATTAGTACCATGTGGAATGCAAACTGCCATATCTCGTGTTTGAACTCATGTCCAATTCATACAATAGAATTGACGTCATTTGTAAAGCATTACACAATCATCAAAGAAACTCAAATCTCTGGAGAGATTCTACATAATTAAAAAAAAAACAAACTCTGTTCCATTCATAACAATTCTGATTTGTAAATTGTTTCAATTGATGATGAGGATCCTGGTTATCAAGATCATCATCATCACCATTACCATTATTGTTCGCGAAATCTATGAAATCATCAAATTTAAAATCTTCAGGCTTTTCAATCTTAATAGGCATATCCTATTATAATGGAGATTGTGTGTTTCTCTCTGTAACTGAAACTATATTACTACTCAAGTCACAATTCCCTTAGTTATTAACATCCCATTCTCCATGATTTTATTTTTGTTAAAACCTCAATTATTGATAAAATTTATTTACATTATCAATACTGTTGACTATATCTACATACTAGGATATTTACCATGTACCCCACATGTACAAGTTAGGCACAAGACCCTATTAATATGGGACCACCCTTGACGAAGCTACAGCTCACATAGTACTAATACCCTTGGGAAAGGTACGAATCCAACTACTCTTCCTCCAGCTGTGGGTAAATAGTATGGCAGACTGGGCTCTGTAACCTTGGTTAGGCAACCAGGCTAGGAGAAGGAAAACTCTGAATTCAAACCTGTTAAACTCCGATGGGGTGGTCACCACTAGAATACACTCAGTCCTAATTAGAGATCTATTTTTCACTAATTTTTCACTCACTAATATGAACTGTGAGACATACTCATCTTTTGAAGGAGTATCTTCCAGAATTGTCTCAGTATGCCTGAGTCTATCACCATGGCTGGCAACTGAAAACTTGTAATACTTAATGAAAAGGTTGTGTTGCCTGAATAGTTTGTGACATGCAACATTCCACTTCAGCCCTTATTTGGAGAGGCCTCATCTGACCTATCAGCTGGTCATGTCAAACCCTAACAACTACATGATCATCCCAATTGTATTCTCCAAATTGCTCTTATGGCAAAGACTCATCCCTTTTTATTATATAGGTGCTAGAAAGCGGTGGCTGAGGATCAACTACAAATATTTATTAATATACATGAAGTTAAGTAAGTAAAGTTGGTGGAGTGGCTTTATTATCAGTATCAGCCAGACAGCGAGGGTGTCTATTCCATTTTTCCTAGCACAAGAACAGGGAGATTGATTATTTTTGCATCTGAGGTCGAGTATCAGAACTACTATCAAGTCTCCACTTTACCATACAGATCTAAACCAGGCTACTCATGCACTGAGGAGATGAATGCTGGTATCGAACCTGGAATTTTGTGGTTCCTTGGTGGATGCCCTACCGTCTGAGCTAAATGAAAATTATTTATACCAATCTATTAATATACATTACATTAATGGAAATTATTTCTACCAATTTATTAATATACATTACATTAATGGAAATTATTTCTACCAATTTATTAATATACATTACATTAATGAAAATTATTTATACCAATCTATTAATATACATGACATTAATGGAAATTATTTATACCAATCTATTAATATACATGACATTAATGGAAATTATTTCTACCAATTTATTAATATACATGTAGTAAATGGAAATTATTTCTACCAATTTATTAATATACATGTAGTTAATGGAAAATATTTCTACCAATCTATTAATATACATTACATTAATGGAAATTATTTCTACCAATTTATTAATATACATGTAGTAAATGGAAATTGTTTCTACCAATTTATTAATATACATGTAGTTAATGGAAAATATTTCTACCAATCTATTAATATACATTACATTAATGGAAATTATTTCTACCAATTTATTAATATACATGTAGTAAATGGAAATTGTTTCTACCAATTTATTAATATACATGTATTTAATGGAAAATATTTCTACCAATCTATTAATATACATTACATTAATGGAAATTATTTCTACCAAATGCATTAATATACATGTAGTTAAGGAATAGTATTTTCTAAATTAATCATGTATAACAAAATAAACAAGATTTGATTTTAAATAACCCACAAGGTTTGATTTGCTATTTAATCAAACACCCAAACCTTCTGTTACCTTCAGAATTATTCTTTCTTTATTTTCTCCTTCCCATGATTTTATTATTTCTCTCTTCTCTTCACTCAAGTGATTTCAAAGGAGTTCAGTCAACACATGCTCCTGCATATTCAACTTACTAATACAACTGATGACCGCATCTTAAACACATAAACCCACAAAAGTAGAGATCTGTGCATAAATGATATCATTCGTGCATGGTAACTATGCCTGGATATCAATAACATTCATACAAACAAATTTCTTTTATAGGGATGGAATGTCATACAGACTTCAGAAATTCTAAATTTTTTATTTTAGGTATTAATTTATCTGTTTATTTATCAATTTATCTGTTTTTCTCAAGAAGTGAAGCAGACTATCATTATGCCATTAGTTTTCAAAAATACATTTTCCCCTATATGGCATCATCAAAATAATTACACAATTTTCCAATATTCTATCATGAGATTTTTACCTTGTTTTCATACACTTGAAGATTCCACCCACATTAAAAGTTTTCAAAAATCAATACCCTTGTCCCTTACAGTTGGCACACATAAAGAATGTTTCAAGAATTTTACTTTTTTGAGTATCATTAAGCCTTTGCTTTTCAGATTAAATCTGGGAAATAGCTTTTAATGCAAATGCAAGCATTGGCTGTCTCATTTTTTGTGTTAGCTTATGTTCTGAAAATAACTGTTGCTAAGTATTTCATAGTTTCTATGTTTAGAAAGCTCATCTTATCTACTTTGAAATGTAAAACACCGTAAGTAATCCAAAAGATGGTATTATTCGCTATTTTTGGTAAACGTAAAATATTTCAACTTGCATGAAGACATTTTTCTTCTTCAACTTGTTTTTATGTCATTGTTACATTCAGCCCTGCAATGAAAACAAATTCAAACGCTTTTGAAATTTCACCTGATATTGTAAACAAATTTCAAATTTCTAATGCCAAAATTTATTAGATCAAGATTGGGAGTTCACCTCTTAAAATAACATTGATACTTGGGTGAATCAAAAGTTTTGCAAGATTTTGATAATGTCAGGCAGAATTTAGCAGTTATGGATCCTTGCCTGATACTCTCTGAGTGCTACTCTTCGAATGCTCCTGTATGGCTTAGAGAATGGCCTCAGAATCCATGCTTTTAGGCCTATCTGACCTTGTCTGATTGTTGAAGTTCTAGACTTTCTTGAACATTCTAATTACTCTACTGTGTTTGACTGAACCTTCAACTTTCACATAACAAATGTTTATCATTGCCAAGCTTGCCTGATACTCTCTGAGTGCCCCTCTTTGGCATGGAGAATGGCCTCAGAATCCATGCTTTTTCAACGAGGAGAGCATAGTATAACACTAATATCATTGGAAAAGTTACAGTATCTAACTATTCTCCCCCTAGCTATGTGTAAATAATGGGGCCAACTGGGCTATTAAGCCTTAGTATGTCAACTGTTCTTGGAGAAGGAAACTATGAATTCAAACATTTTAAACTCTGCTTAAAGAATTAACCTTGTGTCACAGTGAGCTTGTGCGGAGGGGGTTGGTAAATACATAACAACCCTGGTGGGTACTTACCATGGCTTTAACTGTTTTGGTCATGTGATTTATACATCAATAAATTATAGCATATATATGTGTGTGCACATATATATATATATCGGACTACCATGCGGTCAGTCTGAGTTCGACCCTACCCAAGGATAGTTGTGTCTAGCCACACTGACGAGGCGTGAAACACCGAAAAACATGTGTCTGTGGATGACTTATTAATATATGCTCCCATAAATTTGGTAATGAGCTCTCTAATTGGTAATTTAAATTAACTCTCACTACTAAGAAAATAAGCAATGATCATTTCTCCGGAAATTTGATCTCTCAGTGACCGTAAAATACATACATTCCTATGTACTTAATAGTTTAAAAACACCAGTCCCCGCATCAGCAGTCAGTGGGCGAGGGGATAAGATATCGGACTACCATGCAGTCAGTCTGAGTTCGACCCTACCCAAGGATATTTGTGTCTAGTCACACTGAAGAGGCATGAAATGCCGAAACACGTGTCTGTGGATGACTTATTAATATATATATATATATATATATATATATATATGGAGAAAGGTAGACAAACACGGAATGATGTACAAAATAGATGTTTATTGTAGGTAGTGATGTCGACATTATTACATTTTGGTCTGTTAGACCTTCTTCAGGACATTGTATTGAGTTCTTGCTTCAACGGATGTCATTGTCATACTGGTGAGTCAGGTCATGAATAGGGGAGGGGTAGTCAGTTGCTATATATATATTAGTTGGGGTTACTGGAATAGTCGCTAAAAACCTGGAAAGAGTGTGGGTGAACTAAAATTAGGGGAAAATTTGGAATTATCCAATTTATTTCGCTTACGTGTCCTGGAGATCAGAAATTTGCTGACACTCAGTCATCAGTAGAGAATTATCAGTTGGTTGGCTGAATTTTATGGCATGTCAACCCTTTACTTTGCTGAAGACGCTTGTTTTATCAATTCATGTTTGGTATTCAATTTTTTAAAATTTATATATATATATATATATATATGTATATATATATATATGTATATATATATATATATATATATATATATATATATATATTGCATGTACAAAAATATTAGAAAACTTTTGACTCACCCTTGTATTAAAATAGACAACCAGAGAATCACACTCATTCATTGATTGTAAATGAGGAAATTTTAATGACTGTTAACTGATAATTTCTCTGAATTTTTTAGATGAGGCTTGATAATTTGCATTATTTGTATTATTTGGGCTATTGTCCTCACCTTTATTGTTATTTATACAATGATTTGGCTGATACACCCTCCGGACTTTTTTCTTGTCAGACTCAGGAGCCTTCTCAAACTCTTGGAAAATTCTTGTTGTAATCAGGAGCAATCACGGAATTTTGAATCCAACCCTTTTTTCAATCCAGGGAGTATCCTGTTCTCGTTCTGGTAACCATAGCTAGGTACATGTGTTAAGCTGTGTTAATTATTATTCTGTGTTACTGTCTCCCTTGGTAGTGATTAGGTTTAAATTGATTTTAATACGCTGGAGAATATAACTCAACTCAGAGTGTCAGCCATAGGGCAACATCTAGCAAGAACAACAGTTTTAACATTGACACCCTCTCCCCTCCCCCTCTCTCTCTTTCTCTCTCTCTCTCTCTCTCTCTCTCTCTCTCTCTCTATCTATCTATCTATTTATCTATCTATCTATCTATCTATCTATCTATCTCTTTTTCTTATTAATTCTTTTCTGTGTAGCATTTTCTTCCTTTTCTTTCTTTATGATAAAAACGGAATGGTCCATTATTTAGCTAAGGTGACGACACTCATAGGAAATAAGAATTCGACAGATAAGCAACACCTGATAATCAGGATTTACATTTTTGCATTTCATCTTGAACGAGTTGGACGGTCTCATTCTAACCAATGCAAGATGATAACGGCCATACAATTAAGGTACACGAGTATTAATATATTCCCTTAACTCTAGGCATAAAATAACCCTGCACTGGTTGACACGTTGAAATCAAACAAGGAATCATTTTACCCGGCGTAGATGATTACTTCAACTAGTAGATATTATAATTTAGATTCTAATTTAATTTTCTTCTCTCACATTCTGTCTTTCTTTTTCTTTTTTCGTTGTAGCGAGCAGAGATCTGTCCACCCAGCAGCATCTCGCCTTTTTAATAAAGGCAAGCAAGACATATGTACACTATGATGTTTGTATCAAAGTGAAAGAAAACTAACTTATTTTATTGGCCTTTGAATACATAAAAGTTGTGGTTGAAAATAGAAGAAAAAGCGGATAAAATGACACAACAACTAAATTTAAATGATATTTCGCCCAGGTATTATGCAAAGCTTTGTCAAATTTATTCAAAACAAGACTATCAAATTTCTTCAATGGCAATAAATAACCTCTTAAAAATTTTCCATCTTCTTCACTGCCCAACTCTATACCACACATGCAACCCTCACTCTTTCCTCTCCTATCACCTGAAATCTTATCACTCAGTACCCTCCCCTTCATCTTCTTCCCACACCAAAATTACTATTTTAGTAATTACCAATTTTCAGCATAAAAGTAAACTGCTGTGAAAATTTTCAAATAAATTTGACTAAGTTTTGCATAATACTGAGGCGAAATATCATTTAAATTTAGTTGTTGTTCATTTTATCCACTTTTTCCTCTATTTTCACCCACATACTTTCAGATTTATTCAATCCTCTACTCTTCATAAAAGCATTTTTATCATATTTCATTTCAGTAGTTATGAAAAATAAACACTCTTCAGGGACTAGTATGTAGTCATCAAGGAATGAAATAAGTTTATCTTTGGTATACTACTATGTACCATCATCCTCCTTTGTCTTTTCTCTCTGTGATTTTCCTCTGTGAATCACTAATTAAATAAGCATCCTAAGCTAACACCATCCTATTAATTTCTTTTAATTACTTTAAACCATATAATCTATTATTAAGATTTTGACTTTTTAATCTCTAAAGGCTTTTTTTGTAAATACTTTAATGATACAAACTATATCCCAGAATATAATTTTATATTTAATCTAATTAATTTTTTTTTTAAATTCCATCTAATTTGATTCTAAAGTAAAAGTAAAGTCGTTGTGGCGGCCTAAAGTCGGTATCAACCAGTCAGCGAGGGAGTCTATCCCCTTTTCAATAGCGCTAGACCAAGGAGATTGTTTTAGCATCTGAAGTGGAGTGCCACACCTACCATCAGCTCCTTACTTTACCGCACAGATCCCTGTGCTACTCATACGCTGAGTTGGCGATGACCAGTATCAAACTAGGAACGTTGTAGTTTCTAGCCGAACGCTCTACCGACTGAGCTAAACCGGTCCCTTATTTGATTCTAATTAGTCTTAATTTGCAATTAAGTAAAAAATCCACCATTCCCTGTCTTTACTTCCTGCCTGTTTCTTTCTACCTACTCTCTCAATATATTTAGAAAACATATTCATTACTTCTTTACTCTATCTACTCTTGTAGTGTATACATTTGAGAAGATTGGAATACTTGAAACTATATAAATATGCGGTATAATGGTTAGCAAGCTAGATTTGCAGTCCATTGTTAGTGAGTACGATTCTCATTAGGTGCCCCTTAGTTCTAGCCTTGTGCCACATCTATGCTAAGCTTAGCAAATAACTATAATTGTGTATAAATCAGTATAAGATAGGAATATTTGATATCATATAACTATATGCAAATTATTCATATTCAGAATACATATTTAAATCTATAATTCTTTTCTAAGAATTATCATTATTATTATTTACTTCAAACCATATAACTGCGTCTTTTAACTATATTTAATAATAAATTAGATTATCTATCTACTGTTGTATTCTAGCTGTTCACCCTCCATCGCTCCACCATATTAACCCCTAAACCGTACCCCACCGACAAAACCTAAAAAAACCAAGCCTAGTATTATAACCAACACCTTGTCGGCAAGACATAGAATACACCGATTGCCCTGTAGAAGAATAAGACCCGCACAAACCGAAAGATTGTTCTGTGTATGACACTAAACTACATCTGTTAGATTTCTAGAGCTTTGAGGAGTATGGGGTTATTCTTTTGTTGCTATTACTCCCAGGCCCACTATGAACCAGTTATAGAAACTGATAGGGTTCAATCAAATAGATTTGTTTGAAATAAGTAAGTACTTACTGATTTTAAATGATTGTGGGGATAGATGTTTGTAGTTTATGAGAGGCCATTATTGTTAAACTGACTTTGGCATAAAATAACCCAACCTATATGCAGTAAATCCAACCTAATACGTAATCTCTCTCTCTCTCTCTCTCTCTTCCTCTCTCTCTCTCTCTTTCTCTCTCACTCTCTGTCTCTGTCTCTCTCTTTCTCTCTCACTCTCTGTCTGTCTGTCTGTCTGTCTGTCTGTCTCTCTCTCTCTCTCTCGTTCTAGCTCTCTCTTTCATTTTCTTTTTTTTTCTTTATTTTGGCTAGAATATTCTATACTTCTGTTATATATTGATGGGTAACATCGTTTTTTTTAATAAACATTTCCTAATTGTTGATATCCTGTTTAAATCTAAAAGTTAAATGGATGCTTACATTTCGGAAGAGGACTTCTTATTTATTATTTTTATTTAAACCTCAATTATTAATAAAACTGTTTTACATTATTAATACTGTTGACCATATCTATATACAAATAACATGCTATTGTATTTATATATATACAACAAAATAACGGTTTACAGTATGAACAGAAAGGCTAATTTGCATATTGATATTAAAAATGTGATTTTAATAAATATATGCTTGGTATTATTGGTTTCTAATTGTTTGGTTTTATCTTAATGAATATGAGCAAAAGTCCTGGGGATAATTCTTAAAAAAATCAATTAACAAGAATTTTTTAATTTTTTACTTCCTATTTTAAGTAAATTAGTAAAATTTAGCAATGAAAGACAGTAGTGATGGAAGATAGGTATAGGTTTGGTTTGTTTTACGGCATATCAACCTCAGTGGGTCATTTAATGCCGATAAAGTTTTCAAATAAATCAATTCTTAATGGATAATACAATTTTTTTTATAAATACATTTTTCTATTTAACCCATAGATGGGACCCTAACAGGTACTACCACTCCAGGTCAGAGTGGACCAGAGAGCAATGGTGATGAAGGGGTGCTCCACATTCCCCAAACCTCCAAAACTGGAACCTCACCATCAGATAGAGTTTAACGTCATTCTCAGGACATGTAGACCCGCAGCCACCGCCTTCTAGCACCCATATCATAAAAAGGAACTGGGGCTTGCCATAAGGGCAATAGGGTTGGGAAAATCATATAGGTGCTAGGGCTTGACGTGACGAGCCGATTAATCGGAGGGGGCCTCTCCGACCGCCCGTCTAGCCCAAGATAGGGCCAAAGTGGTGTATTGCAAGTCATGAACTGCTCATCCACCTGGGCTCTATCCTTAAGTATCACGGGTCGCCACCCATGGCCAACAGGTTGGGGGAGTCTTACCCCTCTGTAGAGGTGCAGTCGGTGCATTCTAACGCCCCAGCCGACAGGGCGGTGATGGAAGAGTAAGTTTCAGTTTTCAGTTTAGCTTTCAATTATACCCCTCTCTATTTCAGATCTTTTTCCTATTTAATTTTATTAGCCTTTCTAATTTAGTATAATATTCTATTACATTAGAACTTAAATACTTGCACCTGGAGGGTGCATATATTTGCTAGTGCTTATAATAAAACCATGTTCATTGTATTTGTTTAGTGTTTAAATTACTGTCAATGCATATTCCTATAATGAACTTATTTCAAACTAACACCATCCTATTAATTTCTTTTATGAACATCACTGAGAGTACAAGTGGATGCTTACATTTTCGAAGAGGTCTTCTTATTTATTAGTTATCTTAGCAAACAAGAAACATTACTCAAATTGAGTGATTATGTTTGTCCACTTACTGGTAATAAACTTAACATCACTTTTGGTCTACTAGACACTTCTGCTTGCTTGCTCATAAAAGAAGGCTATTTCTCTTGTGTTATTTCATGAATATACACACCAGTTGTCATTTATTGAGATGTTGTACAACAGGGTATTAGGGGTTTATCAGTTATTTCTCTACTTATGAGGGTAGGCTGAAAAGTTGGTAATTATGAACTTTTGTTTAGTAAATTAGAGTGTCCCAGAAAAAACAGAACCCACAAATTTTGTAATAAAACTCTTAATTTTAACTAGGGGGGTTTAGGATTAAGGTTAGGTTTAGGGATGGGGTTTAGGGTTAGGGTTGGGAGTTAGGGTTTAGGGTAAGTTTAATGGGAAAATAAATAGAGAATTTGGGTTCTGTTTTTTGGGGGGTCACCCTGTACAGGGCGACCCAGAAAAACAGAACCCAAACCCTAACCCTAACCCTAACCCCAACCCCAACCCCAAGCCAACCCCAACCCTAAGCCAACCCCAACCCTAAGCCAACTCCAGCCTTAAGCCAAACCTAACCCTAACTCTAAACCCTAACCCTAACCCTAACCCTACCCCCCTCAAGTTAAAATTAACAGTTTTATTACAAAATTTGTGGGTTCTGTTTTTTCTGTGACACCTTAATTTACTAAACAAAAGTTCATGATTACCGAAAAGTTTATATGACATCTTATCTGCTGTTGATCACATTTTTTGACCAATGGATCCAAGCACTACAACACTATGTAACTATGTTGAAAAATAAACCTCATTTGGTCCCATTTCATGAGAGTATCCTTAAGCCTATGACCAATCAGATCCAAGTACTGCAACAAGAAGTGCGTGGAACATAAAGGTAACTATGTTGAAAAATAAACCTCATTTGGATACATTTTATTGTATTTTATTAAGCCTATGAACTTTTCAGCTGACCCTCATACTTATCATTTCTACCACATTTAATATTGCAATCCAAAATATGTGTATATTTATGTCAATGGATTCACTTTGGTGTTTCAAAGTTTTGGAATATTTTGTGGATATAAGGTGTGCTCAAATTCCCCACCTGAATTTATAGACTAGCCGTGGTCATGTTGTTTATTCCTTTGCCAATCACTAGTCATACTGCATGGCTGATTCACTACTTAAACACTGATACTGGCCATAGTTCTACTAGCACTCATTGAGGAGGGACTTACAATACCCAGGACTCTTTACCAGAAGAACCAAAGGATTCATTATCAGAGGATTACCAAGAATCCAATTCCACTGGACAAGCGTTATTGCTTAAAGACTATAGGATGGACCATAAGATTGTAACACAAAGTAAATATTTCATTTGTGAAAGTATTTATTAAACTAGCTTAAAAGCCCACCCACTGGGCATCAATTAAGCTAGTTCCTGTGGAAGGCTCTTAATTGAACCTTCAGTCCAACAATGAGACTTCATGCATTGGGTACATATTGTAATATATTGTCTGATCAGTGCACCCAAGGACCAGGCTGAATAGAAAGTGCATGGGGGTCAGGTGCAGCCTGAAAACGAAAACAGGATGTGGCCCTGACTTGACCCTTTGCACCTGGAAATGCAGGTGAACATTTGACATGATTTAGGTGCAGAAATCTGTAGGCGAAGCCCATAGCCAATGAAATCAGCCTGGATGGGCGAAGAGGCGTATCTACAGAAAAACTGCGTAGGTGTCATGAACAAAGAGGCGTGACACCGGGGGTCAGACTACATTAAAAGAAGCCCGTAGAGATCGATTAGACAGAAAATGATCAGGTTCGAGATCACTTGAAAAGAACTCCCACGTTTGCGTAACCCTGCCACCGACTCTCAGCTGTACACAACCGAGGGAATAAAACACCTCATCTTACATTTTCCTAAATACAAGTGTTTGTGTTCTTTGACAGGTCCAGTGTGTAACAATATTAAATTTTATTAAACTATAACAATATTTTTGAAACAATTATCAATTTTTATCAGAACAATGATATAATGGGACTTATTTTACAATTGTTTCTATTTCATGACTTTTGATGGATTTTTCAACTAATTTTAATTATTCCCAAATTTATTTACAAATTATAAAAATTATTAGGTAATTTATGAGGAAGTGCGTCCCGGTCCCTTGCCTCCGAAATTGCTGCCCGGTGAACTTTCAAATAACAACCCCAACTATCGCCACCACAGCGGTGTTACTTGAAAGAAAACAACCAACTCAAATAACAACCCCAACAACCAACTTAGGGCGTTAAATGTATTTGATGGGGGAGGGGGCTCTTTTTTGTCTTAATTCTTGTTTATTCATTTTTTCCATTCGAAAGAAAAAAAACATTAAACCTTTTTTTGTCGTTATTCTTATTTTTCTTTTTTTGTCGTAATTCTTATTATCGTAATTTGTCGTAATTCTTGTTTATTTATAGAAATGTGTCATATTTCTTGTTTAGATAGTTTTGAACAGACTGAGATAGATAGATATTTTCGACAATCTACCTATCTATATCGTTTTGTTTATCTATCTATCTATCTATCTATCTATCTATCTATCAATTTATATCGTTTTGTTTATCTATCTATCTATTTACTTGTCAAGAATTAAAACAAAAAAGAGCCCCCCCCCGCCTCAAATACATTTAACACCTTAAGTTGGTTGTTTTCTTTCAAGTAACACCGCTGTGGCGGAGATAGTTGGGGTTGTTATTTGAAAGTTCACCGGGTAGCAATTTCAGAAGCAGGGCGGTCCCCTGCCTCTGAAATTGGACGCACTTCCTCATAAATTACCAATTATTATCTTACAAAAAATGTGTTGCAAGATGTTGCGTTTTTGTGATATAAGGTGTGCGCCAGATGTTCAATTTTACTTATAGACTCGCCGATAACCATGTGGCCAACCTATTGACCAACCACTGGCAGTATTCTGCTGCTGATATTGTTATTTATACTGGCTGTTCTGGTCATACCTACTCATAACTACTTGAACCTTCCTGGACAAGGGAACATAGGATTATATCACTGGACCTTTGACACTACGTAGTATTTCAGGACTTATTCACTTACCAAAGGATTCTATACCGCAGGACTTACTTACTTACTTACTTACTTACTTACTTTAAGTCCTTTACAACTGGCCAAGGATGGCAGTTAGAAACTTAACACAAGAATCATGTAAAAAAATTGCTGAAAAAAAATCGCTGTAATTAAAACTTGGGAATCCAAAACTTCAATATTTTTGGTTTGGGTTTGTTTTGTTTTACGGCATGTCAACCTCAGTGGGTCATTTAATGCCGATAAAGTTTTGAAATAAATCAATTCTTAATGGATAATACAATTTTTTTATAAATACATTTTTCTATTTAACCCATAGATGGGACCCTAACAGGTACTACCACTCCGGGTCAGAGTGGACCAGGGAGCAATGGTGATGAAGGGGTGCTCCACATTCCCCCAAACCTCCAAAACTGAAACCTCACCATCAGATAGAGTTTAACGTCATTCCAGGACAAGTAGACCCACAGCCACCACTTCTAGCACCCATATGATAAAAAGGGGTTGGGGCTTGCCATAAGGGCAATAGGGTTGGGAAAATCATATAGGTGCTAGGGCTTGACGTGACCAGCCGATTGATCGGAGGGGGCCTCTCCGACCGTCCGTTTAGCCCAAGATAGGGCCAAAGTGGAGTATTGCATGTCATGAACTGCTCATCCACATGGGTTCTATCCTTAAGCATCACGAGTCGCCACCCACGTCCAATAGGTGGCCCTATTTGGGGAGGTGCAGTCGGTGTATTCTAACGCCCCAGCCGACAGGGCGGAATATTTTTGGTCCAGATTCATGTTTTTAATTTGCTCACAGAGTATGCTTGATTCCAGAATGGTATGATATGTTGGGTATGGCCTCTGGGAGTAAAGTTGAATAATGTGACACACTGACATTCACATTTATTTTTAGTCTGAAAAAAAAAGTAGATAATAGAATTGTAATTAGAGAAGTTTATTTTTCTTTTCAGTTTATAAATAAGTTTTCTGCAAACTTTATTTGATAAAGAAATCTATCTTCAGAATATTAATGAAGAACTTTACTGCCGTAAAAATAGTATCATTATTTAATCAAACCAAAAATAATTTCAGAAAGTTTCAATTAACTTCATAGGCCTGGTAATTAGAAAGAATGCCTGATAAGTTAATGAAGACATTGCACACACACAACACACACACACACACACTCACACACACACACACACACTCACATACATGTGCGCGCAACAAACACACATACATACACACCACACACACGCACACGCACTCACACACACACACACACACACACTCATACATACACACCCACATATATATATATATAAGTTTCCAAACACCCTTATATATACGCACTTAAATGAATTAGACACTACCTACCTAAGTTTCACCCAAATGGCCAATCAGGATAAGCTTACTGACCACTTTTTACATATTCAACTTAGAACACTCCTTTCGTGTTTTTTTTTTCTTCTTTTGGTCGCTACATTATGATACTGATGATTATATTCAGAAAGTACGGGTGGGTTGGTCTTTTCTTTTTTTAATTTTTTTTCCCAGATATCAGTTGGTAATTTACAAACTGAGTTATCTGTTTTTTTCACACTGGTTGAGTTCAGAATTTAAATATATATATATTTATATATATATATATATATATATATATATATAGGGAGATTATTTGCTCAATTAAAGTCATACCTAAGCTGTTAATTAATTATAATTAAATGAATTAGGCGTGCATATCAGTTCAAATGTAAAGCGTAAACAAATCGATAAAAAGTCGATCTCTGTATGTACATTTCAGCCCATTAGGCCTCATCAGCAGAGCTATAGACAGGGCAGTGCTTTGTGCGAAATTCGAACCCTACTTTTATTTTAAACATATGCATATCGAACTTTTTGCGTGACTTAAGGCACGACACTATGAAGTGGTCAAACGATGTGAAAGCACACACATTTACACACACATATATATATATATATATATATATATATATATATATGAAAGTAAGTAAACAAACGATGTGTTTATTTTTTATATGGCTTTATTTGCCGACAATTTTTGGAGGATATGTGCTTAATTGAAGTCATACCTAATTTTGAAAATTAATTAGTTAATAATTAATGAATTTAGGCGGGCATATATGTTCAAATGTAAGGCTAAACAAATCGAAAAATGTCAATCCCTGAATGTACATTTCGACCTATTAGGTCTCATCAGCAAGGTTATAGACATGGGAGACTGCTCCGTGTGTGACTCGAAACCTCAACTGCCATACGGAGTATTAGCGCTATGTAAACTGTATCTTTGTCCTGGATTTGAACTCGGGTCAACAAGTCCATTTCCTATGAGTCTAACTCATGATGGTCTTTCGCTGGAGTGTGAGTGATGACAACAAGTCTCCTCAGGTCTCCAGGACTCTTTTGAGTATTCTAGCTGATTTCAGCAATGCTGTTTTCTGGATGGTCTCAATTCTTCCTCTGATCTCTAATTCCTCCAGTCTTTTTTTCCAGTCTTTTTGGGACTGTTCCTAGAGCACCAACTACAATTGGTATCACTTTCACCCTCACATTCCACAGCTTTTTCAATTCTCAAGGTCCAGGTATTTGTTTATCTTTTGTTTTATTTCATCTTCACCCTGTGATCTGATAGAACCGCAAAATCTACCAGTAGACAAGTTCTCTTTTTTTTTTTTAGGTCTGGTCTCCTTGCTAGGATAGGGTTATCTGTCTTTATCTATTATTATTATTATTATTATTATTATTATTATTATTTGCTCCTTTTGAGTTTTCACATCAGCATTAGCTGATGGTCTTTCACTGGAGTCTGAGTGACAGCAAGTCTCCTCAGGTCTCCAGGACCCTTCTGAGTATTCTGGCAGATTGCAGCAGCGCAGTGTTCAGAATGGTTTCAATCCTTCCTCTGATTTCCAAATTTTCTAAACCCTTTTCTAATCCTTTTGGGACTGTTCCAAGTGCACCAACTACAATTGGTATCACTTTCACTTTCATGTTCAATAACATTTTCCGTTCTCTGGCAAGATCCAGATATTTGTCCATTTTTTCATTTTCCTTTAGCTTCACCCTGTGATCTGCTAGCACTGCAAAATCTACCAGTTGACAAGTTATTTCTTGTTTTGTTAATCAACACTAGGTCTGGTCTTCTTGCTGGGATAAGGTGATCCGTTTTTATTTCAAAGTCCCAGAGAATTTTATGCGTTTCCTTTTCAAGAACAGATTCTGGTTTATGCATATATCATTTTGTTGTATGGTCAAAATTAAATTTTTTGCATAATTCCCAGTGGATCACATTATTATTATTATTATTATTATTATTATTATTATTATTATTATTATTATTATTATTATTATTAATTCTTCTTTTTATTAAAAAACATAGATTAAATGCCTTTATTTGTCTACCAGGTTTTTTCTGTCCAACATAAAACTTCGCAGTGAAAATATAGACAATATTAGCATAACTGCCAAAAATAATTCATGCTTTATTTAATTTTTAATTCATAAAATTAATATTAATAATTAATGAATTTTCTCGTACCATCAAAGGATTATGAAAAATTGAAGAAATTTCTCAAAATAAAAAAATTTTCACATTATTCTGTTTTTGAGATTAAATAATTATTAAACATTAAACTAATTCAAAGATAAAAATTAAGTTAAGATAACAATTGATCTTAATAATTTTCTATATTCATTTCATATACGATCAATGCCATTATCTATGTCTCCAAACAGTCAAAATAATGTTTAAGCTTTTATGTAGTTTCTTCTCAATCATTTACTCTAGGCTTCCATTAATAGAATTGAAAACAATTATAGTAAATATAACTAGTTTTTTTTTAAATATCCATTTAAACATATCTTACTTTTAAAGTTTATTTATAGAGGCAATCACAATTTAAGATTTCCATCACCACATATTTTTGTCTAAACATGTGTTGCATTCTCAGATTAAAAAAAAAAATTCTTCCTATTTTGGAAAATACATCTACAAGATGCGTTGGGATAAATCGTCAGTAATGTTTCCCTGTGTTCATTACCAGTTTCGGGTCTTTCAACATTATACTGGTTCCCACAGGAGACCCAGTGCAAAATGTTAAATTTCGGTCTTGCATTCCAGCAATATTTTGCTACTTCATTGTGTGGCATCACTTTTTTAAGTGTGGCATTTTGTGTCAGTGTTGGTATATAAGAGTTTATTTGACCATACCGAGGTTGAGTGGTGGCATCCCATTGGCCAATGCTACTTGCTTTGTGTACTGCCAGCCAATGGGTATCCTCCTCTCTGGCTCGGCATGTGCCATAGTTGTTAAAAAGGCAGAGATCTTTTTTCTTCGTTTTCCTGTTCTGATCAGTTAAAGGGACTTCTTACTTAAATCTTACCAGATAAATTAATAGTGTAATACCCCATTTGATCATAAAAATATTGGTTGCTTTTGCGGCATGTCAAACCTAGTTGGGTTATCTAATACTGAAGTTTTCTTTTCTTTTTTTGTTGTTGCTAGCAACTCCCTTTCTCTATCTTTCCTCTACTGTCTTTCTTTGTTATTATAATCTTTCTGTGTAGCATGCCCTTTATCTCCCCTTTCTTTCTTTATAATAAAAATTCAAAGGTACATTATTTAGCTGAGGTGACAACACTCATAAGAAATAAGAATTCGGCGGATAAGCAAGCCAGATTATCAGGATTCATGATGCATTTCTTTTTGGACGAGTTATATGGTCTCATTTTTAAGCAGAGGCTGTTGCAAGATGATAACGGTCGTACAATTAAGGAACACGAGTATTAATGTATGCATATTCTAATTTTGTATCACATTCCTTAATTTTACTTTGTTTTTTTTAATATTCTTCTTCTTTCTTTCTTTCTTTCTTTCTTTCTTTCTTTCTTTCTTTCTTATATTATTTTTCTTTCTTTCTTTCTTTCTTTCTTTCTTATATTATTTTTCTTTCTTTCTTTCTTTCTTTCTTTCTTTCTTTCTTATATTCTTCTTATTTTATTTCTTTTTTCTTTCTTTGTCTTTCTTTCTCTTTTCTTTCTCTAGTGAAAACAGACCAGGTTGAATAACCAATATATATATATATATATATATATATATATATATATATATATATGTGTGTGGTGTGTGTGTGTTGTGTGTGTGTGTGTGTAAGTGAGGAAAATAGAAAGTGAATCCGACAATTATGTTGAAAGATAAATGGAAAGAAAATGTTGTATGAGTGAAAATTTATTTATTGAAATGCCGACACGTGTTTCAACCAAGAGTTTGTCCTTGTATCCTATTTAGTATTAAGTTAAATACAAAAAAGCGGGTAATCATGAACTTTTGTGTAGTAAATTAGGGTGTCCTAGAAAAAAACAGAACCCACAAATTTTGTAATAAAACTGTTAATTTTAACTGGGGGCGGGGGTTAAGGTTAGGGTTGGGGTTAAGGTTTAGGTTAGTTTAATGGGAAAAGAAATAAATAATGTGGGTTCTGTTTTTTCTGGGTCATCCTGTACAGAAACAGAACACAAACCCATGCCCTAACCCTAACCCTAACCCTAACCCAAAACCAACCCTAAACCCTAAACCCTAACCCTAAACCCCTAAGTTAAAATTAACAGTTTTATTACAAATTTGTGGGTTCTGTTTTTTCTGGGACAACCTAATTTATTAAACAAAAGTTCATAATTACCAAAAAGCGGTCTTCTTCAGGCCAAGATATTTTAATATTTATTTTCCCTGAAAGAGATCACTTTTTGTATACTTAAATTTTATGTTTCTCTATTATAATTATTTTATTTTATTTCATTTAAAATAATACTAAATAGGATACAATGTATTTCTTGGTTGAAACATGTGATGGCATTTCACTAAATAATTTGTTATCCACACAACATTTTCTTTTTATTTATCTTTCAACACACACACACACACACATATATATATGTATATATATGTGTGTGTGTGTGTGTGTGTGTGTGTGTGTGTGTGTGTGTGTGTGGTATATTAAAAAAGTATGTAACTACCTTTTTAACAACTTGTTTTTAAAATGTTTTAACTTCTAGACAACTCGATCTTCAAAATAGATTTGGGTAATTTATTGGGAAGTTACGTCCTGGTCTCCTGCCTCAAAAACCGCTACCCGGTGACTATCAAAATAACAACCCCAGCTCGTCGTAATTCTTCTTTATTTATCCGTAATTTTTAGTAATTTCTTCTTGTTTAGATATGAAGATGGAATATAAGTTTTGAATAGACTGAGATATATATATAGATAAACAAACAAAATAATAATAAAATAGATATGAACAAAATGGAGATAGATTAGATATTTTTTCGACAAGTAAATGTATCGGGGGGGGGGGGGGGGGGGGGGGCCACCTCGCATCATTTTTTTGTCAATAATTCTTGTTTAAACTAAAAACAAGACATTAAACAACATGAAATAAAAAAATTTAGTTTTTAAAAGTAATATTAGATTAAATATGAACAAATTTGAGATAGATAGATAGAATACATGAATTATGGATAGTTATGAATATGCGAACTTATACTGACCGCGGTTGTTATCCTTTAATTGTACGGGCAGCAACTCTGGTGGCAGGGACGCGGGACGGCACTTCCCCTCATAATTACCCTAGATTTTTCTAATTGACAATTTTTGGGTAGTGAGTTAAGAAACATCGACAAATCATTAAGAAGTTTTGGTGGCATTTTCAATAAAGATTGGAGGGAGAGTAGTTTTGGATGCGATTAACCTTTCCCCAAGGGTAATTAAGCCGCTCGGGTGAAAATGCAAAACAGCTTGTCCAGTGATTTAAAAACCCAGGTTGACGTCCTAAAACCATCTCAACCATTCACACAACATCTGTCTTTTTTCTTTATCTTTAACACTATTATATATATATCTAATATATATATATATTTTATATATATATACTATATTATCAACCCAGTCCAAAATGTTTTAAAATTCGGGGTTTGCATCCCAGCAATATTTTGCTACTTCATTGTGTGGCATCACTTTTTTAAGTGTGGCATTTTGGGTCAGTGTGGTTTATAAGAGATCTTTGACCATGCCGAGTTGAGTGGTGCATCCCATTGGCCAGTGCTACTTGTTCGAGTACTGCCAGTCAATGGGTATCCTCCTCTCTGCTTCGGCATGTGCCATAGTTGTTAAAAAGGCAGAGATCTTTTTTCTTCGTTTTCCTGTTCTGATCAGTTAAAGGGACTTCTTACTTAAATCTTACCAGATAAATTAATAGTGTAATACCCCATTTTATCATAAAAATGTTGGTTGGTTTTGCGGCATGTCAAACCTAGTTGGGTTATCTAATACTGAAGTTTTCTTTCTTTTGTTGTTGTTGCTAGCAACTCCCTTTCTCTATCTTTCCTCTACTGTCTTTCTTTGTTATTATAATTTTTCTATGTACCATGCCCTTTATCTTCCCTTTCTTTCTTTATAATAAAAATTCAAAGGTACATTATTTAGCTGAGGTGACAACACTCATAAGAAATAAGAATTCAGTGGATAAGCAAGCCAGATAATCAGGATTCATGATGCATTTCATTTTGGACGAGTTAGATGGTCTCATTTTTAAGCAGAGAGTGTTGCAAGATGATAACGGTCGTACAATTAAGGAACATGAGTATTAATGTATGCATATATTAATTTGGATCACAATCCTTAATTTTACTTTGTTTGTTTTTTTTCATATTATTCTTCTTTCTTTCTTTCTTTCTTTCTTTTTTCTTATATTATTTTTCTTTCTTTCTTTCTTTCTTATATTATTCTTTCTTTCTTTCTTTCTCTTCTTTCTTTTCTTTCTTTTTATATTATCTTTTCTTTCTTTCTTTTTTTATTATTATTTTTCTTTCTTTCTTCTTCTTCTTTCTTTCTTTTTATATTTATTTTTCTTTCTTTCTTTCTTTCTTTTTTATATTATTTTTCTTTCTTTCTTCTTATATTATTTTTCTTTCTTTCTTTCTTTCTTTTTTTTCTTTCTTTCTTTCTTTCTTTTTCTTTCTTTTATATTATTTTCTTTCTTTCTTTCTTCTTTTTCAATTATTTTTCTTTCTTCTTTTTTATTATTTTCTTTTCTTTCTTTTCTTTCTTTCTTTCTTTTTATATTATTTTCTTTCTTTCTTTTTCTTTATATTATTTTTCTTTCTCTTTCTTTTTAATTATGTTTCTTTCTTTCTTTCTCTTCTTTCTTCTTTCTATATTATTTTTCTTCTTCTTTCTTTCTTTATTTATTTTTTTTCTTTCTTTCTTTCTTTCTTTTTTATATTATTTCTTTTCTTTCTTTCTTTCTTTTTATATTATCTTTCTTTCTTTCTTTCTTCTTTTTTTATATTATTTTTCTTTCTTTTTTATTTATTTCTTCTTTCTTTCTTTCTTTCTTTTATATTATTTTTTCTTTCTCTTTCTTTCTTTCTTTTATATTATTTTTCTTTCTTTCTTTCTTCTTTCTTTTTTTATATTATTTTTCTTTCTTTTTCCTTCTTATATTCTCTTCTTTCTTTCTTTTCTTTCTTAATTCTTCTTCTTTCTTCTTTCTCTAGTGAAAACAGACCAGGTTGAATAACCAATATATATATATATATATATATATAATATAATATATATATATATATATATTATGTACATGTGTGTGTGTGGTAAGTGAGGAAAAGGAGTGAATCTGACAATTATGTTGAAAGATAAATGGAAAGAAAATGTTGTATAGGTGAAAATTTATTTATTGAAATGCCGACACATGTTTCAACCAAGAGTTTGTCCTTGTATCCTATTTAGTATTATGTTAAATACAAAATAAAATAAAATAATAATAAAAGAGAAACATAAAATTTAAGTATATAAAAGCGGGTAATCATGAACTTTTGTTTAGTAAATTAGGATGTCCTAGAAAAAACAGAGCCCACAGATTTTGTAATAAAACTGTTAATTTTAACTAGGGGGGTTTAGGGTTAAGGGTTGAGGTTAAGGGTTTAGGTTAGTTTAATGGGAAAAGAAATGAATAATGTGGGTTCTGTTTTTTCTGGGTCATCCTGTACAGAAACAGAACCCAAATCCTAACCCTAACCCTAACCCTAATCCTAACCCAAAACCAACCCTAACCCTATGCCCAACCCTAACCCTAACGCTAACCCTAAACCCCAAGTTAAAATTAACAGTTTTATTACAAATTTGTGGGTTCTGTTTTTTCTGGGACAACCTAATTTATTAAACAAAAGTACATAATTACCAAAAAGCGGTCTTCTTCAGGCCAAGATATTTTAATATTTATTTTCCCTGAAAGAGATCACTTTTTGTATACTTAAATTTTATGTTTCTCTATTATAATTATTTTATTTTATTTAAAATAATACTAAATAGTATACAATGTATTTCTTGGTTGAAACATGTGATGGCATTTCACTAAATAATTTTTTATCCACACAACATTTTCTTTTCTTTATCTTTCAACATATATATATATATAATATATATATATATATATATATATATATATATATATATGTGTGTGTGTGTGTGTGTGCGTGTGTGTATTAAAAATGTATGTAACTACCTTTTTAACAACTTGTTTTTAAAATGTTTTAACTTCTAGACAACTCAATCTTCAAAATAGACTTCTGTAATTTATGAGGAAGTACGTCCTGGTCTCCTGCCTCAAAAACCGCTACCCGGTGACTATCAAAATAACAACCCCAGCTCGTCGTAATTCTTGTTTATTTATCGTAATTTGTCGTAATTCTTGTTTAGATATGAAGATGAATATGTAGTTTTGAATAGGCTGAGATAGATAGATAGATAAACAAACAAAATGATATAGATAGATACGAACAAATGGTGATAGATATTTTCGACAAGAAATGTATTTTTTGGGGGGGTCGCTTCTTTTTTTGTCGTAATTCTTGTTTATTTAAACTAAAAACAAGACATTAAACAAACATGAATAAAAACAAATCCTAGTATTTAAAGTAATATAGATAAATATGAACAAATTGAGATAGATAGATATAGATATGAAGATGGATAGTTATGAATGGACTGAGCTGGGTTGATATTTTAATTGTCACCGGGCAGCAACTCTTTGAGCAGGAGACCAGGACGCACTTCCTCATAAATTACCTAGATTTCTAATACATTTTTTGGGTGAGTGAGTTAAACACTCAGATAAATCATTAAGAAGTTTGGCATTCAATAAAGATGGAGGGAGAGTAGTTGGATGCATACCTTTCCCAAGGGTATTAGCGCTATGTGAAATGCAAACAGCCTTGTCCAGGATTTAAACCCAGGTTGACTCTAACCATTACACCATGGCAAGAACTGATGCTTATAGCATCATATGCCTATAGCCACTACACCACAGGGGAGATGTGATACAAGGTCACTGGCAGGAACTGGTAATTATGCATCATTTGATTGTATGTATTTACCCAACCACTCCACCATGAAGAGGGTGTTTGGTTTGGTTTCTCTGTTTAATGATGTATTAACCTTCATGGGTTATTTAATGCCAAAGCCATACTTGTAAAAGACCAGTAGTGTACTATTTAACACATTGTTAGGTGGTAATGGGATTCATACCTTTCCCAAGGGTATTAGTCAAAAAGTAAATGTAATAGTGAGGCTGGAGTTTATGCTGACTTACTACAATGTTGCAGTCTAGCACTTTAGCTTTTACACCATGAGGGAACCCTCCCCCATGAATAGGATTTGACACAAGGTCATTGGCAGGAACTGGTGCTTTCAGCATCATTTCACAGTATATATTTATGCAAATCCTCCACTATGAAGAGGGTATTTGGTTTGGTTTCTGTTATAGATGACACACCCTATAAGACCAATGGAATGCGCCAATTATAAATAAACAGGGATAATTGTGGCTTAAGCAAGCCAATGCGAGTGCCAATAACTCTGTTCGTCGGACGTAATTTCCACATCTCTATTATATTGTCTACTTTCTGTTAATACATTTTTCTACTTTTCGTTACTCGTTGTTTGTTCTTATTTGACCCCTTAAAACCTCACAACAGTTTCTTTAGTTAATGACATAAAAAACCTCCAGGGGTTATTTAATGCCAAAGCCATTCTTGTAAAAGAACAGTAGCAGTATAATTTAACCCATGGGAGATAAGGGGGTTCATACCTTCACTCCTGTATGATCCCCATTTCATGAAAGTGTTCAATCAAATGCAATTTTGTTGAATTGCTGATAAGTATAGACTAGCAATTTATAAGTATTATCTGCGTCATTCGGACTATTGTATCTTCATTGTATTTGTACAACGTTTCGGCCGATATACCCTCCGGCCTTCTTCAGGTATTTCTTGTCGGACTCAGGAACCTTCTCGGCTCCCGAATACGACAAGAAAGTTCTCGAGTTCAAAAAGAAGTTCCCAAGTCCGAGAAGGTTCCCGAGTCCGACAAGAAATACCTGAAGAAGGCCGGAGGGTATATCGGCCGAAACGTTGAACAAATAACAATGAAGATGGGGACAATAGCCCGAATAACGCAGATAATACTAATCTTCAAGCCTCATCTCAAACATTCAGAGAAATAGCAATATATAACATTTAAAAATTTCTCTCTTACAGATTTGTAAGATTTGTAAACAAAATACATTACTCCTAGAAAAATGACATATCTGACACAGCACAAAGGAATGGATGCCTGAATGAGGATAGTACCTCATGCACCCATTTAAACTGGTCAAAATGGTTGACTCTAACATATCTGTAAGATTTATATGTGAAACTAGCAGAGCTACATAGTGTTACCTGGATTTAAAGAGTTAAAAATGAATAATTATATTTATACATAGATGAATAAAAAATTAATGACAAAATTAATGACAGTATATACACATTAAATATCACCGGTTCTTGCTTTGTGTGCAAAAATTATTAAGATTTGATTTATATTCAAAGATACTTAAAAAATAAAATCTTTTTTGGGCTACGTTAAATTTCAGTTGATTTAACGGTGTAAAAATGAAAACATTGTTTGTCAATCATAATTTTTATTATTTCCGTAAACTGAAAAAATCTTTCTAAAATCATCGGGAGTTTGTTTAATGTTTCGTCTTTTGAAAGGAAAATTTTTTTTCACGATAATCTTAATTTTTCTACAAGTTTTATTGTGTTAAATATAGGGGGGGTAAATTTCACAGGGAAAATTGGTGGTACCTATGATATTGTTATCATTGTTGTTACCTTCCAACTTTCAATTCTAAAATGAAATGTGGTGCCGATATTGACGTTTGTATATTGTCAGAATTTTGCAGGCAATATGATTGATATATGGGAAATATATTGTTTGTATATTATTTTAAATATATCCAAACACCAACATAATCCTGATAATTTCTATCAAACTCTGACAGTTATTTTGCTCCATATGGTGCTTATTCAATGGCTGAATGTAAAAGTGCCAAATTTTAACTGATGTAACTTCGCTTGTGAGCAAAAACCAAACTCCATTTTTGGTACAAATAATGTTCAATATATGTAGAATAATAATTTAAAGCAAAAAATAAATTATATGTAGTGCCTCATTATTGATCTTCCATTGAAAAAATCAGAAATCATTAATAACGTAAAAAGGGTTATGCCTATTTTGATAACATTTCTGGATTCCTCAGGCCTAAGAGCTTCTATAAACCAATTTTTAGGAGTAGGGGAGCTCAGAACACATTTTATAGACAAAAATAGATTACAAATGTCGACATTTTTTAAATTTTTCCGACATAACTCAGCGAATATTTTTGAATTGGAAGCTAAAATTTGGGGATTGTCTAACTTTAACCTAGTATACACCTGTACAAAATTCAGAAGGTGGTGGGTGACATGGCCTTGATTATTTGACATGGAATTACCCATATATATATATATATATATATATATATATATATATATATATATATATATCTTTGGCTAGAAACCACAAGTTCATAGTTTGATACCGGCCTTTGCCAACTCAGTGTATGTATAGCATAGGGATCTGTGCGGTAAAGTAAGACACAAAAACAATCTCCTTATCTAGTGCTAGTGAAAAGGGGATAGACTCCCTCGCTGATTGGCTTTTACTGACGTTAGGCCATCCCTACGACTTTACTTACTTATACTAACCACATATCTATATCTATATCTATATTTATATCCATCTATCTATTTTTGGAGGATATGTGCTTATCTATCTATCTATCTATCTATCTATCTATCTGTCTATTTATCTATGAAACTGCAATACTACCCACACATCTGTTGTGGGTGAATGCCCTAGCCAACCAGACAAATCTGAATTAAATTGAGTTGGTGACTAAAAAAACGAGGATAGATAATAGATAATGTCAGTTTATATCTGTGTATTTATCAAGTAAAAACGAATAGAGAACGGAAGCTGACAGATGAATGTGAAGAAAGAATTATAGATTTGTGTGTTTTGTAAATGTTTCAGATAAAAATTGTCTCTTACACTTGACTAAAGTGAAACTCACTCTATAAGAACAATGCCAATCTATGTGGCTGGTCTACTCTAAGGAATTCTCACTTTTAAATGCATTGTTACAGGTTTATTTTACTTTGCTAGTTTTGTAAGCAAAGGGAACTCTTTATATTTTTCTTTTCTTTAGGATAAAAAAAACAAACTTTTTGAAATAAACTCAATATGCCTGAACATCTTTTTTTGGCAAATGAGCTGTCGTATTTTTTATAGCTTTTCTTCACCATTGTTAAAAAAACAGAAGAATCAGTTTAGCTCAGTCGGTAGAGCACTTGACTAGGAATCGCAAGATTCCCGGTTCGATACCTGCCCTCACCAACTCAGCGTATGAGCAGCATGGGGAACTGTGCAGTAAAGTGGGGAGCTGGTGGTAGGTGTGGCGCTCTACTTCAGGTTCTAAAAAAAATCTCCTTGGTCTAGCACTAGTTAAAAGGGGATAGACTCTCTCACTGTTTGGCTGATACTGACATTAGGCTT
>CM042143.1:19899471-19914471 GCA_023376005.1 Doryteuthis pealeii
GAATATACATATGTGTGTGTATGTGTATAACAAATAAATATTTGTATGCAAGTAGAATAGGAAAACTAGTGATTGAATCTTTTCCAAAGATATTTATGGAATAAAAATCCTTGAACTCTAACAAAATATCTGAGTCAGTAAAAGGTAAGTATTTGTCCAAACAAATCACTTGCCAAAACAAGTGAGTTGAAAAGAAAGAAAGAAAGAAAGAAAGAAAGAAAGAAAGAACACATTATGGCTACTTATTGTAATTCAGTAGCTATCTTGTCCTGACATCTCCATTCACTTATTTCCATTTGGACAAAGATAGCATTAGTGACAAGTTCTTTTATTCAGCAACCAATCAGACCTTTTGATATCAACCAGACTAGCCTTTTACTCTTCTGGAGGGTAAATACAAAATAGTATCAGGACAACAGACAAATACATCTCTGACACTCAAGATAGGTTTAGAGATCATTCAGCTGCTTAGACCTCAAATTCAAAGGGAAGGTAGACTGTAGAGTCTGTGTTATTTAGTTAAAATGATTGTTCTCTCAGGCAAATTAAGACGCAATGATTATTGAGTTTTAGCTTGTACAACAAGCAGCAATGACAGAAATAGTAGTTGAAATAAGACGATTACAGATGAGAACAAAAATATGCTTGTCGAGCTAATGGTTTAGTATACAAAGGTGGGTTAAAAAGAGGTTCATAAGAATTGGACTCAAAGCACGGCAACACCAATGGAAGAAGTATGTGGACTTCAAGAGGGTCTATGTTGAGGTAATGATTCAGTATACAAAAGTGGGCTAAAAAAGTTCATGAGATGACGTCATATCTACTATTGATGACTCTTTTCAGAATTGGACTCCAAGCACTGCAACACCAACGGAAGAAGTGTGTGGACTTCAAGAGGTGTGTATTTTTTCGCTATATATATATATATATATATATATATATATATATATATAAGTGTGTGTGTGTGTGTATGGTTCCTGGTTTGATACCGGCCTCGCTGACTCAGCGTATGAGTAGCACATGGATCTGTGCGGTAAAATAAGGAGCTGATGGTAGGTGTGCCGCTCCACCTCAGATGAAGAAACAATCTCCTTGGTCTAGTCCTGTTGATGACTGTTTTGACCAATGGGAATCCAAGCACTGCAACACCAATGTATTTGTCTGTTGTCCTGATACTATTTTGTATTTACCCTCCAGAAGAGTAAAAGGCTAGTCTGGTTGATATCAAAAGGTCTGATTGAGGTAATGATTCACTATAGAAAAGGTGGTCTGAAATGTTTAGAGGATGATGTCATATCTGCTGTTGATGACTCTTTTGACCAATGAGAATCTAAGCACTGCAACACCAACGTGAACAAGTGTATGGACCACAAGGGGAACTGTGTTGAAAATAAACCTCATTTGGTCACATTACATGAATATCATCAGCCTATGTGACGAAATTGAAAGGCAGCCCTATGAACAAGCGGATGCCCAGCCCCCACAAACAAACCGTGTCAGGATATATTTAGCCTGTGCGAAGTGGAAGTGTATGGCGAGTGGCTACGGATATTCGAACTCGAACTGATAGTAGAGCAGACTAAGCTCGAACTGAAGTGCTGTTAGCAGAGACCCGGATGAAGTATATCGGAATTTGCATAAGCGCAGCCGAACAAGCAGAAATAAGATGGACTGTCGCTGACACGGAGAGTGAGGAAGAAAGTGTTTGGACGGCAAGTGAAATCTGACGACTGCTATTTGATGTGAGAGTAACGTGATCAGTTGGGGAAGGAATTACATTTCGTTTGCTAGAGAGACTTGCAAACGATTAATATTATCTTGAATTTTTTGGACCATCCAAAAGAGAAATGTTCAACAAGCCCTTGTAAACAAAGGTGTACTTTAAAAAAATCCGATTCATAAATAAAAGTTATTTTTCTCTGAATTTCCAAGTCCACTCTGATCTGGAGTGATAGTACCTGTTAGAGTCCCATTAAATAAAAGACAATGTTTTTTTTTTTAATCAAGTTTTTTAAAAATTTGAATACCCATCAAGAATGAATATAACAAAACATCTTTGGCATAAATAACCCAACAAAGGTGGATATGCTGTAAAATCTAACTAGCCAAACAACGAGTCTTTATTTAGAATACCAAAAACACCCATTCACTCATCACAGTTGTTTAAAAGTTTTATTTTTGTTTGTTTGTTTGTTTTGTTTTGTTTTACGGCATATCAACCTCAGTGGGTCATTTAATGCCGATAAAGTTTTGAAATATATCAATTCTTAATAGATAATACAATTTTTTTATAAATACATTTTTCTATTTAACCCATAGATGGGACCCTAACAGGTACTACCACTCCGGGTCAGAGTGGACCAGGGAGCAATGGTGAGGGAGGGGTGTTCCACATTCCCCAAACCTTCAAAACTGGAACCTCACCATCAGATAGAGTTTAACGTCATTCCCAGGACATGTAGACCCGCAGCCACTGCCTTCTAGCACCCATATGATATTCTTATTTTGTGAAGTTGGGTTTAGCAAGTTGGTCTTGTAGACTGTTATTACTGAAGTTATATTGATCCTCACTGAGTGCCCCACTTGTAGTCTTGCATGATTCTAAACTATGTTTTTTGAATATCAATATGAAAATGCTTATGAAATTTGGAAATATCTATCACACAACTATTTTAAACAAATAACAATAAAAAAATTGCAATATGAGTAAAGGTAAAAAGTCATACATAATAAGCATAAATTTTAAAATTCTAGGTAAAAAAAACATTAGTTTTATATGTTCCAAAAATTCTCTCTGGATTGTCCAGTTGGACGCATGGCACAACGGATATAAAGGTTGTGTTAATACACTTCTAAGTGACAATCATCTGTAGGTTGCAGGTTTGATCTTGACAATAAAATACTTAACTCAGTTTAACACTTGTACTCGGTCATAGTTAATGGTGTGGGGATTATCTTCCCTTTGCCAGGAAGAGTTATCTTCCTGTGGTGTTGCCGTTTGTTCCCACTAGGGGACCTCTGGTATTTAAGCGCCTTATTTGAACTTCTCTTCCTCTTTTAGTTAAATCTCCGGTACGAACACATGGGTTAGACTACTGTCTACCCCTTTCTCGGTGGGGCCTCGCCCCCCCTCCTAGTAAGTGATTTCTATGTACAAACGCTCCAGTCCAATCCTTTTATGTATGTATGTTTATGTACACTATCATATTCTATCTTCTATTGTTTATGTATCTTGTTTATTCATGTGCTGTATTATATAAAATGTTTTGTCTCTCAACCTCTGTTGGAGTTTTATGTTCAATTATGACTTTGAACCTTACAAGTGGTGACCATGACGGTATACGAACACGCAACCTTCTTGGCTCGTAAATGTACTCTGGACCTATCACTACAATGGAATGAGAACAATCTACATCAATCGGTTAAAAAAAGGCTTTGGTTTGAAGGTCCATGAAGGTTCCAGATGAATGCCAGAGGGCACATTGTCTGAAACATTGTGTTAAAAACAATAAAGGTGTCGACCACAGTCCAAAAAATCTAAATAATACAAATTATCAAGCCTTATCTAAAACATTCAGACAAAATATAATCCATTTTTATATTTAGAGAGAAAATACAGATTTTCATTTTCAAAATGATTAAAGAAAAAAAAAGAAAAAAAAAGAATGATGTCCCAATTTTATTGGATGCATCTGATAAGTCATATGTAAGTAAAAGTCGTCAGGGTGGCCTAAAGTCGGTATCATCCAATCAGCGAGGGAGTCTATCCCCTTTTCACTAGTGCTAGACCAAGGAGATTGTTTTTGCATCTGAGTTGGAGCGCCACACCTACCATCAGCTCCTTACTTTACTGCACAGGTCCCTGTGCTACTCATACGCTGAGCTGGCGGGGGCTGTATCGAACCAGGAACCTTCTGGTTTCTAACCGAACGCTCTATCGACTCAGCTAACCCGGCCTTGAATACTGAAATTGTTTGTGTATACATTTCACTTCAAAAACTAAAAGTATCTTACTAATGCAGTAACATTACCCACCCAGAAATTTTCAACAGTTTTCAGCCATCTAGGAAATTTTTGTTGCTTCCTAATTATTGTGCGGATAAAATTATCCCTTTAATGACAGAAACTAAAATTACATTTTTGCTTGCATCTCAATGCGTTGTATACCCTTTTCTTACTTCTTACTTCTAGTCGTATTTTCTTATGGCCGGCTTTGCTATTCTGATCGTCTATCTTGGTCTGGTCTCTTCTATAGTCTGGAATTTCTTGGGGACTTCGGGTCTAGTTTCTGTTAGGGATTTCTCCTTATCAGAAGCCCTGTGTCATTGTTAGTTTTTAGGTAATAAACACAAGACTTCAATTTACTATGATGTTACTTTATTTTGAAATCCCCAACCCAGACATCTGCGCAAGTGAGACTTACATCCTACGAGCTCGGCTCCTACCCTCTAACTAACTGAAACTTACTTACTATCTAAACCGGAAGAGAGGGTTCTCTCTACCGGTTCTCACGGTATCCACCGGAAGGTTAGGACTGAGGTCAAGCCTTGTCACTCATCCTTCAAGGCCGTGGGCTGTAGCTTATAACGGCCATTTGATTTCTACACTATTGCCATAAATATTAGGTATCTAATAATTATGTAACAAATGTTTGATATTTTGGTTAAAATCAGAAATGAATATCAGTTTGAGGCAAATAAATTAATTGCACGTTTAACTTTGAAAAGAAAAATGTTATTTTGTTAAAATGTTATTTTGTTATTTTAATGAATTTTCCGATGGCTTATCAGAAACAAATTTATGAGATATAAACAAGAGTTGTGTCATTGATTGTTTTTGATTTTCTTCTTTTATTTTAAATTTTTATTTGCCACTTTCTAAAAAAAAAAAAGAAATTAGGCATGTTTGTTTTAGCTGTATCCTAACAAAATAATTAAGTTTATCTCCATTTAATCAGAATTAATTGATTTCCAACTTTTTTTTTCTGTTCTTTTTTAAAAATTTTAATTACGATCCCATTATGATATCAAGAAATGTATCAAAAACTTTTTTCACATAAAGAAAAAAGACCGTACAAAAATAGGAATGTTAATTTTAGTTCCATTTAAACAAGTATACATATTTTTGTTTAGTTTTTGTTTCTTTGTTTAATGGCATATTTTTTGTGGGTTATTCAATGCCAAAGCCATCCTTGTAGAAGAACAGTTGTGCTGTGGCTGCTGCCACCAGAACTCACCAAAGTGTCATCTGAGGGTACAAGCGGGGTCTCTTATATGGCGAGGCACCCCATCCACACAAACTGTTTGTGGACTCACCGCTTCTGTCACAGTTCCCGTCCTCCACTCACTAGTGCACCTGTTTGGCCGGGTCCCCACCAGCACAGTATATGATCAAACTAGTTCAGTCTTGCAAAGATCAAAGTCAATGTTGGGAAAATCATCACACTGATGTATTATCATATTGTATGAAATATGGGCAGGGTTAGCTCAGTCGGTAGAGCGTTTGGCTAGAAACCACAAGGTTCTTAGTTCGATACTGGTCCCCGACGACTTTACTTAATTACAGATAAAAATGATAACTGATACTTGCAAAAAACTATAACTAAAATCTTCATAAAAATCATCTTGAAATACGATAAGATAATCATTAGATATTTTATTTTTGCAGGTTTATATTCATATACATACATATGCAAGTGGCATAACAGTTATTGTTATAGGAAATGGTTTCAGCAACCAGAGTTCAAATTCTGGACAAGGCTGTTTGTGTTTCACTTTGAACTAATAACTTTTTGGAAAATAATTAATCTATCTTTTCTTCTCTCACCTATGGATAGATAGTAGAGCAGACTAAGCACCTCTCTCTCTCTCTCTCTCTCTCTCTCTCTCTCTCTTTCTTTCTCTTTCATCTTCTGTCTCTCCTTTTCTTTTCTCTTCTTTTTTCCTTTTCTCTCCTATCCCTCCTTTTCTCTTTGCTCTCTTCTCTTCTTTATTATAATCAAACATTTATAAATGAATAAGATTTGGGCCTTAAATAACCCAGAAGGAGTTGACATGCCATTAAACCAAACTAACCTAAACTCTTTAGATGAGGAATTGTTCCAGAAGAAGGAAAGGTCTGAATAAAAACTTGCTATACTCCACTTAAAAAGATCTTGTGACATATCCTGCTCATGGTAGAGTGGTTGAATAAACACACACACACACACACACACACACACACTCAATGTGAATTTTAGTTATGTGTATCATCATCATCATCATCATCATCATGTCGTGCAAGCAGCATGGATATCCATGACACTCTCTCGCCAACTTTCATCCTCGCATAGTTGGTCAATGTAGGTCCTTGCTGAGTGGCCTACACTAGCATGTCCATGTGTTGGCTTCCACAAGAGAACATCATTTATGAGTTCATCCTTGCTTCTCCAGCAGTGTCCTGCATGCTTAGCCCGTCTCACTCGGATGGTTTGTGAGATGGTAGACAGCTGACTATACAGCTGCTTCCTTGTGGGGTGCTGTTTCCACAACATGTTCAAGACTGCATGCAATATTCTTGTGCATCCCCATCTAGCTTATTCTCAAGGCGCCTCGTTAGGGTTCAAGTGGTGCAGCCATACAGCAGTACAGATATAACCACGACCTGGAAGAATTGTCGCTTTAACTTGTCAGTGAGATCGGATTTCCATATTACTGATAATTTTTTTGTGACCGACCATGCCTTTCCTATTCGTTTATTAACATATGCTGGTATATTTATCTATGCTTTATTTATATAGACCAACAATTATCTCAAATAATCACTATTTTTGTCTTCTCAGTTAATGCCTAAGAAATTAATATAAAATCCATTATATTAATGATTGTTTTTGTTTGTAGCTTAGAAAACACTATCAGCCAATCAGAGAGCCTAATTATTTGAATTGTTTTTTTGTTTTTTTTGTTGTTTTTTTTTTCTTCTTCTGTTACTTGAAATCTGCAACTATTGGATGAGCTTAAAATAAAAATAGACAAGTCAAATCTAACTCTGGCTTTCTGTTAATCATGTCACAAATATGGAATTCCTAGTGACAAGCCTACCAAATTTCAGAATCACTGATATGTCAGACAGAAAATGATGTGACAAACATGGACAAATCAGTGATGATGAATTGTGAATAAAATAAAAATTAAAAAAACAATGAAAAACAAAATGGAATCTTTTCTTTCGACTTAATTAATTCAACAACTTTTAATGAACTACCAACCACAATAATATTTAGAGCTAAATTTGCCATTAAGGTAAAAGTGTTGACTGTCATTTAATTGGCATGCAAAAAAAATTAAATAGCAAAGTAAATAATAATAATAATTTAATTATGTAGAAGAGAAAATATTTTCTAATAGAGATTTTTAAAAAAATCTTAGCTGCAGATTTGATGTGAAAACTGGTTTGTACAAAAATCAACTAAATATAACAAACTCTCTCTCTCTCTCTCTCTCTCTCTCAAAAAAAAAAAAAAAAATGACAAATGAAGTATAGCAGTTGGCTTCGAGTGAAAATCTCCCCATGGATGATTTCAAAGATTTTATCTTTTTTTTTTTTTTCGATCAAACATAAAGAAGTTTAAAACTTGAAGTTATTAGATAATTTTTTTTCTTCTTTAGTTTTAAAGACTGGGAAGCATTTAAATTGATGGCAAAATGTTTAAGTAATTCTATTTCAAATACAGGAATAAATCTCTGAAAAATATATAACTAATTGGACAAAAGCAAGTGGAGTTTTAGACTTTGGAAAGATTAGAAAAATATTATATGGGGCAATTAAAATGTTCTTAGATTATTATTATTTTTAATGAAACAACATTAACAAAAGTTTTAGCTGAAAGCATACATTTCTCTTTATTCTTCTTCATTTCTGTTGTTACTTCAGACATTGTTTCTACACTATATGTAAAAATATTCAGATGAGTAAATTTTAATGCTTACCAGTCACTTTTAATTGTTCATTTTTTATTATTCTTTCATTATTTATATATATTTACCAACTCTTCTGCATGGGCAGGGTGAGACACGAGGTCAACTTCTAAAGCAGAGTTTAACAGGTTTGAATTCAGTGTTTTACTTCTCCTAGACTGGTTACCTGACCAAAGTTTAAGAGCCCAGTCTGCCCTACTATTTACCCATAACTGGAAGGAGGATATTGTATTCATTTACTTCATCAGGTGTCTCTCTCTCTCTCTCTCTCTCTGGTTTTGGAGTTCCATTTTCTGATCTTTAATCTGGATCATGGAGACATATTTTTGGTGTACACTTTTATTATATTTCCAGTTTCCTAAATAATCTCTGCATCATGCACCTTCACCAAGGGGTTATTTCATATGAATATTTGATAACCCATCCGCCTTGTCGGCTGGGGCATTAGAATACATCGACTGCACCTTTGCAGAAGGGGAAGACTACCCCAATGGGGCCACCTGTTGGACATGAGTGGTGACCCATGATGCTTAAGGATAGAACCCTAAGCATAGAATGGCTGAGCAGTCCATGACATGCAACACTCCACTTTGGCTCTTACTTGGGCTAGACGGGCGATCAATCAGCTGGTCACATCAAGCCCTGGCACTCATATGATTGCTCCAACTCTATTACTTTTATGGCAAGCCCCAATCATTTTTATCATATTGGGTGCTACAGGCCGGTGGCTGAGGGTCTTCATGTTCTGGGAATGACGTCAAACTCTATCTGATGGTGAGGTTCCAGTTCTGGAGGTTTGGAGAATATGGAGCACCTCTTCATCATGATTGCTCCCAGGTCCACTCTGACCCGGACTGGTAGTACCTGTTAGGGTCCGATCTATGGATTAAATAGAAAAAAATTGCTCATAAAAAATTGTTTAAAAAACTCTCTACCAAACTATCGCTTATGACAAACTTGAACTTTACCCCATAAACTTATCCCTTAAAGTGATTTCCAATCCACTTAGGAACAAACAAATGCAAACGACATACTATCAAAATCAATAAAAATCCTTGAAAAAAAATGTGACAATAAATTTGACCATCCCTCAAAATCTACCACGAGACATAAAATAACCCTGGATGGGTTGACTTGCCATTAAAATCAATCAATCAATCAGATAACCCATTGGGTGCTAGTAGCAGTGTTATATGCATCATATACATCTCATTAGATTCTAACATCTCTACTTTTGTTTTTTGCTTCTTTTCCCGCCATCTTTCATTAGGTCATATCAGGTTCGACCTTTTTTCTTGTGGGGGGAGGTCTTTCCCTGGTTCTTTGTTCTGTTTTTTTTTGTTCTTTAATCAGGATCATGGAGACATATTTTTGGTGTACACTTTTATCATTTATTCCCAGTTTTCTTAAATAAGTTTTACCATATGTGTGGGGGGAAGCTGCAGAAAGACAAAATATATGTCTACTCTATTGATTCTACATTGAATATTGATAATATTTTGATGAGAAAATGTTTATTCTGAACACACTCTTCTAATTGTTCATTTTTGCATCTTTTTTTTTGTGAGGGGACATTTATATAAATATTAGATTACCTATGAATGCATTAAGTGCCCATAGCAGTGATCCATGATGATATTGTTGACTTACAATCTGTTTACAAATCATACAAAAAACAAACTTTGGCATTTAATAGCCCACAGGGGTTGATATGCAATTAAACAAATAGTGTGGGTATTATATCTCTGCAATAAAAATGCTGACAGGGTTAATATGCCATTAAACAAATAGTGTGGGTCTTATATCTCTACAATGCAAATGCTGACAGGGTTGATATGCCATTAAACAAATAATGTGGGTCTTATATCTCTGCAAATGTGACAGGGTTGATATGCCATTAAACAAATAGTGTGGGTCTTACATCTCTGCAATGAAAATGCTGACAGGGTTGATATGCCATTAAACTAATAGTGTGGGTCTTACATATCTGCAATGAAAATGCTGACAGGGTTGATATGCCATTAAACTAATAATGTGGGTCTTACATCTCTGCAATGAAAATGCTGACAGGGTTGATAAGCCATTAAATAAATAGTGTGGGTCTTATATCTCTACAATGAAAATGCTGACAGGGTTGATATGCCATTAAACTAATAGTGTGGGTCTTACATGCAATGAAAATGCTGACCATTAAAACAAATAATGTGGGTCTTACATCTCTGCAATGAAAATGCTGACAGGGTTGATATGCCATTAAACAAATAATGTGGGTCTTACATCTCTGCAATGAAAATGCTGACAGGGTTGATATGCCATTAAACAAATAGAGTGGGTCTTACATATCTGCAATGAAAATGCTGACAGGGTTGATAAGCCATTAAATAAATAGTGTGGGTCTAACATCTCTGCAATGAAAATGCTGACATTCATTGTAGAGATATAAGACCCACACTATTTGTTCAATGGCACATCAACCCTGTCAGCATTTTCATTGTAGATATGTAAGACCCACATTATTTATTTAATGGCGTATCAACCCTGCCAGCATTTTTATTGTAGAGATATAAGACCCACACTATTTGTTTAATGGCACATCAACCCTGTCAGCATTTCCATTGCAGAGATGTAAGACCCACACTATTTGTTTGATTTTATAATATTTTAGTGATTCATAATGAGAAATAAGTGAAAGGACAGATTAAACTTATTTTCTTCAAATTTATAAAGCAACAGAATCATTAAAAAAATAGAAAAATAAAATTTTGTGTGTTAATGAAATAAAAATGGAACTGATTGGGATGAAAGAATTATGAGTATTGTTGTTGAAATTTAATGTTAAGCTGACAAACAATGTCATTTATTTAAGCGATATGAGGAGGAGGGGGAGGAGGGGGAGAAGTAGAAACAGAATTGAGAGAGAGAGGGGGGTGGGAGAGGGAGAGAGAGATGGTGAAAAGGGGAGAGAGGGGCGAGAAAGAAAAAGAGATAGAAAAAAGAGAGAGAAAGATAGATTGAAAGAGAGGGGGAGAGAGAGGGAGAGAGAAGAAAAAGAGGGAGAAAACAGAGAGACAGAAAGAGAGAGAGGGTGTCGGAGAGAGAAAGAGAGATAGGGGGGAGATAGAAAGATAGTGAAAAGGAGAGAGAGAGGGACGAGAAATAAAGAGAGATAAAAAAGAGAAATATAGATTGAAGGAGAGAGTGAGAGAGAGAGAAGAAAAAAGAGGGAGAAAATAGAGAGAGAGAGAAGAGGGAGAGGGTGTGGGAGAGAGAAAGAGAGAGAGAGGATGGGCGAGAGAGAGAGATGATGAGAAGGAGAGAGGGGGTCGAGAAAGAAAGAGAGATAGAAAAAAGAGAGAGAATGATAGATTGAGAGAGGGAGGGGAAGAGAGAGAGAGGGGGGGATAGAGATAAGAAAAAAGGGGAGAAAATAGAGAGAGAGAATAGAGAGAGAGGGGGTGGGAGAGAGAGAGAGGGTTTGGGAGAGAAAGAGAGAGAGAGAGTGGTTGGGCGAGAGAGAAAGATGATGAGAAGGAGAGAGAGGGGCGAGAAAGAAAGAGAGATAGAAAACAGAGAGAGAAAGATAGATTGAGAGAGGGTGAGAAAGAGAAGAAAAAAGAGGGAGAAACTAGAGAGAGAGAAAGAGAGAGAGGGGGTGTGGGAGAGAAAGAGAGAGAGAGAGAGGAGGGTATATATAAAAGGTATATGAAAAATTTCCCTTTTCATCATAGGTAACAAAATTAAAACTACTCCATAAATTCCCGCCCATCCACAAAGGCCAGAATATTATAAACATTTGTTCACATGAACACACAAGAGTTGATTTGTGTCAACAAAAAACATGCATGCGCAGACCGAGAGAAATATTCTGAATTAAATGACTTTAATTTAAGCACAAAGATTCTGGCTCAATTCTTGACTTTGATAGAACTTGATAGGCTTCAAAAACAATCTTTGTAAATTCAATGTTTGTTGACTAAATGTTATTCATAGGCTTTTAGTTAAGTCAAAAGCAGGGGCATTTTAGGAAGTTGTTTTTTCTTTGTCAATAAAAGAATTGGGTACAAATTAATGCATTTTGTATTGAAAAAAAAGTTGTCAACCATGAGAGGTGGAAAAATACTATGATGGCATATACAGAAAAACTAGTCAGAATGAGTTTACATCACATCCAGAGTATAATATATATATATATATACATATATATAAATAAATCTTTGGTACAACTAATTTTATACAAAAACTTGAACAATATCATATTTTATTATACTATGTATCAGCTATATAAATGGGAGGCTTAAAAGAGGCAGAAAAAAACGGAAGAAAAGGAGACTTAAGGACCCTTTCGACCAGTGCATTTTCAAAAGTTTTGTTTGGTTTTGTTTTACGGCATATCAAGCTCGGTGGGTCATTTAATGCCGAAAGTTTTGAAATAAATTCATTCTTAAATGGATAATCAAATTTTGTTTATAAACTTTAGCGAAATTGAAAGGCAGAACTGTGGACGAGCAGATTCCCAACCCCCACGAACAAAGCGCGTCCGGATATGTTTGGCCTGTGCGAGGGGAAAGAGTGTGGCGAGTGGCCACGAATATTTGAACTCGCTACCTCCTCGTCGCTGAAATGCTGTTGGCAGTAACCCGGATGTAAACAGTATTGACGCGTACTCAAAATGTGAATATTGAAGTTCTAAACGGGTAATACCAGACCAGAGTAAGAAGCCCGGATGTACATATCATATTTAAGAGCAGAGGGGGAACGATAGTAGGAGTTTTGCTGTTAAGAAGAGAATAGTACTTTTGTGAGAGATTATTGCAGACTTTGTCACTTGGGAGAACATAAACGTCGGACTTGACTGTGTCCACCACCGAGTTTACTTTTATCATTTTATTTCGTTTGTTAGATGAACTCATGTTTTTCTATTTAACCCATAGATGGGACCCTAACAGGTACTACCAGTCCGGTTTAGAGTGGACCCGGAAGCAATGGTGATGAAGAGGTTCTCCACATTTCCCAAACCTCCAAAACTGGAACCTCACCATCAGATAGAGTTTAACGTCATTCCAAGGACATGTAGACCCTCGGCCACCACCTAGCACCCATATGATAAAAAGGGTTGGGATTGCCGTAAGGGCAATAGGGTTGGGGCAATCATATAGGTGCTAGGGCTTGATGTGACCAGCCGATTGATCAGAGGGGGCCTCTCCGACAGCCCGTCTAGCCTAAGTAAGTGTCTAAGTGGATTATTGCATGTCATGGACTGCTCATCCACCAAGACTCTGTCCTTAAGCATCACGGGTCGCCACCCACGGCCAATAGGTGGCCCCATTTGGGGGTGTCTTACCCCTCTGCAGAGGTGCAGTCAGTGCATTCTAACGCCCCAGCCGACAGGGTGGATTTTCAAAAGTTTACAACCAGTAGATCATTTAAAAGTCAATGTGACCTTGAATGGTAGTACCTGTTTGAGTCCCATCTATGAGTCAAATAGATATGTTTGAAATATTCATATTCAACAGGACTATGCGCAAAAATAGATCTTAGAAATCATCATCATCATCATCATCATCATCATCATCATGTCGCACATGCAGCACGGATATCCATGACAATCTCTCGCCAACCTTCCCTATCATGCATTGCCCCTGGGAGGTCTTCCGCGCAGCAACCAGCATCCTCGCATAGTTGATCAATGTAGGTCCTTGGTTGGCGACCCACAGGAGAATGTAGCTTATGAGCTCATCCTTGCTTCTCCAGCAGTATCCTGCATGCCTAGTCCGTCTCACTCGGATGGTTTGTGAGATGATGGGCAGGTTGCCATACAGCTGCTTTCTTGTGGGGTGCTGATTCCACGACTTATTCAAGACTGCACGCAGCATTCTTGTGCAGCTCAAACACACAAATATGTAACTATGAACCCACAATGAATGTGATTCCCTAATCTCTAGGCATAAAATTACCCTAGATGGGTTGACATACTTTTAAAATCAATCAAATTTTCACCAAGAGCTTATTCTTTGTTCTGCATTATTTTTGTTGTATGAATTCTTCTTTGTATCTAATTTTTTTGTGTATTTATGTCTTTGTATAACAAAAAAATTAGATTTAGATTTTAATCAATGCTACCAAAACAAGTGTTAATGACTGAAGAAAGAATATTCAATCGGCCAGTATGTTGAAATAGAATAAATTCAGAATTCACTCTTACTATAATTATGATACTCCCTAGTCTAGTGCTTGCAAAAATGGGATAGACTCCCTTGCTGTTCAGCTGATACTGACAATATGCAAACCTGCTGATTTTTACTTTACAAGTTATAAAGAGGAGACTGATTTTTTTGTTTTTTAGTAAAGACGTTGATCATTTTTTTTGTTCTCTTTTAGAAATTTTATTTCTATATCACAACAGTACACCTGATATCTTAAGAAATGGCCTCCTACACAGCCATTCCCAATGTGTAATCACATACATATGTTTCACTAAATATAGCTGCCAAAGACTTGCTTATAATTATGAAAATAATATTGATCTTTGGAAAGATGCCCAAGAATATGAAAAGATGATCACATTATTAGTCACATTTAGTGAAACCCGTTTACAACCTGATACCCAGAAGCGTAAATAAAAAGCAATATCTATCTATCCGCTCATACAGAGGCAGAGGGTGGGTGCCATACTGGTAAAGAAAATGTTCATTTGGTACTAACACCTTTGGGAAAAGGCATAAAGCAACCCATCCCTATCTCAATGACAGAGACCTTGAACAAAATTTCTCATCACTGGCATGCCATGTTCATTAAAAGAGAAATGTGATGAACTTATCAAACCAGTTTGCCATAACTCTACCTGTCTCAAGCTGTTACTTGTGGTAATTGAAATAAAATTAATTAAAAGATTAAAAGATAACAAACTCCCAAGGGTTGAGTGGTAGTACCTGTTAGGGTCCCATCTATGGGTTAAAAAGATATAATGAGTTAAAAAATGTATTTAAAAATAATTGAGTTTAAAAAAAAATTCAGTACCCTTCAAGAATGAATAAAACAAAATGTC
>CM042143.1:19919471-19935483 GCA_023376005.1 Doryteuthis pealeii
ATAGATGGGACCTTAACAGGTACTACCCCCCTGGGAAATAGTGGACCTGGGAGTGGACTGTCTGTCTTGCCCAACTTAGAGCCAAAATGGAGTGTTGCATGTCATGGAAAAGGGTTGCTAACAGGTGGCCCTTTTGGGATGATTTTTCTCCTCTGCAGAAGTGCAGTCGGTGTATTCTTCTTTCCTACTGTTTCAAGCCACATTTAGTAATAGATCCCAATGGTAGAAAATATTCTACTTTTATTTTATTGGTGCTTCAGTAGTATAGGATGGGTAATCTAATGTGTGGTAAAGCAGAATCTGGGAGCTGATGTAGGTGTGGTGCTCCACCTCAGTAAAAACAATCTCCTTAGTCTAGCATTAGAGAAAAGGGAATATACTCCCTTACTGTTTGGCTGATATAAAAAATAAGCCACCCTGCCAACTTTACTTTTATTACTTTTCATATCTAATACTTATTCATCTGGATACCAAGTCACATTGGTATCCAAGGAAATGAAAGGGCAGACAAAGCCGCAAGAAAGGCACTTCAAATAGATATGAGCAAATCTAAAATCCCATATACAGATCTGAAACCAATCATAAACAAATTTATATTAGACAAATGGCAGAAATCATGGGACAATCTGACTCAAAACAAACTCCACGAAATACAAGAAGTTATTGGAGAGTGGCCGACAGACCACAGAAGTATTAGAAGAGAAGAAGTAATACTCGCCAGACTGCGTATAGGGCACACCCTCATTACCCATTCGTACCTGTTAAAAGTAGAGGATGCCCCAGTGTGCCCAACATGCAAAGTACAACTTGCAACCAAGCATATCCTTCTAAATTGTAACAGACTTAAACATATCCGCGCAAATTACTATCAAGCAAGAAACCTGAAAGACATCTTTAAGAATACAAACCCTAAAAACATTTTTAATTTTATTAAAAAAAGCAACCCTTTCAACAAGATATAACAGAACATAACCAATTATCTCTATAGAACCACTACTTTAAAGACTGAAATCCAAAATAACCTTTTTGGCATTAAATGACCCACAGAAGTTTATATGCCGTTAAACAAAACTCAAACTCAAACTCATATCTAATACTTGATGGTTAGTTAAATATCGATTATCTACGATATTTCATTATTAGTATTCTCATGAATGTATTCTGTTCGAAATGCAAAATGTACTATTACATGGTTATGCAGCTTCTGGGGATGTAGAAGGAGAATATGTTACTTTAATGTCTTGAACAGAACTTGGCATTTAATAAAACTCGACTCAACTTCCAATTACCTTGCGTCAGAAAAGAAATGTAATATTTTGAATGAAGATTTGGGAAAGTGGACCCGATATAGAAAACTTAGAAAGCAATGTATTAAATTCTGCGTACAACATTTGCATTCCCTTGTATCCAATTTTGACAACTCTCCATCGAACATGTTTGATGATGACTTCCTGTTTAATAACCACCTGCTTCATAATCTTATATAAGGGGCACTACTCACCTGCCACCTTCAACAATAGATTGTATCTTAACTAAAAAGAGGAATGATTTATAGTATGTTCTTTATTTTTGTAAGCATTCACACCCACCTCATTTCAATCTGTGTATATTTCATCTATATATATATATAAAGGACAGTTGTGTGTATGTATGTCCGAATGTAATCTATACATATATATAAAGGGCTGTTGTGTGTATGTATGTCCGAATGTAATCTATACATATATAAAGGGCAGTTGTGTGTATGTATGTCCGAATGTAATCTATACATATATAAAGGGCAGTTGTGTGTATGTATGGCCAAATGTAATCTATACATATATATAAGGGCTGTTGTGTGTATGTATGTCCGAATGTAATCTATGTATATATAAAGGGCAGTTGTGTCTATGTATTGCCGAATGTAATCTATACATATATAAAGGGCAGTTGTGTGTATGTATGTCCGAATTGAATGTAATGTATCTATACATATATAAAGGGCAGTTGTGTGTATGTATTGCCGAATGTAATCTTATACATATATAAAGGGCAGTTGTGTGTATGTATTCCGAATGTAATCTATACATATAATAAAGGGCAGTTGTGTGTATGTATGTCCGAATAATAATACTATACATTATTAAAGGGCAGTTGTGTGTATGTATGGAGGCGCGTGGCTAGAGAGTTAGACTCGTGGAAAATGGACACGTCGGTTTGGGTTCAATTCCTAGACGAAGCTGTTGGCATTTTACATAGCGCTAATACCATCTTGGGAAAGGTATGAATCATATATTCTCCCTCCAGCTATGGTTAAATAGTAGGGCAGACTGGGCTCTTTACCTTGTAGCTAACCAGTCTAGGAGAGGGATAACTCTGAATTCAAAATTCCTGAGGTCAGTCGTTGATTGGGTTCGTGGCATTCCTTGATACACCAATTCTTTCCTGTGCCAAAAAGTGGGGAATGGTTCTACACAAGCCTTCACCACTATAAACAAATCACTGTGTGGGTTGTTCATTGGATGCGTCGAAAATCGACGAGAGAGTCCATTTTTTTTTTGGGGGGGGGGTGTATGTAATGTCCCGAATGTAATCTATACTGTTGTGAGTATATGTATTTCCGGAGGAAACTTCTATACATATATAAAGGGCTGCTGTGTGTATATGTATGTCCGGAGGAAACTTCTATGCATATATAAATGGCAGTTGTGTGTATATGTATATCCGAAGGAAACTTCAAAAATAAAACAATTAACGACAAAGTAAATATATATACACATTAAATATCTCCAGGGCTTGGTTTTTGAGCAAAAATAATAGAGATTTGATTTATATTCGTGAGGATAATTAAAAAATAAAATTTAAATGATAACAGGATGGAATTATTTTTATCTTTAATGTTGTAGACATTATTTTTCTTTTCAGAGTGGCTGGATCAGCACAAGGTCTTTTTTTACGTGAGGATTTTAAGGGAACATCCTGTAGGAAACCAACTCATGGTTCAGTAATAATGGATTAATGAGACTAAATTTAAAAAAGAACCCCCATCTACCCAGCAGATGCTGGGTGGCCGCTTCTAGTAAGTAAGTAAAGTCCTCGGGGTGGCCTAAAGTCGGTATCAGCCAATCAGCGAGGTAATCTCTCCCCTTTTCACTAGCGCTAGACTAAGGAAATTGTTTTGGCATCTGAGGCGGAATGCCACACCTACCGTCAGCTCCTTACCTTACCGTACAGATCCCTGTGCAACTCATACACTGAGTTGGCGAGGGCCAGTATGTGTTTTAAATATCCTACAAAGGCATCAAGTATAGTCTGACCTATACAGCTGTAGTCAGACAATAAGTCCCCCCTGGAGAATGGGCATGTCCGTTAGGTGGCTTGTTGCACTATGAGCAGGAATACTTGTTGGAGTTTTTTGTATATCACACTTGCTAGTCCAGCTTTGTGTTAGACCGCACGTCACGTGGTCCATAATTTCCTTCTAAAGTTCCCCACTGTCCAAAGCTCTTTATCGATATTTCATCAGCGCAAGAAGACACGGTCAGGTCACTATGGCCGAAAAAAACAAAAAGCAAAATCAGACACAGGGTGAGCTGGTTTTTATCCCATGTGTCGTAATCTGTTTGCATAGAGAATAAGATAATTTTTAAACTTTTAACCCTTTTTTTTTCGTGGGTGTCACTTAATAAGAGGACAGAATTACAACGGCTGAATTGTCTATTTTATTTCACAATAACACACATCATTTTGTATGTGCTGAAAACTGCCACTTGATCTTTTAGACTCGGCCTAGTCACGTGGATTAAACCCAGCCAATCAACAGCTCGAATACATGGTTAGTTATCTATTTAATTGCCGATATTGAAGGCTGTTCATTTGTACCTATTTGCCATGGGCACCTCCCGTGGTGTAATGGTTAGCAAGCTAGATTCACAGATCATTGTTAGTGAGTTCGATTCTTACAGGGCGCCCCATTCCTCTGGCTTTGTGCCACATCTAAGCTAAGCTTAGTAAATAACTATACATATTTGCCATTGCCTTTTCAATACTACTTGTATGTATATTATGTATATACTAAATATCTTTGTGTGGAGTCTGCATGGCTGAGTGGTTAATGTCTTGGACTGAGAGATCAGAGTAAGTGAGTGTGAACTTTAATCATGCTATTATGTTTACTTTACCTTTAGGAATGGCATGAAGCACCTCATCCCCCAGCTATGGGTTAAATAGTACATCTACTGTTCTAAGGGAGGTGTTTAGCTCACTCGGTAGAGCACAAGTGTTCTGGGTTCAATACTGCCCCCCCACCCGCTAACTACAACATGAGAAGCACAGGTTGGATCTATGCAGTAACAGTGGGGGAACTGATTGGTCTTTTTTGTCCAACAACAGGCCACTCTGCCAACTTTATTTTTTCTACTGTTCTTCTATAAGGATTGCTTTGGCATTAAATAATCCACTAAGGTTGATATACCATTAAACGAACAAACCAAAGCAAAGCTAAGTATTTCTGTATGCATATATATTTACCAAACCCCTCCGCACGAGCAGGATGCGACACAAGGTCAATTTTTAAAACGGAGTTTTGAATTCAGAGTTTTCCTTCTCCTGGACTGGTTACCTAGCCATGATTAAATAGCCCAGTCTGCCCTGCTATTTACCCATAGCTGGAGGGAGAATTGGATTCATACCTTTCCCAAGGGTATTAGCGCTATGTGAAATGCGAACCGCTTCGCCTAGGAATTGAACTCGCGTTGACGAATCCATTTACTACGACTCTAACCATTAGACCACGCGCCTACAGTATACATATTTCTGTATGTATAAATGAGTTTATTTTATCTTTCCTTCCATTAATTCAGTGTTAGTAAAATCATGGATATACTAATACTAATATTCATCGTTGGTGATTGGGTACTTGACTGAATATCTTCTCCATCCATCCAATAAACTTTGATTTAGTTAATAGATTTTTGAGTGAAATATCTAAAACTGATTATATTTTTATGTCTGGAAATTTATTAGGTTTTATTTTAATTTTCTTATGATCGCACGGAAGAAGCTTGTTTTGGCTATTTCATTTTATATTTTGTCAAGAAAAGAATAGGTCTACGCTGCATAATAATCCTGTTGATACAAAATATATGTTTTAATAGTTTTGCATCCACTTACCAGACGCTTCTTATTTATTCTATTCTTTTTTTTTTTTTTTACTCTCCTCCACTTGAGCTGTGATTAATTTGATGAACGATGTCAAATTATCTCATGGAAATGCTCTTTCCAAGTACCTGGCTCGTCTTTGACAATATATCTATATGTCTGCATTTGGCATGTCTGGAAACTTGTTTCAAGTGTACCTTCTTCACGTTCCCAGCAAGCCTTCACACCAGCTTCTTATTTTCGTACTTACCTGGCAATTGATTTTTATTATTTTAATTATTTTGATATTTTGAAAATTAAATTCACTCCGGTTTTTAATGCACTGGTAAAGCAGATGGTTGTCAGCAATAATTATATCTTGCTATGATTTTCAGTTGTGATGAATATGAAACTGTCTTCTATTCTGCTACCGAAATTGCTTTGCTTAAAACTGGGCGAAATTGATGTGGTTTGCTTATATTAATAGAAAAATTATAGACTAAGTTTTCACTAATGGGATTTGTGTGCTCACGAATGTAATCTTAAATCATACATTTAATCATATCATATATTTACAGGCATTTCAAAAATATCTTTTAATATATATATACACACACACACACCACACACACACACAACACACACACACACACACATATATATATATATATATATATATGTATGTGTGTATATATATATATGTTATATATATACTATGTATAATCACTCAACAAATGGTTATGCCATGTCACCAGTACATTTTTAGTTGTTTCTCTTGGGGCATATTAACTCCTTTGATAACTTTTTGAAACATATTTTTTTACAAAATCTTTTTCTTTTGACGATGACCTAAGGTTAAACTAGTTGAGAACAAACAAAAAGATAAATAACATTAAAGAAATATTCTTATTGTCTTATCACCTTTTTTCATATATATATATATATATATATATATATATATATATATATATATATATATATATATGCGTGTGTGTGTGTGTGTGTGTGTGTGTGTGTACCTTTGAAAGAAGGAAAAACTCAATAAACCGTCATTCTGTAATATATTTATTTCGACCAAAATTTAAAAGGCTTTTAGAAATTTAAAGAAATTTTTTGAGTTTTTCCTTTCTTTCAAAGGTAAATATTGCTCGGTATTTAATTTAAAATATAGATTATTATACATTGAGGTCTCTCTCTAGCGATATTAAAATCTTTTTATTTTCACCTACTAAAACATGCAATATATTATATAGTGAGATTTTGAAGATCCCATGTAGAATCATCCCTTACTACCAGTTTTGGATACCTTATATAATATATATATATATATTATATATATATATATATATATTATATATATATATATATATATATTATATATATTATTATTATATATTATATATAATATTATATATTATATATATATATTATTATTTTTGTATATATATATATAATATATATATATATATATATATATATATATATATATATATATATATATTATGTAAATAAATGGAAATTAATCCGACAGAATGAATTTAACATTTTGAAAAAACAATTAGTAATTATTATCTGCTGACAGATTACTAATTGTTTTTTCAAAATGTTAAATTCATTCTGTCGGATTAATTTCCATTTATTTACACATTTGTCTCATGAAAAAACAAAATATACGGATTTTTACACCTCCGAAGATTATTCTACGAACACTACAAAAAAAAATTTACCTACACCACAAACTTTTTGAAACTTAACATCTTCTTTCAATTGTGCTGTGGACATGTAAATAACTTAATAGCTGGATTATATTTTGAACATTTTTGATAATCTCTTACACTTTTTTATATATTTACACCAAACTCTTTTTGAGTTTATTTTTGGATTAAAAATGCTTCTGATTTAAAAAAAAAAAAATTATTTTATTTTTGAAACAGTATGCGCATTTTAATAAATTCCAGCATTCCAGCGTGTGTTTGTACCCCCTATTCTCTTCCAACGGTTTTTTATCCCTTCTTTCTTTCATATATTTTTGCTCGTTGATGATGACCCTTCTACTAAGGTGTCGAAACAGATTCTGTTAGCAGATAATAATTACTAATTGTTTTTTCAAAATGTTAAATTCATATATATATATATATGCATACAAAAATAATAATAATAATAATAATAATGATATATATATATATATATATATATATATGAAGTGGGCAAACAATCTGTTTGAGATGGCGATAGCCGACAATTGTTTGGGAGATTATGTACTTAATTAAATTTATACCTAATTTGTTAATTAATTAATTATAATTAAATGAATTTGGCGTGCATATCGGTTTAAATGTAATGCGTAAACAAATCGGGAAAAGTCAATCTCTGTATGTACATTACAGCCTATTATGCCTCATCAGTAGTAGTGCTTTGTGCGTGATTCAAACCCTACCTGTCAGGCTGACAGGCGGAGACTCTAGCCATTACACTAGCTGGCTTAATCAGAATTTCTCGTTTATCTTAAACTGATATATATATCGCACTTTGTTGGGTGACTTACAGCACGACAGTATGAAGTGGACAAACAATTTGTTTGAGATTTAAGCACATAATCTCCCCACCCCCATATATATATATATATATATATATATATATATATATATATGGGAGAATATGTGCTTAACTGAAGTCAAACCTAATTTTTTGAAAGTTAATTCATTAATAATTAATTAGGTGGGATTTAACTACTTAAATGTAAGGCTAAACAAATCGAGAAAAATCAATCTCTGTATGTACATTTCGGCCTATTAGGCCTCATCAGCAGAGCTATGGATACAAGGTTTCGAATCACGCACGAGGCGGTCTTCGTATCTATAGCTCTGCTGATGAGGCCTAATTGGCCGAAATGTACATACAGAGATTGATATTTCTCGATTTGTTTAGCCTTACATTTAAGTAGTTAAATCCCGCCTAATTAATTATTAATAAATTAACTTTCAAAAAAATTAGGTTGACTTCAGTTAAGCACATATTCTCCATATATTGTCGGCTGAAAATAGCCATATATGTTTTGTTTACATATATATATATATATTATATATATATATATATAATATATATGAACAGTATGTACATCTTAGGATAGAGATGAAAAGAAGAAAACCACACTTGGTACTATTTTTTTTTTTGCCTGGTTTGAAAATCACATCAAATCTAGATGAGAACAATAAAAAAAAAAGATAACATAAAAGAAATATTCCTATTTGTCTTCGGTTTAGCTCAGTCGGTAGAACATCCGACTAGAAACCACAAGGTTCCGGGATCGATACCGACCCTCGCCAACACAGCATATAAGTAGCACATAGATCTGTGCGGTAAAGTCAGGAACTGATGGTAGAGGTGGCGCTCCACCTCGGATGTCAAAACAATCTTCTTGGTCGAGCGCTAGTGAAAAGGGGATAGACAATTTGGAAAAAAATCTGACAAAATGTGAAAAATATAAAGAGAAAGGCAGATAAAGGATCAGAATTCTGATGAAGTCTTTTAATGAATAAAGAAGAAATATTGATTGAATTAATTATTTATATTGGTTTATCTACCTTTTCCATTTATATTTATTGGTCTTGCTCCTTTTTCTTCTTCAGTCAGATTTTAGCCCTGAAGAGCTTTATGCGAAACTAATAGTAGGTTCGTCTGACTCAGTAGATTATCTTTATTATATACATATATATATATATATATATGTATGTATATATATGACCGCCACACATCAAACAAGCCACTTTTGACCCAATTAGAAATCTAAAAGTCACGCGCACAGTACCGAGATACATACACACACTCACATTCACACACATATATGTATGCACACACATACATTTATATTTATACATATATGGTCATATACACAACTCCCAAGAACCCTTCCCCACATATATAAGAGCACTCAAAAAACAACGCACTTCAAAGAGGTTCTTCACGGAACAGATGGACTTGCTACTACTAACACACTCTTCTACCCAGATTTTAATAGCATGTCAAACCCTCAAAAACACTCCAATTTTTATAGTTCTTCTATAATGCTCCCTTTCAAAAAATCTACAAATAATTTCTTCAAATAAGAAATTTTCTCCTGATGATGACCTAAGGTCGAAACTAGTTGAGAATAAATAACATATAAGAAATATTCCTGTGATTCTTATTACTTTTGTTCATAATATATATATATATATATATATATATATATATATATATATATATAGTATCCAATTGCCGCTTTAACTTTTCCGTCGCAGTGGCATCAGTAAATAATCCAACCGCCCCGTCGGCTGTAGCGTTAGAATGCACCGACTGCACCTCTGCAGAGGGGTAAGACTCCCCCAATGGGGCCACCTGTTGGCCGTGGGTGGCGACCCGTGATGCTTAAGGATAGAACCCAGGTAGATGAGCAGTTTATGACATGCAATACTCCACTTTGGCCCTATCTTGGGCTAGACGGGCGGTCGGAGAGGCCCCCTCCGATCAATCGGCTGGTCACGTCAAGCCCTAGCACCTATATGATTTTCCCAACCCTATTGCCCTTATGGCAAACCCCAACTCCTTTTTATCATATGGGTGCTAGAAGGTGGTGGCTGCGGGTCTACATGTCCTGGGAATGACGTTAAACTTTGATGGTGAGGTTCCAGTTTTGGAGGTTTGGGGAATGTGGAGCACCTCTTCATCACCATTGCTCCCTGGTCCACTCTGATCCGGAGTGGTAGTACCTGTTAGGGTCCCATTTTTGGGTTAAATAGAAAAATGTATTTATAAAATGATTGTATTAAGGATTGATTTATTTCAAAACTTTATCGGCATTAAATGACCCACTGAGGTTGATATGCCGTAAAACAAAACAGACAAACAAAATAATTCAAAAGTGCTCAATATATTAAAAATACAGAGAAGTAATAATACTACTAATATTATCATTAGGGGAAAAATAAAGGGTCGACTAGCTATTATTTATAATTAGAATTAAATTAATAACAATATAGAAATGAGAATTAAGTAATGAAACGATACATTGTTTTTTTTTTTTTTCAATTTTCGCGTGCAGGCCGATTGAGAGAAAAATAACGTGGCGTTCAACCGTTATTATCCGATAAATATCTTTCATTTAACTAAGGAATTACATCGACTTAGTTAACGTAGGGTAGGGTCCTGAAGAAATCATTTCAATTTGATTGAAACCATAGTAGACCCTTTATTTTTCCTCTAATAATAATAAGTAAGTAAAAGACGTCGTGGCAGCCTAAAGTCGGTATGAGCCAATCAGCGAGTGAGTCTATCCCCTTTTCAATAGCGCTAGACCAAGGAGATTGTTTTAGCATATGAGGTGGCGCCCGCACCTATCATCAGCTCCTTACTTTACCGCATAGTATATATATATATATATATATATATATATATATATATATATATATACAGTATATCAATGTACTTACAGTAAGAAAACGATATATATATATATATATATATATATATATATATATTATATATATTATATATATTTTAAGTTCGCTGAATGAAATGACTCAAGGAGCACCACACCTACCATCAGCTCCTTACTTTACCGCATAGTATATATATATATATATATATAACACTCTGCGGTAAAGTACTGAACTGATGGTAGGTGTGGCGCTCCTTGAGTCATTTCATTCAGCAAACTTGAATATATCTATATATATATATCGTTTTCTTACTGTAAGTACATTGATATACTGTTTAAACCATAAATACACAACACACCACACACACTCACACACACACACACACACACACACACACACACACACACACATATATATATATAATATAATATATATATATATATGTATATGAAAGTACGTAAATAAACATTGTGTTTATTTGATATGGCTTTCAGCCGACAAATTTTTGGAGGATATGTGCTTAATTGAAGTCATACCTAATTTTTTAAAATTAATTAGTTAATAATTAATGAATTTAGGCGGGCATATATGTTTAAATGTAAGGCTAAACAGATCGAGAAAATGTCAACCCCTGAATATGTTACCTTTCATTGATTATTTCTCTTTTTTGTTTTACTCACTTTCTCTTATTAGCTATAATCTAATTTGTCAACGGAAAAATGTAATGAAATAAAGTACAAATAAAAGTCTTGTAGGTTAATAATCAGCATTTGATTAACTAAACAACTTTTCTCATTGTTTTTGCTCACATAAGAAACCGTTATTTTAATGCAAACAATGTGAAAGATCTATTTCAAAAAGTCAACATAGAAGACATTCTGTCCTTTTTGAAGGAAAAAAAATAATACCATAGAATATAGACATGAACCTCATCAATAACATACAACATAATCCCCAATGATGCTAACACATTGTTAAAACCAATTACTACAAAAGTGTAGATATAGATACAAAACACATATTACTTACTAACCGCTAGGCATGACATAACCCCAGACGGGTTGATATGCCGTTAAAATCAATCAACCAACAATTTGTTCATTAAATAATTAATATTTGTATTTAATATTTATTACATATTAAGGTGAGATTTTGGGCTTATTTGTAGATGTCTTTTTCTGTTACACTTTGTTTTTGTTTTGGTTTTTGGTTTTTGGTTTTTGGTTTTTGGTTTTTGGTTTTTGGTTTTTGGTTTTTGTATTTTTGTCATTACCCAACTCATTTCCTGGCCATTTCAAGTAAATATTTGGTACACCATCTTGCTTTGCTTATAATCAGATATATTATAGCCCTTGGGGCACATCACTGGGTAGTTTATTATAAGATTCTAAAAAAGAGGAGTGACTGAATTTTTTAAAACAAAACACACTACATCAAAAATCAGTGGAGGTATAGAGGCATAATTGTTATCATAGTAGTTATTTACAAAGCTTGGTAAGTTCTAGCATAAGGCTGGGTGTATGGAGCACCCAGTGAGACTCAAGCTCAGAAGTTATGATTTGCTAATCGAGCTTGCTAACCATTACACCGCATGATATATTCCAATAGTTATCATGGTAGGAAATAGAATTGGCAAGCTTGTACTATGTTGTTTGCATTTCATTTTGGCTTATATTAAAAGCAACAGTTCCTGCTAGATCACTGAAGTTAAGCAGCGATGAGCTTGTTCAATACTTAGAGGAGTGACCATATAAGTAACAGCAGGTATTGTACGAAACTGAATATCAGAAATAACTTGATTCAGCATTAAATGACCCAAAGAGTTTGTGTAGCGGAAATGACTGGCATGGTGAACAGCCAGCTATCTTCGATAGGTCAGCCCATCTTCATTGTTCAAAAAGAAAACGAGTGGTGTGCAGCATATGCAGTCGATTGCTAGTCCGACGCAAACTCTGATCCAGTTGATTACGAAGACAGGCAGTTACGGCGCCGGGCAGAGGTTGCGTATGCAAATTGAGCAATGGTTCCATAGTAGATAAAAGAAGATAGATTTCTTTGAGAGGAACAACCTGCTTGCACTGTAACTGTGCGTGACTATGACAAACTATATATATATATATATATATATATATATATATATATATATATATATATATATATATATATATATATATATATATATATATATATATAGTGTTGTCTAGGGGACTCTGGAAAAGGGAGCATACAAATCCTGAATATTTACTACTACTAGATAAACGAAACTCTACTAAAAAACAACCGAGGTTCTGATATTTATGTCTTAAATGCTTCATACAAATGCCCAAACCTGATATATGTACCTCCAACAAACTGATACATATACCAAAATAAGCACAAATATATATATATATATATATATATATATATATATATATATATATATATATATAGATCAGTGAAAACTTTATGCACAATAATGATACACACACAAGACAACACATATATATTTTCCCCTGTAGTTAGGATCTTTCCACGTGTGGTTTAACCAAGCTGATGAATGTGGACCATAAGGAGACCTCAATGTGCCTAATACCAGTGAATGGAAGGACAGAGCAAGATACTCAGTAAATGAAGGAAAAAAACTCTAAACTTTTTCTCCTTATTTCTAGTCTTTTAATTCTGCTCATTTTTACTTCGATACTCATTAAGTTACCTGCAACTACTAAGAGGAAGTCTGATTGCCAGTGTTCGTTTCTCGGACTTAACACCCTGTTAAAGATTGATATACCGTAAAACAAAACAATCCCCCAACATTTCATTTTGCATTGGTGCGTCTTAAGAAAAACACATGAATCCATCTTTTTGCCCATAAAGTAAGTGAAGTCGTCGGGGATGCTTAGAGTCGGTATCAGCCGTACAATAAGGGAGTCTATCCTCTTTTCAATAGCGCTAGACCAAGGAGATTGTTTTTAGCATCTGAGACAGAGCGCCACACCTACCATCAGCTTTTGACTTTACCGCACAGATCCCTGTGCTACTCATACGCTGAGTTGGCGAGGGTCGGTATCAAACCTTGAACCTTGAGGTTTCCAGCTGAACACTCTACTGACTGAGCTAAACCGGCCCTATCAAAGTGTTAAATGTAATTACCTAATCTCTCAGCTCAAACAGGATTTAACAAAAGGTCAATTTTTAAGTGTAGAGTCAAGTTAATAGGATAGACTGTGTTCTTCAATCTTATGGCAGTTGGCAACCAGTCTAGGAGAAGGAAAATTATAAATTCAAACCACTCTTTAAAATTGAACTTGTGCTGCATCCTGCCCATGGTAAATGCATTGGGCAAGTACATGCATCAAAAGCAATGAATATTACCTATCAACACATATTTTTCAGAATAACCTTCATCCTTTTAATACACATAGAGAGAAATATATATGTGCACATTGGTGTCCTATTTGTTACTTTTTTGTATTAGGTAAGTAAGAGACACGTTGGTCTTCTCTTGATAAATGCTAAAATTCATTTTCTAAATGGACCCATTCTTTATCGACAGCACTTAATGTAGTGTGTGTTGTTTCTCAAACTACTCAGGTTAAAATGCAGTATTCGAACTACAGTGCTATTCTTACTCACGAAGTGAATCATGTATTGTAAATGAACACATAGTTGTTCTGTGCTCACATAAATAAATGTCTTACGACTCTTCCCTTTTGAGCTGCTTTTTTTCTTGAAACCCTTAACTAAATGGAGAAAAATTTAGACATGTTAAAAACAGTCATTTTATTTGAATTTGATTTTTTAAAAACTAAAGGTGGTAATTTTGAGGAAGTGCGTCCCGGTCTCCTGCCTCAAAAAATTTCTTACCCGGTGACTATCAAAATAACAATCCCAGCTCGTCGTAATTCTTGTTTATTTATCGTAATTTGTCATAATTCTTATTTAGATATTAAGATGGATATATTGTTTGGAATAGACTGAGATAGATAGAAAGATAAACAAACAAAATGATATAGATAGATATGAACAAATGGAGATAGATATATATTTTCGACAAGTAAATGTATTGGGGGGGTCGCTTCTTTTTTTGTCGTAATTCTTGTTTATTTAAACTAAAAACAAGACATTAAACAAACATGAATAAAAAAAAGCTTAGTATTTAAAGTAATATAGATAAATATGAACAAATTGAGATAGATTGATAGATATGAAGATGGATAGTTTTGAATAGACTGAGCTGGGTTGTTATTTTAATAATCACCATATAGCAATTTTTGAGGCAGGAGACCGGGACGCACTTCCTCATAAATTACCCTAAAGGTAAAGTAAAGTTAAAAATGTCCCACCTAGGAATTCTGCATGAGTAGCACAGCTTGGGTCCGTGTGGTAAGGTTGAGAGCTGATGGTAGATGTGGTGCTCCACCGCAGATGCAAAAACAAACTCCTTGGTCCAGCGCTAAGGAAAAGGGGATATACTACCATGTTTTAAAGCTGATATCCACAATAGGCCATTCAGTTACATTGGCAAATTGAAGTTGCTTATACCTAGCCAGTTTAGCTCAATCTTATTATTTAAAATACAAAATAAAACAAAATAACAATGATATAAAAACTACAGAACTTTTTTAGTATACAAAGAAATAATGGCCTTCGTCAGAGTAAATCCTTATTGTTTCATATCAAATCGGTTGAAATACGAGAATTTCTGAGATGTTCGAAACACGTGTCAATAAAATAAAATAAAATAAATCCTATTTTATCCATTCAACATTTTCTTTCTTTATTCTTCATTTCAACATACCTTCGGATTCGCTTTCATTTTCAACTTATATTATATATATATATATATTATATATATATATATATATATATATATATATATATATATAATATATGAGAAGTAAACAAACAAACGATTTCTTTTGATATGGCTTTTTTCAGCCGACAACTTTTGGGAGAATATGTGCTTAATTGAAGTCGTACCTAATTTTTGAAAATTAATTAATTAATAATTAATGAATTAGGCGGGCATACCTATTCAAATGTTAGGCTAAACAAAACGAGAACATTTTTTCTCGATTTTTTAGCTTTACATTTGAAAAGTTAAGCCCACCTAATTCATCATTTATTAATTAATTAATTTTCAAAAGTTAGGTACGACTTCAATTAAGCACATATTCCCCCCCACCACCACCACAATATATATATATATATATACTTATTATATTCATTCTTGATTTTTTTGGTAATTGCATTTCACTAAGCGCTAATATCATTGGGAAAGGTATGAATTCTACTCTCCCTCCAGCTATGGGTAAATAGTAGGGCAGACTGGGCTCTTTAACCATGGTTAGGCAGCCGGTCTAAGAGAAGTAAAACTCTGAATTCAAACCTGATAAACTCCGCTTAAGTAATTGACATTGTGTCGCATCCTTCTCCTGCGGAGGGGTTGGTAAATATATATCGCATAAGGATAAGGGATAGAGCTGTTTTACCTT